>JAJEOU010002630.1:0-28570 GCA_021534815.1 Acrocephalus arundinaceus
GCCGCAGCCGCCGGGGATGGCGGCCGGAGCCGAGCCGGGATATTGGGATGGCCGGAGCCGGCACAAGGAGCGGCACCGGCACGGGGCCAGCAGGGAGCTGCAGATGCTGCAGGAGCGGCACAGCCAGAGCGGGGCTCAGGGCGGGGAGCCGGGGCTGGGGGATCTGTGGGGCTGCCATGGCACCTGTGGGACTGCAGTGGGGATCCGTGGGGCTGGGCCGGGATCTGGGGCGCTGGGATGTGCATCCATGCGGATCCAAGGGGCTGGGATGAGGCTCTGTGGGTCTCCATCAGACTCGGGCTCCGGGGCTGGAATGGGGCTCCTGGGGCTGGGACACAATTCCGAGGGTCTCTTGGGTCCAATCCCTCCCCAGGTCTCCACACCTGCAGGAGGTTCCGGCTGTGACCTCCTGTCCCACGGGAGCATCTGCGGATCCAATGGGCTCGGCTTGAATGGGCAGGAATTCCTCTCCTTCCAGCTGGGATCCAGGGGATTCGTGGTGGCCGACGGCGCTGCCCAGGTCACCAAGAGGCGCTGGAACAGGATGAGATCGAGGCTGAGGAATGAACAAATCCCCTGGGGCACACCTGCCTGGAATGTCTCTGGAAATATGTCAGATATGGGTGGGAAGTGCTGGAGAGTAAAGGTGAGGAGGGTAGAATTCCCATGGGAATGTGGATTTGGAAATGTGGGATTTGGAGGGCAAAATTTGGGAACATGGGAATTCCCATGGGACCTCCATGGATGGATCCCACTGCTGTCCCATTCCCATGGGATTCTGTAGATGGATCTCACGGCCATGCCATTCCCATGGAATTCCATGGGCAGATCTCACCCTGTCCCATGCCATGGAATTCCATGGATGCATCTCACAGTTATCCCATTCCAGAACCCCCTGTGTCCATGTGTCTGGAAAAGTGGAACACGGGATCCTGACCTTGTCCTGCTCACGTACGGTTCCACCCCAGCACCATCGGGACCGCTGGATGAAGGGGGATGAAATCTGGGATCGTTCCCAGCAGCAACAGCACCTTCCACACCTGGGCCAGGATTGAGGCGCTGCTGGAGGAGCGGGAGCAGCACCGGTGCCGGTGGAGCATCCCGAATGCCAGAGCCCAGGATCTTCTCCTGGGGTGAGGCTGGGAATGTGGAATGTGGGAATTGGGAATTTGGGAATGTGGAGCAGCAGGATGGGGGTTCCCCTCCTCTCCTCACCATCCTGTGCTTCCCAGAGCCGGAATCCAGTGGGAATCTCACCCTGGTGGTTGCTGTGTCCATCATTGCTGCCATCATCATCATTCTCCTCATCAGATTCGGTATCTGGAGGCTCCAATCTGGTCCCCCCCTCAAACCCAGCCTGGGGGTCTCCCTGTTCTCCTCTCCCTCCCAAGACTGCTGGGGGTCCCCCCACGACCCACCCACCCCCCTAAACTCCTCCTGGGTCTGCACAAGGGACCATGTCCCTCCCCCAGGATGATGAGGGGTCCTGGGCTGAGCCCCCCACTCAGCCCAGGGTGTGGAGGGAACTGGGGGTCCTGGTGCTGGAAGTGGCTGCTCCCAGGATGAGCCCACTTGCTCTGTCCGTGTGGTTCCAGTTTCCTCAGCACTCCCAGTATGAGCCCAGTCACTCCCAGAATGATCCTGGTCACTTCCCCTCACTCCCTTGAGGATCCATCTTGCTCCCAGTATGAGCCCAGTCACTCCCAGTCATTCCCCATTTATGATGCAATTTGCCCCAGCACAGTCCCAGTTGTTCCCAGTTTCACCTGCTATTATCCAGTGTGTTCCCAGTTCTCCCAGTTGCCCCAGTATATCCCAGTCTCATTGATCCAGTCTCTCCCAGAAGGGCCCCAGTCACACACACTTGTCCCCAGTTTCCTCCAGGGTTCCCCAGTTCCCCCCAGCACATTCCCAGTGCTCCCAGTGTGGTCCCAGTCACCACCTGCATGTCTCAGACACTCCCAGTATATCCCAGTTTCCCTGAACTTCTCGTAGTCATTGCCAGGCACTCCCAGTTACCCAGCATGGTTCAGTTGCCCCAGTTTATCCCAGTCACTGCCAGTACATCCCAGTTGTCACCAGCATGCATCCTGTCATTCCCAGTTGCTCCCAGGGCATCCCCAGTAGGCTCCAGCATGGGCTGGTAGCTCCCAGTAACCCCAGTCAGGGTCCATTACACCACTATAATCCCAGATGATGCCAGTCACTCCCAGTATGAACAGTGGCCTCCAGTGTGATCCCAGTTCTCCTGTAATTCCAGCATGACCCCAGTAGCCTCCAGTATGATCCTCATGGTCCCAGTCTCCCCCAGTATATCCCAGTCACCCCAGCATGTTCCCAGTCATTCCCATTCTCCCAGTTGCTTTCAGTGTGATTCCAGTTGCTCAAGCACTCCCAGTCAATCCCAGTAGGAGTCCAGTCACCCTCAGTGTGACCCCAGTCTCTACCAGCATCAACTCAGCTGCTCCCACTATGATCCCAGTTGCTGCCAGAATAGTTCCAGTTGTTCCCAGTTCCTCCCAGTATGATCCCATTGTCCCTAGAATAGTCCCAGTCCCTCTCAGCATGGTCACATGCACTCCCAGTTTTCCCCAGCAGGTCCCAGCTGTTCCCAATGTGGTTCCAGTCTCCCCAGTATGGTTACAGACACTGCCAGTATATCCCAGTAGGGTTCTGATTACCTCAGAATGATCCCAGTCTTTCCCAGTTCTTTCTAGTTGCCTCCAGCATGATCCCAGTTTCTGGCAGTTGCCCAAAGTGTGGTCCCAGTATACTCCCACTATGGTTCCAGTTTCCACACTTCTGGTCTCAGTCCCCTCATCATTTCCCAGTCCCTTCCAGTTGATCCCAGTTGCTCCCAATGTGTCCACATTTTTCTCCCAACAGCAGCTCCCAGTAACCCCCAGTCAGGATCTGTTCACTCCCATTGTAATCCCAGTGGCTCCCAGGATGAATGCAGTAGGACCCAGTCACCTCCAGTTTTGTTCCAGTCACCCCCAGTACGACCCCAGTCACTTCCAGATACTCCCAGTATTATTCCAGTCATGCCCTGAGGACTGCCTGTCACTCCCAGTTTGGCCCATTGCTCCCAGTACCTCCAGCATGGTTCCAGCCAGTCACTCCCAGTCTGGTTCCAGTAGGATCCCAGTATGACCCCAGCATGGGCACAGCTGCTCCCATTTACCCCCACTGTGGTTTCAGTCTCTCCCAGTGTATCCCAGTTGCTCCCAGCATGTTCCCAGTCACTTCCAGTTGTTCTCAGTTCTTAGCCTTATTCCAGTTCTCAACCACTCCCAGTCACCCTCAGTGCAGTCCAGTTGCTGCCAGTATGATCCAGTATGATCCCAGTCTCCTCCAGCATGGGCCCAGGCTCTCCCACTGTGATCCCAGTAGGATCCCAGTTGCCCCCAGGCACCTTGCAGAGCCCCAGCCATGCTGTTTGCCCCCAGCCTGCCCACGGCCAGCCTGGGGCTGCTCCCGGGGCTTTTCTGTGCTCAGCATTGGCCTGGGCAAAGTGTTCTGGAGAGAGCCTGGCAAGGAGCCTGCAGCCCCCAGGCCCTGGCCTGAGGCGTCAGCGCTGCCCCAGCAGTGCCCATGGCCTGTCCCTGCTGCAGCCCCGGCACTGCCACCCCCAGCACTGTGCCCGGCCCCGAGAGCACTCAGGCCCTACAGCAACACCAGGGCCAGCAGGGCAGGGGGCAGGGCCACGGCAGCAGCACTGGCAACACCAAGGGCTGCTGCTGCTGCTGCTGGGCACAGCTGCTGTGCCAGCACTGATCTGCCCCCAGCTCTGCACACAGACATTGCTGCTGCAGCTGCAGAGAAGGGAACCAAAGGGGCATCTCTGCAGAAAACTTGGCTGGGAGATCCTTGAGTTCTTTAAAGCCACCAAGAGCACAGCCCCTCATTGAACAGTCTTGGCCACGGAAGGTGGAGAAAAGAAATGAGAAATGGCAAAACAAACATTTCTTTGTGGACAGATTAAAAACATAAAACAGAAAAAAACCCAAAACCAAACAATAAGTATCGAAGATGACTTTATTACAAGTGATTTGCAGAAATTGGCCAGCAGTTTAATGTTTCCTTAACCATCCAGTCATCAGTCTCCACACTGCAGCCTTGAGCTCCTGGTTCCTCAGGCTGTAGATGAGGGGGTTCAGGGCTGGAGGCACCACCGAGTACAGAACTGACAGGGCCAGATCCAGGGATGGGGAGAGATGGAGGGGGGCTTCAGGTGAGAAAATGCAGTGCTGAAAACAGGGAGACCACGGCCAGGTGAGGGAGGCAGGTGGAAAAGGCTTTGTGCCTCCCTGCTCAGAGGGGATCCTCAGCACAGCCCTGAAGATCTGCACATAGGAGAAACAATGAACACAAAACAACAAACATATTGAGATGGAAAATGCAATGAGCCTAATTCCCTGAGTAGGATTTGGAGCAGGAGAGCTTGAGGATGTGTGGGATTTCACAGAAGAACTGGCCCAGGGCATTGCCATGGCACAGGGGCAGGGAAAATGTATTGGCTGTGTGCATGAGGCATGAGAAAGGCACTGGCCCAGGCAGCTGCTGCCATGTGGGCACAAGCTCTGCTGCCCAGGAGGGTCCCGTAGTGCAGGGGTTTGCAGATGGACACGTAGCGGTCGTAGCACATCACGGTCAGAGGAAATACTCTGCTGAGAAAGAAGAAAAGAAAAAGAGCTGTGCAGCACATCCTGCATAGGAGATGTGCCGGTGTCCCAGAGGGAATTGTGCATGGCTTTGGGGACAGTGGTGCAGATGCAGCCCAGGTCGGTGAGGGCCAGGTTGAGCAGGAAGAAGAACATGGGGCTGTGCAGGAGGTGGCCGCAGGCTACGGCGCTGATGATGAGGCCGTTGCCCAGGAGGGCAGCCAGGGAGATGCCCAGGAAGAGGCAGAAGTGCAGGAGCTGCAGCTGCCGCGTGTCTGCCAATGGCAGCAGGAGGAAGTGGCTGATGGAGCTGCTGTTGGACATTTGCTGTCTCTGGGCATTGCTCACTGCCATGGAGAAAAAGACAGGGAAGAATTAGAGGAGATACCTGTAACCAAATCCAAAGCCATGTCCCATACATACTCCCCCGGAACACACAGACACACTTTTGTGTTTAAGAGTTCTGCAGTTTTCTTATAAGCTCCTATATACCTCCCTTACTTTTATTGTAATCAAACCCTCTGCATTTCTGCTGACCCTAGGCAGATCAAAGCAAGTTCTGTGAGGTAAAGGGATGAGTGGAGAGTGAGGGACATGGTCTCTCATTCTGACCTGTTCTGAACTTCCCTGTGCTTTAACCTTTCTCAGATAGAGGGTTATCAGCTTCCCACATCTCCCCTAAAATATTCACCAGGTACTGCTGACAGCAGATGGATCCACCACAGCCCAGCTCCACATTTGTAGCCAAGGACTCACATTGCTCATTTCACAACCCAACAGCATTTTCTGTCCACAACACCTCTGCCTTTCCCTTGGGTCTTTCAGATAACACAAAGATGCTCCAGGACAGGTTTGCACCCTGCATTGAAGCTCCCAGCTTGCACTGAAATCTCTGGGAAACTCCCAAGTGTCCTTAGGATGGCATTGGACTCAGGGAGATGCAGCTCCTGCCCTGGCTGCTCTGACAGCATTGCCCACAGCCGGGCACTGGGGACAGCGTCACCCTGAGCCAGCTGTGCCCCCTGCCAGAGCCCCCCAGTGCCGGGCAGCTGCTCCCAGCCCTGTGCTCTGCAGAGGGAACTGGGCCCGGGGCTGCACAGCTGCCCCACGGCTCTGCTGCAGCTCTGCCTGCACAGGAGGGGCTGCACGCCTTGGAGCCCCGGCCCTGAGGGCAGAGGCTTGGCTGGGGGACAGGAGGGAGGGGGCTTGGTCAGAGGGAGGGGCTGCACTGCAGGGGCTCCTGTGGAGATCTCTGAACTCTCCCTGCCACAACATTTCTGGCTTTTGTTTTCTCTCATTGCCTCATCTTCTCTCTGCTTCCTGGGCATTTTCCTCCTGCAGGTGTTTCCCTGTGCCTGAGCTCTCCCTGCCAGCACTCCCAGAGCCCAAATCTCTTGCACTCTCCTTGGCCCTACAGAACCCTGCCTGTTTGCAGGGCACTGGCTGGGGGCAGGTTCTTTTGCAGTTGGAGAAAGGACAGCTCAGACTAAGCCTGATCACTAGCAAGATGTCCAGGGACTGTCAAAATTGAAAGCAGATAGGACCTCCTCACATTCTTATACTGATTTAGATAACTTTCAAAATAGTAATTTATCATTGTTTCTTAAATATTAGGAAACTGAAAAATAGTTTAAAAATGTCCTCATTTTAAAAGAAATCCTTCTCTAAAAATATTTTGGGAGTGGGCAGAAGTTCTCAGTGTGTCAGAGCTTCATGACATTTCCCTCCCCTGCACCAGAAATACTCAGAGAGTTGTACTCACAGAGTCTGTAGGCATTGGGATGTTGCAGCTTGAGGAGATCACTGCAGGAGCTGCAGCTGCATGTCCTGCAGCCAGAGGTTCCTGTGCCAAGGGCTGGCAGTGATTCTCCCCCAGTCCCTTCTCAGCACCTTCCAGCCCTGAGTGATTGAAGCTCTCTGTGCCTGTGTGCTGTGCCCGGGGTGGCTGCAGGCAGTGCCCCAGCCCTGCTGGGCTGGAAAAGAGCTGCTCATCCAGAGAAATGTGGTTTTAAGCTCTTCTTGCTTGCCAGGATCATCTCTGTTCCAGGAGGCCAGCCCAGCAGCACAGACACTGGACAAGGTCATTAATGACCCTCTCGGGCTTTCATGCTGTTTACATCAGACTCAGTCCCTCAGGGTGTGATCAAAAACTTCTCCACAACTCAAAGTGAGATTCAAAATCAAAGTTTCTGGAAGTTTTAATGGGTCCCACTGAGGGACACGACACAGAAAGTGTCCCCAGGCCCCAGGCAGAGCAGAGAACTGCAGGCAGTGATGACAGGTGGGGACAAAGAGAAGCCAAGGCTTGGTGCCCTGGGCCACAGCAGCCTCTGTGCCACCAAGGACACTGAGGAGACCCTTGTCCTGAGGCCCTGGGGCCTCCTGGCACAGCCCCAGCAAGGCTGGGCACTGTCAGCCCCTTGTCCTGCCCTCAGCATCCCCCTCCCATGCCAGTGGCCTCCAGGATGTGCTGGAAGGAGTCCCTGGGGAAGGAGCCTTGGTCAGCAATGGCCCTGGGGGCTCCTTCATGCTGCCAGGGACTGCAGGTTTTTCCAAGGACTTTGGGTTTGGCTTTTGCCTTGGATCTCTGAGAGGTTTGTGCAATCCTGGCCTCCAATTCTCTGCTTTAATGAGTCCCTTGAGAGGCTTTGTCAGTAACAACACTCAGTGGGGCTCATTAATACTTCAGGTACTCAAGTTTGGAAAATGGGTTTTTTGACACTGACTGGAAGATTTGTCAATCATGGCCCTAAATCTGCTTTAATGAATCCCTTGAGATTTTATCCATAACAATACTCAGTAGGGCTTATTCATGCTTCAGTACTCAGGGGTAATTTAAGTATTTCTTTTTGCCACTGAATCTCTGAAGGTTTTTGTGCAATCTGGCCTCCAATCTCTCCTCAAAGATCATGAGGAGCTGTTGGGGACAGACTTAGTGGACCCACGAATACCTTGACACTTTGGGTGTTTCTTCTGACTTTGACTCCTGGCAAGTTTGTGCAATCTCCTCTCAGGCCCTGAGGTTCCAGGGCTCAGCACCAAATGCACCACGGGCTCATTAGGATCAAGCAAGTCTGACAAACCATGGCTGTGCCTTGATTTCCCTCTGTCTGGTGCAGTTCATAGGAAGTCTTTTTTCCTAGATACATGGAGAAATATTTCAAAGACTTTTTAGGATGTATTCTATTTTAAGGTGTATTTTTTAACTTTTCTATTACACAAAGGTGATTGCAGATTTAGTGATGATATTGACCAAGGTCTCTCCTCAGGAGGTCTGGCCTGCTCAGAGAAGCTGTGCCTTAGGTCTGACCCAGTATGGACAATCTTGCTCCACATCCCCCAACCCCATCCTGTCCCTCACTCACCTGGGACCTGCTTTGCTCAGAGAACTGGCTGCATCAGGAAAGAGGGTTTTCTTCCTTTTTTAGTTCAAAAATTTCAGACAATCTCCTCAAGTGTGTGCCAAGCCCAAGGTGCCACCAAGGAGTTCCCCTTCCCAAGGCAGAACCATGCAAGGAATGTTTGAGACACACAGGAAGTTCTGCAATAAACACAAATCAGAGTTGGCTGAAGGCAGAATTAGACCAACTGCTGAAGGACAGACAAGCTTTGAACTCCTTGCAGCTCAAAGCTCCAGCTGGGTTGTTGGGAGGTGTGTGAGTGAGCCAAGAGTGAGGGCAAGGGAACTGCAGAGAGCCCTGGAAGTGCTTCTGTGCAGCCAGGCTGTGGGGAAGGGCACTGCAGGCCTGGCCTGGGCCAGGAGTGAGGCTGGATCATCATCCCAAGCTGCCCTGGGCCATTGCAAGGGGCTGTGGCCATGGACACTGCCTGAGCCCACTGTGGCAGTGCCTTGCTCAGGGCTGGTGTCAGTGCCCAGAGGCAGAGGGGATCCCTTGCTGGGGGCTTGTGCCATGGCCACCTGCCCTGTGCCGCGCTGGCTGCTCAGGCCCGCGGAACCAGCAGCAAACGCCACTGCCAGGGCCAAAGGCCAGCTCAGGCAGACAGAAAGGGGCAGGGCTGGGCACTGTTTCCATGGCAGCCCTCACTGGGACACCACCCCTGGGTCACCTGGCATGGCAATTGCCATGGAAACCCGGCTCATGGGAAATGCAAGGGTGGACAAAGGTTTTAGTAGGGCCTGTCCCAATAGGATCAGGGTGGTGGTTTTAAACTAAAGGAAGGGAGGTTCAGATAAGAAGATAAGAGGAAATTTTTGATGGTGAGGTTGGTGATCCAGCAGGACAGGTTCCCAGGGAGGTGGTCAATGCCCCATCCCTGGAAACATTCCAGTCCAGCTGGGACAGGGCTCTGAACAACCTGAGCTGCTCAAAGATGTCCCTGCTCATGGCAGGGGTTTGGATGAGATGAGCACTGCAGAGCTCTTCCCATGCAAACCATTCCAGGATTGCATGGGGAGAAGGGGCTGCTCCTGGACTCCATGCACTGCCTTGACTCCTCCTTGTCTCTGCTGGAGCCCACATGCAGCAGGCAAAGGCAGCCCCTTCTGTGGCCTTTGCTGGCCCTGCCTTCCCCAGGGGCTGACAGAGCCAGGCTGGCCCAGGTGACCTTGAGGCTTTGCAGGGCTCAGGCGCAGCGGCTGTGCCAGGCTCAGGGCTGAGGTCACACTCTGTGGGCTGGGGCAGAGCCCAGGCAGAAAGGAGCCCTGAAGCAGCAGCAGCAGCTCTGCAGTGCTGGCCACCAGGCCGGGCTGCCAAGGGAGGCTTGTGGCCATGGCCTGGGAGCAGCTGCTGCTGCCAAGGTGCCTTTGGTGCCTCAGGCTCTCCCTGGCACAGCTCCAGCACGGCACTCTGCACTTGTGCCGAGGCCTTCACTGTCTTGGGGCTGGCCTGGGGCTTTTCCTGCAGTGGGATCTGCCCTGGTCTGGCACAGGAAAGGCAGTTCCTGCTGGAGCAGGAGGCTCTTCATGAAACGGTCAAACAACTCCATCAAGGCCCTAATTACCAAAATTCTTCCTAGAGCACTTTTCAATAATTTATCTCCTTACTTGTGTAATAACTTTTTTAATTTACTCTGTGGTGTAAATAAATCTTTCTGCCTAATCCTGATCAAAATCAATCATAGCTGTAATTTATAAAATATATCTGGTATTCATCTTAACCCTGTGGACAAAATTCAGTTAAATTCCCCTTCTGCAATCTTTACACATAAACTTTGAAAAGTCTGGGGCTGGTATTAGATCCAGACTCCCAGTCTCCTTATAGATGGAATTTTAAAAGTCTAGGCCTCCTGGAGGAGTTTGAGGATCCATGTGGCTCATGGGTGTCATTTCTCCACCCATAACTCAGCAAGTTTCTCCAATGAAGAAATCAAGCTTTTGCCTGAAGCTCCCACTCTGCCCATGACAGGAACCCCTGGGAGTGTCTGGGACATCCCAGCTCTTTGGCAGCCTGGGGACTCCTGGGATGTCACCGTGGAGCCCCCGTGAGTGCCTGTGACAGATGGGTGCCTTTGCAGCCCAAGGTGCCCTGGGATGTCCCCATGGAATGGCTGTGACTGCCTCTGAGCACAGGGCTCTTAGCATCCCCAGAAAGCCCTGGGAGGTCTCCAGGATCCTCGAGTCCAACTCCTGGCCCTGCACAGGACACCCCAACAATGCCAGCCTGGGCCTGGCAGCGCTGTCCAAACGCTGCTGGAGCTCCCAGAGCCCTGGAGCTGGGACCCTTCCCTGGGAGCCTGGTCAGTGCCCCAGCAGCCTCTGGGGGAAAAACCTTTTCCTCAATCCAACCCAAACCTGCCCCGACTCAGCTCCAGCCTTCCCTCCAGTCCTGTCCCTGGGCACCAGAGGGAAGAGGTTCCCACAGCCCCAGCCAGGGACCCGCTCCCAAGGCTGTTCCAGGGCAGCCAGGGCTGGCACCAGCTGGGATGCTCGGTTTCCACGGGCCGGGGTTTGGGAATGGGATTCCCCAATTTTTTGCTCCCACTAAAACCGTGCCACTGCTCACTGCCCTCCAGCCTCCCATTGAAAGTACAAAAGGCAAAGATTCCTGACTGGGATAAGAACAATTTAATGGGAACAGAAACAAAGAACAAAAAGAAACAATATCGATAACAAACTGGATAAAACTAACAATATAAAGGGAAAACTACAAAACATCAACTGGCTCGTCCATCCTGCCTGGAAAGGACACCCTTCACCTTGGGGGAGAGATAGAGTCCCTTTCCTAGCCCTGGAATGACCTGAGATGGGATCAAATACAATGATGGGGCCGTGGCCAGATGCTCACGTTTTAAATCCCATCTCACGTCATTGCCAGGGGCAGGGAAAGGGACAGGTGTCCTCCCAGAATGAATCACAGGGAACTGTGGGTCAGTAGGGCTCTTCCCAGTGTGCATCTTCTGATGGGGGATGAGGTTGGAGATGCACATGAAGCCCTTCCCAGAGTCGGGGCACTCGCAGGGCTTCCCTTACTGGTGACTCCGTTGGTGTCTGGTAAGGTAGAGCTCTGGGTGAAGCTCTTCCCACACTGGGGACACTGTAGGGCCTCTCCCCAGTGTGGATGCGCCGGTGGGTGATGAGGTGGAGTTGTGCTTGAAGCCCTTCCGCAGTCAGGGCAGCGGAAGGGCCTCTCCTCTGTGTGAATGCGTGGTGCTGAGGAGATCTGAGCTGGTCTGAAACCTCTTCCCACACTGGGGACATCCATAGGGCCTCTCCCCAGTGTGGATCATTTTGTGGATGATCAGCTGGGACTCTGGTTGAAGCCCTTCCCACATTCCCCACATTTGTACGGCCTTTCCCCAGCTGGATGTTCTGGTGGCGGATCAAGTGGAGCGCTGGCTGAAGCTCTTCCCACATTCCCCACACTCATAGGGCCTCTCCCAGTGTGGGTCCTGAGTGGACAGTCAGGTTGAGCTTTGCTGCAGCCCTGCCCACATTCCCCACACACGTAGGGCCGTTCCCCAGTGTGGATCCTCTGGTGGCGGATCAGGCTGGAGTTGCTGCTGAAGCTCTTCCCACACTCCAAGCACTCATAGGACTGCTCCCTGTCATGAAGCTGCTCATGGACCACCAGGTCTGAGCTCTGGCTCGATCTCGGCCACGTTCCTGGCACAGGTGGGTCTTTCTTCCTCAGAGCAGCCTGGGATGGGTTTGGAGCCCCTCCTCCTGTGGGATCTCTGGGGCTTTTCCTCCCTGTTGGATTCCTGTGCCAGGGAGCCACTCAAAATGTCCTCTTCCATGAGGTTCTGCTCTGGGGATTTTTCCTCCCTGGTCTCCATCCTCAGCTCCTTGTCTGGGGGAGAAAGAACAAGGAGAGGATGGAATTTCCTCTGTGCAAGAGGGAAGGGGAAGGAGATCCCCCAGGGAATACCTGGCGGGACGGCGTCAGCAGCAGGGTTGTCTTGCAGCTGAGGGCCATGCTGGGCTGGGAGATGGGGGAAAAGGGGCAGTGACTTCCTCCTCACCTGCCTCGCTGTCCCAGGCATCTTCCTCTTCCTCAAGTCTCCTCCATCTGCCAAGGTTTGGGAATGGGAAATCCTGGTTTGGGGAAAAACAACAGATGAGCATTGAGTTTGAAGGTTTGCCTGACCAAGTCCATCTCTAAAAGTCACCTGGAATCTGGGGTCCATATAAACCTCCCAAACACCAATATTCTGCCCTGAAAATGCCTCCAAGGAATTCCCCATCCCTGGTCTCTTCCCTTTGGTTTTCAGGGGTTCCCCCCTTTCCCAGCTGCTGGGGGTCACGCTTGTATTGAGGGTCCCCCATCTACTCCGTCCCAGCCCTCCCAGGCTGCTGGGAGTCCCAGCAATCAGAAAAGTTCCCCCCTTATCCATCTCCATTTAGGGATGCAAGGGGATTTTGGGGTCTCTGGGGTCCTTCTCCCCTTTTTCTCGGCTGTGGAGTGCAGGGGGTCAAGGGAGTCCCCCCTGCTCCTCCAGGCTGCCTCTACCGTCAGCCACCACCAGGACCCTCAATGTCCCCCAAGGGGCATTTTCCACTGATCTTTGAAGTTCTTCATTCTTCAAACATCCCTCCTAAGAAACCAAGCCCAGGGACCCCCAAGATATCTGGGCCGAGCTTGGTTTGGAAAGACAGGTGTCTGCTAAGGAAGGCAGGAGCCTCCCTTGAAATGGAAAATATAAACCCCCTCCTCTGAATTATAATTTTGAAATGAATGGGCTCTCAAGCAAAGATATGGGAATAGGAATAACAGTGCTTTAGTAGGAAAAGCAAAATAAAAATGCAGTAGTAAAAAAAATAAGCTGACAGAGTCAGAATACCTGATACCCAGTTAGGCAGGGTGTTGGTAGCAGTGCAATCAAATCGTGGCTGCAGTCCTCCTGGAGTCACAGATGTGGTTTTTTGAAGCAATGATCCTGTAGAAGGGTGCAGTTTTCCTCTGAAGGTCCAGTGGTGGTGTAGATGGGTCTGGTGTTCCTCTGGGAATCCAGTGGAAACAGGCTGCTTCTGGTGTGTGAAATCTCAGATTATATCCAGGTAGGAATGCTTGGCTCCTCCCCCTGGGTGGAGCATCTCACAATGGGATGATGGAATTTGATCAGTCATGCAGTGAGACTCAATGGCCCATTAACAGAAGATATCTCCCTGGAGGGAGTGTGGGTGGTGGAAGAGATAAAGAACACTGCCCCACCTGGTTTGAACAGCTGGCCCATTAACAGAAGATATCCCCCAGAGTTATGAGAAATGGGTCATGGAACAGTTCTTACTTGGGATCTCCTGTTGGTTTTGTTTTCAAACTGGCACACTGGGGAGAAGTGGGACCATGCTGGGAACTGCTGTGAGCAGGTTGGAATTCCATGGGCAGATCTCATCCCCATCCCACTGCCATGGAAACTCCAATCCTCTTCCCCCCCAAACCCCTCCTGGGGGTTGCCCTGTTCTTTGCTGTCCTCACCCCCCACAAGACTCCTGAGGGCCCTTCAATGACCCACGCAGTTCCCCCAAATTCCTTTTGGGTCCCCCTCATCCCCCCACAGGGATTGCTGGGAGTCCCCTGTGTCCCTTTCCATGACTTTGGGGTCCCCCTGACCTTTCCATCTGTGGCAGGAAGGGGGGCACCAGCACTCGGCCCCTCCCCTGTTTCTGTCCCCTTGTGATGGTGGGGGTGGGGCCGAGTGTTGGTGCCCCCCTGCCTGCAGCAGATGCAGCAGTGAGGGGAGTTCAGGGGGTCCCTGAGCATTTGTGGTCCCCTGGGATTTGGGGTGACCCCTCAGGCCTCCAGGATCTCCCTGAAAACGCTGACACTGCCCGTGCACAGTGAGAAGGGTCAGACCTGGCACGGGGTCCCCAGCTCTGTCACCACATGGTATCCCCAAAACCTCCCAGGAATCCTCAGATCTTTCTGGGACACCCCAACCTCCCCAGGATTACAAAAACATCCTGGGTCCCTCAAAAAACTCCCCAAGAATGCAAAAAGCCATACAGACTCCCTCCCCAAACCCTCTCAGGACATAAAAATTCCCAGAGGACCTCCCAACACCCCTGTCAGATCCCCTTGAGAAGGTTATACCTGGCATGGGGTCCTCATCTCTGTCACGAGCAGGTACCCAAAAAAGCCCTGGGATCCCCCTGGGATCACCTAATCCCCACCTTTAGAATCCATGAAAAACCCTTGGGAACCTCCAAAATTGCACCATGACCCCAAAAACCCCCGGGATCTGCAAAACCCTCTCCAGGAACCCCTCATGCATGTTTACACCCAGCACAGCGTCCACATCACCATCATCAGCATCACAAGGTACCCCTGAACGCTTCTGGGACCTACAAACCCTCTAGGCACCCCTAAACCCTCCCAGGACCCCCAAAACCAACCTTGGACCCCCAAATACCCAAGGGCTCCGTGACAGGGAATAAACGGGAGTGGTGTTGCTCTTTTAAGGGCAGTTATAGCAGGACCCAACAAGAGCGGGGGCTCTTAAAGCAGCTGTCTTGGTTTTGAAAGAAAGTTGTCTGCCAGGGAGAGCTGGAGCTTCCCTTGGAATGGAGAATGTCACCCCCTCCCCTCCAAATTATTATAATTTTGCAATTAGGGGCTTTCAGGCAAAGATATGGGAATAGGAATAACAGTTCTTTAACAGGAATTAAAAAAAACAACAACACCACAAACCAAAAAACCCACCAAAATACAAATGCAGTAGTACAAAGACAAGCAAGCAACCAAAACAGAAGTCCTGGAAAAAAATCCTGACACAGTAAGAGATTTGTATTCAATTTCATGTGTTGTAAAAGCAGATATTTCCTTATCTCTTATAACTCCAGGGGGAGGGGGCAGATGCCTTCTGATAATGGCCAGCTGTTAAAACCAGGTGGGCAGTGTTTCTTATCTCCTTCACCACCTGTCCATCCTCCAGGGAGATATCTTCTGCTAATGGCCATTAAGGCTCATCAAGGACATGACACATTACATCATCCCATTGTGAGATGCTCCACCCAGTGTGTGGGTGCCAACCATTCCTACCTGGATAAAAACTGAGACTCAGGAACAGCAGGCATCTGTTTTTTTCCACCAGAGGAAGATCAGACCCATCTCTCCACCACTGGACTTTTCCTACTCCATTATTTGTACCCCACAGAACCTCACCTAGGATTTATTTGGACTGCTTCCAACACCCTGACCAACAGGTGTCAGGTCATATCCCTGACTCTGTCAGGGTGTTTTTTCCAGGACTTCTGTTTTGCTTACTTGCTTGTCCTTGTACTACTGCATTTGTATTTTGGTGTTGTTGTTGTTGTTTTTACCTATTAAAGAATTGTTATTCCTATTCCCATATCTTTGCCTGACAGCCCCTAATTGCAAAATTATAATAATTTGGAGGGGAGGTGGGTGACATTCTCCATTCCAAGGGAAGCTCCAGCTCTCCCTGGCAGACAACTTTCTTTCAAAACCAAGACAGCTGTTTAAGAGCCCCCGCTCTTGTTGGGTCCTGCTATAACTGCTCTTAAAATTCCAAAACCACTCCCGTTGATTCCAGTACGGAGCCCTGGGTGTGTTTGGGGGTCCTGGGAGGGTTTGGGGGTCCCAGAAGGGTTTGGGGGTGCCAAGAGGGGTTTGTAGGTCCCAGGAGGGTTCAGGAGTACCTGGTGATGCTGATGATGGTGATGTGAACCCCCTGTTGGGTGTAAACATGCATGAGGGGTTCCTGGAGAGAGTTTTGCAGATCCCGGGGATTTTTGGGGTTGTGGTGCATTTTTGGAGGTTTCCAAGGGTTTTACAGGTAGGGATTAGGTGATCCCAGGGGGATCCCAGGGTTGTTTTTGGTACCTGCTGGTGACAGAGATGAGGACCCATGCCAGGTATGAACCTTCTCAAGGGGTCTGACAGGGTGTTGGGAGGTCCTGTGGGAATTTTGATGTCCTGAGAGGTTTGGGGGGGGGGAGTCTGTATGGCTTTTTGCATTCTTGAGGAGTTTTTTGAGGGTCCCAGGATGTTTTTGTGATCCTGGGGAGGTTGGACTGTCCCGGGGGGTTTGGGGGTTCCCAGGAGGTTTTGGGGGTACCTGGGCCACGCCAGTGACAGAACTGGGGACCCCGTGCCAGGTCTGACCCTTCTCACTGTGCACGGGCAGTGTCAGGTGTTCAGGGAGATCCTGGAGGCCTGAGGGGTCACCCCAAATCCCAGGGGACCACAAATGCTCAGGGACCCCCTGAACTCCCCTCACTGCTGATCTGCTGCAGGCAGGGGGGCACCAACACTCGGCCCCACCCCCACCATCACAAGGGGACAGAAACAGGGGAGGGGCCGAGTGCTGGTGCCCCCCTGCCTGCAGCAGATGGAAAGGTCAGGGGGACCCAAAGTCATGGGAAAGGGACACAGGGGACTCCCAGCAATCCCTGTGGGGGGGATGAGGGGGCACTCAAAAGGAATTTGGGGGACTGCGTGGGTCATTGAAGGGCCCTCAGGAGTCTTGTGGGGGGTGAGGACAGAAAAGAACAGGGCAACCCCCAGGAGGGGTTTGGGGGGGAAGAGGATTGGAGTTTCCATGGCAGTGGGATGGGGATGAGATCTGCCCATGGAATTCCAACCTGCTCACAGCAGTTCCCAGCATGGTCCCACTCTCCCCAGTGTGCCAGTTTGAAAACAAAACCAACAGGAGATCCCAAGTAAGAACTGTTCCATGACCCATTTCTCATAACTCTGGGGGATATCTTCTGTTAATGGGCCAGCTGTTAAACCAGGTGGGGCAGTGTTCTTTATCTCTTCCACCACCCACACTCCCTCCAGGGAGATATCTTCTCTTAATGGGCCATTGAGTCTCACTGCATCACTGATCAAATTCCATCATCCCATTGTGAGATGCTCCACCCAGGGGGAGGAGCCAAGCATTCCTACCTGGATATAATCTGAGATTTAACACACCAGAAGCAGCCTGTTTCCACTGGATTCCCAGAGGAACACCAGACCCATCTACACCACCACTGGACCTTCAGAGGAAAACTGCACCCTTCTACAGGATCATTGCTTCAACAAAACCACATCTGTGACTCCAGGAGGACTGCAGCCACGATTTGCTTGCACTGCTACCAACACCCTGCCTAACTGGGTATCAGGTATTCTGACTGTGTCAGCTTATTTTTTTTACTACTGCATTTTTATTTTGCTTTTCCTACTAAAGCACTGTTATTCCTATTCCCATCTCTTTGCTATAGAGCTCATTCATTTCAAAATTATAATTCAGAGGAAGGGGGTTTATATTTTCCATTTCAAGGGAGGCTCCTGCCTTCCTTAGCAGACAAGCGTCTTTCAAAACAAAGCTCGGCCCAGATATCTTGGGGCTCCCTGGGCTTGGTTTCTTAGGAGGGATGTTTGAAGAATGAAGAACTTCAAAGATCAGTGGAAAATGCCCCTTGGGGGGACATTGAGGGTCCTGGGAGTGGCTGACGGTAGAGGCAGCCTGGAGGAGCAGGGGGGACTCCCTTTACCCCCTGCACTCCACAGCCGAGAGTGAGGGGAGAAGGGACCCAAAGACCCCAAAATCCCCTTGCATCCCTAAATGGGGAGATGGATACGGGGGAAACTTTTCCGATTGCTGGGACTCCCAGCAGCCTGGGGAGGGCTGGGACTGAGTAGATGGGGGACCCTCAATACAAGCATGACCCCCAGCAGCTGGGAAAGGGGGGAACCTCTGAAAACCAAAGGGGAGAGACCAGGGATGGGGAATTCCTTGGAGACATTTTCAGGGCTGAATATTGGTGTTTAGGAGGTTTTTATGGACCCCAGATTCCAGGTGACTTTTAGAGATGGACTTGGTCAGGCAAACCTTCAAACTCAATGTGCTCATCTGTTGTTTTTCCCCAAACCAGGATTTCCCATTCCCAAACCTTGGCCAGATGGAGGTGGAAGCTGTGAGGAAGAGGAAGATGCCCTGGGACAACCAGGCAGGTGAGGAGAAAGTCACTGCCCCTTTTCCCCATCTCTCCTGCTCCATCTCCCAGCCCAGCATGGCCCTCAGCTGCAAGACAACCTTGCTGCTGACGCCGTCCCGCCAGGTATTCCCTCGGGAGATCTCCTTCCCCTTCCCTCTTGCACAGAAGAAAATTCCATCCTCTCCTTGTTCTTTCTCTTCCAGAAAAGGAGCTGAGGATGGAGACCAGGGAGGAAAAATCCCTGTGGCAGAACCTCATGGAAGAGGACATTTTGAGTGGCTCCCTGGCACCGGAATCCAACAGGGAGGAAAATCCCCAGACATCCCACAGGAGGAGGGGCTCCAAACCCATCCCAGGCTGCTCTGAGGAGGAAAGACCCATCCTGTGCCAGGAACGTGGCCAGAGATCGAGCCAGAGCTCAGACCTGGTGGCCCATGAGCAGCTTCATGACAGGGAGCAGTCCTATGAGTGCTTGGAGTGTGGGAAGAGCTTCAGCAGCAACTCCAGCCTGATCCGCCACCAGAGGATCCACACTGGGGAACGGCCCTACGTGTGTGGGGAATGTGGGCAGGGCTGCACAGACAGCTCCGAACTGATCCGCCACCTCAGGACCCACACTGGGGAGAGGCCCTATGAGTGTGGGGAATGTGGGAAGAGCTTCAGCCAGCGCTCCAACCTGATCCACCACTAGAACATCCACGCTGGGGAAAGGCCATACAAATGTGGGGAATGTGGGAAGGGCTTCAACCAGAGATCCCAGCTGATCATCCATAAAATGATCCACACTGGGGAGAAGCCCTATGGATGTCCCCAGTGTGGGAAAAGGTTTCACACCAGCTCCCATCTCCTCCTTCATGAGCGCATTCACACAGAGGAGAGGCCCTTCCGCTGCCCTGACTGTGGGAAGGGCTTCAAACACAACTCCCACCTCATCAGGCACCAGCGCATCCACACTGGGGAGAGGCCCTACGAGTGTTCCCAGTGTGGGAAGAGCTTCAGCCAGAGCTCTATCCTCACCCAACACCAACGGAGTCACCAGTAAGGGAAGCCCTGCGAGTGCCCCGACTCTGGGAAGGGCTTCATGTGCATCTCCAACCTCATCCCCCATCAGAAGATGCACACTGAGAAGAGCCCTACTGACCCACAGTTCCGTGTGATTCATTCTGGGAGGACACCTGTCCCTTTCCTGGCCCCTGGCAATGATGTGAGGTGGGATTGAAGAATGTGAGGGTCTGGCCATGGCCCCATCATTGTATTTGATCCCATCTCAGGTCATTGCCAGGGCTAGAAAGGGACTCTATCTCTCCCCCAAGCTGAAGGGTGTCCTTTCCAGGAAGGATGGGACGAGCCAGTTGATGTTATTGTAGTTTTCCCTTTATATTGTTAGTTTTATCCCACTTGTTATCAATATTGTTTCTGTTCCTTTTTGTTCCTTGTTTCTGTTCCCATTAAATTGTTCTTATCCCAGCCTGGAATCTTTGCCTTTTGAACTTTCAATGGGAGGCTGGAGGGCAGTGAGCAGTGACAAGGTTTTAGTGGGAGCAAAAAATTGGGGAATCCCATTCCCAAATCCCGGCCCAAGGAAACCGAGCATCCCAGCTGGTGCCAGCCCTGGCTGCCCTGGAACAGCCTTGGGAGCGGGTCCCTGGCTGGGGCTGTGGGAACCTCTTCCCTCTGGTGCCCAGGGACAGGACTGGAGGGAAGGGCTGGAGCTGAGTCGGGGCTGGTTTGGGTTGGATGTGAGGAAAAGGTTTTTCCCCCAGAGGCTGCTGGGGCACTGACCAGGCTCCCAGGGAAGGGTCCCAGCTCCAGGGCTCTGGGAGCTCCAGCAGCGTTTGGACAACGCTGCCAGGCCCAGGCTGGCATTGTTGGGGTGTCCTGTGCAGGGCCAGGAGTTGGACTCGAGGATCCTGGAGACCTCCCAGGGCTTTCTGGGATGCTAAAGAGCCCTGTGCTCAGAGGCAGTCAGAGCCATTCCATGGGGACATCCCAGGGCACCTTGGGCTGCAAAGGCACCCATCTGTCACAGGCACTCACGGGGGCTCCACGGTGACATCCCAGGAGTCCCCAGGCTGCCAAAGAGCCGGGATGTCCCAGACACTCCCAGGGGTTCCTGTAATGGGCAGAGTGGGAGCTTCAGGCAAAAGCTTGATTTCTTCAACGGAGAAACTGTTGCTGAGTTATGGGGTGGAGAAATGACACCCAACAGCCACCATGGATCCTCAAACACCTCCAGGAGGCCTAGACTTTTAAAATTCCATCTAAGTAAGGAGACTGGGAATGTCTGGATCTAATACCAGCCCCAGACTTTATCAAAAGTTTATGTGTAAAGGATTGGAGAGGGGGAATTTAACTGAAATGCTATGTGTCCCACAGGGTTAAAGACTGAATACCAGATATATTTATATAAATTCAGCTATGATTGATTTTTATCAGGATTAGGCAGAACAATTTATTTACACCACAGAGTAAATTCAAAAAAAGAGCTAGTTACTCCAGAGTATAGGAGCGATACAATTATTAGACTATAGTGCTCTAGGAAGCAATTTTGTAGTAATTAGGGCCTTGATGGAGTTTTTTGAGCCCGTTTCATGAAGAGCCTCCTGCTCCAGCAGGAACTGCCTTTCCTGTGCCAGGACCAGGACAGATCCTGCTGCAGGAAAAGCCCCAGGCCAGCCCCAAGACAGTGAAGGCCTCGGGCACAAGTGCAGAGTGCCGTGCTGGCAGCTGTGCCAGGGAGAGCCTGAGGCACCAAAGGCACCTTGGCAGCAGCAGCTGCTCCCAGGCCATGGCCACAAGCCTCCCTTGGCAGCCCGGCCTGGTGGCCAGCACTGCAGAGCTGCTGCTGCTGCTTCAGGGCTCCTTTCTGCCTGGGCTCTGCCCCAGCCCACAGAGTGTGACCTCAGCCCTGAGCCTGGCACAGCCGCTGCACCTGAGCCCTGCAAAGCCTCAAGGTCACCTGGGCCAGCCTGGCTCTGTCAGCCCCTGGGGAAGGCAGGGCCAGCAAAGGCCACAGAAGGGGCTGCCTTTGCCTGCTGCATGTGGGCTCCAGCAGAGACAAGGAGGAGTCAAGGCAGTGCATGGAGTCCAAGGAGCAGCCCCTTCTCCCCATGCAATCCTGGAATGGTTTGCATGGGAAGAGCTCTCCAGTGCTCATCTCCTCCAAACCCCCGCCTTAAGCAGGGATATCTTTGAGCAGCTCAGGTTGTTCAGAGCTGTGTCCCAGCTGGACTGGAATGTTTCCAGGGATGGGGCATTGACCACCTCCCTGGGAACCTGTCCTGCTGGATCACCAACCTCTGCAACTGTGCTGGAGTCAAAGGGTCAGCTCTGCCACCCCAGCACTGCTGCCAGGGGGGAACCTGCTCCCAAGCAAAATGATGGCAGCAGCAGCTTTGAGCTGTCTTTCTATAGCACAATGTTGTTTGCAAGCACAGGTCACAGACAAGAATCAGGAGGAGATCCTTCTGCTTGTTTAATCCAAGAGGTTTAGTGAAGGAAAAAACTGTTGGAGGGACAAGAGAGACAGAACCCAGAACCTGAGGTACAACAGCTTTCAAACTGGGGAGGTCCAAGGGGTGGGAACCTGAATGCAGCCAAATCAGGGAAGAGAGTCGGAGGATCTCAACATGGGGTGACACAATCCAGCACCAATGGGGGGACTGGGGGAGGAGGGAGGCTCACATGGCCCAATGGGGCGTCCTGCTTTAGGGGAATTCCAAGGAGGGGTTTAGGTAGGGGTTGGTTCATGGGAAGACTGACAAGGAACAGTCTGGAAAAAGGGGCAGGTCCAGGGTAGATGGACAGCTCAGGGAAGGGTACAACTTCAGGGATAAACCATTAACTTAAAAGGAACAGGGGAGCACAGAACTTATGATCATTAGTTATCATAAGAAACTTGAACATACCACCACATACCTTGAAGCATTAATGGGCCCCACTGAGTGTTCTTATTGACAAAGAATCTCAAGGGACTGATTACAGCAGAGAATTACAGGCCAGGATTGCAAAAACCTCTCAGAGACTCCAAGGCAGAAGCAAAACCCAAAGTCCTTGGAACAACCTGCAGTCCCTGGCAGCATGAAGGAGCCCCCCAGGGCCATTGCTGACCAAGGCTCCTTCCCCAGGGACTGGTTCCAGCAGATCCCTGGTGCCAGGAGTGCAGGGAGGCAAAGGCTCCATGCAGCAGCTCACATGCTGAGCAAAGCCTGGGCTGGGTGGAGGCAGCAGAAAGGCCAAGGCTTGAGCCCCAGCCCTGAGGAAGGCAGATCCTGTCCCTCACCTGAGCCTTGCTCAGGGCTCTGCCAGAGCCACTGGGATGGGAGGGGGATGCTGAGGGCAGGACAAGGGGCTGACAGTGCCCAGCCTTGCTGGGGCTGTGCCAGGAGGCCCCAGGGCCTCAGGACAAGGTGTCTCCTCAGTGTCCTTGGTGGCACAGAGGCTGCTGTGGCCCAGGACACCAGGACTTGGCTTCTCCTGGGCACTGCCAGCCCTGCCAGGGCCCTTGGCCATGTCCAGCACAGCTTGTCCTGCGCTGTCCCACAGCTGCTGCTGTGTCCCTGCAGGATGCACACTCCCATCCTGCTGCCCCCCTGGCTCTGCCCTGACATTGCCAGCCCTGCCCTGACCCCTGCCCAGGGCATGTCTGCCACCCCCCAAACAATGGGCTGGGGGTGGGAAAGTGTTCCTGAGGGCACAGGGAGGGGACAGCTTGGCCGGACTGACCCAAGGGATCTCCCATGCCTTGTGAGGTCATGGTCAGCCATAAACTGAGGGAAAAGAAGGGGGATGGGGGTGGTGGTAAGGGCTGTGGATGTCTTTTATTAAAACATCTCTCAAATAAAGCACGAAGTACATGTACTCAATCCTTTCCTGCCAAGAGCTGGATGGACGTTTTCTGCTGATGGGAAGTAGAGGATTGATCTCATTTGTTATTTCTGTGCTTCCACATGTGGCCTTTGCATTTTGAGGCCCTTGCTGAGGAGGGTGGTCACAGCAGGGACACGCAGCAGGACAGTGACCAAGCTGCCACAGCACCCTGGCCTTGCTCCAACAGAAGGGCTGGGAAGGGGAGTGTGGAGCTGGGAAAAGCAGATGTGGAAAGAGCCAGGGCCATTGTACCTGGCTGTGCTGCCTCTGCTGGGAGCCTCTTTCTTTCACGTTTGCAAAAAATCATTATTTAATTCAGATGCACAGGGAACAATGCTTTTGAAAGCCATTGAGATACAGACCAATGGCAGATATTCATGTAGAAATGCTTTAAGTAAAGATATTCCTTTGTGAAAAAGATAATTGTAGGAATGTAGTAAAAATGTGCAAAAATGGAAAAAAAGGACAAAAGTACTAAGATTTAAATAAGTTGCATTCAGAAGTTTCTGCAGAAGAGAAGAGGCAGCTTATTGCTTCTGAAATCCAGTCAGCAGTTTTCTCATGGACTCCACAAGTTCCTAATTCCTCAGGCTGTAGATGGGGGGTTCAGTGCTGGAGGCACCACTGAGTACAGAACTGACAGGGCCAGATCCAGGGATGGGGAAGAGATGGAGGGGGGCTTCAGGTGGGCAAATAAACGACTGTCAACAAACAAGGACACCACAGCCAGGTGAGGGAGGCACATGAAAAAGGCTTTGTGTCCCAGCAGGCCCCACATTTACAAAGCAGAGCCTTGCATCCATGGGATTCCATGTTGTCACAATGCTCTGCTGAGTTCCATGGGGCTGTGCTGGGTCACAGTGGACACAGAGTTCCACGTGCCCTGGCACTATCCAAGTGGCACCTGGCTTCCATGAGGCCCCGCTGTGTTTGCAGTTGGCACTTGGTTCCCCAAGATGTCACTGTGTCCCAGTGGTCTCCTGGCTGCCATGAGGCCCCGCTGTGTTGATGCCTTCAAGAACCTTGAAATAAAGTAACTCCCTTTGGAGATAATATTATAGAGGAGGTCATAGAAAGGCTGATCTTTATTGGAGTCCTCCAAAGGGCAGATATGGAAAATGTCCACAAAACACCCACCTCCCTCCCCATGTAGTGAATACAATTTATAAGTTTAGCAGATTAGCATACTGGACAAAAAATCACCAATTAGGTGCACAGGTGGTGAGGCCTGGCAAAGTTCTTTGGAAAGAGTCACTCTGCCCCTGACTGGACACTTTAGGCACACCAAAGAAGCAAAGCAACAACACAACCAAACCAAATCCAGCCAATCAAACAGAGACAAACCGAGAACTGACTGCGCACGTGTGTATGTGTGTGTGTGTGACAAGAGGACAGTGAGGGCAAGGATAAAAGGAATATGGCCTAAAAGCTTAACAGAGCTCAATCTTAACAGGACTTTACTTCTATATTAACCTTAAGTTACTCCTTAAACTTTACAATTTAGCAAAAGAACTGCTCTTGACAGTATTTTTCCAAACTTATAACCTAGGACTTACACATTTCCCGAGGAATAGTATTTAACTTTGCTTATAACTTATCTTTAACCTGGAATTATGGAAAGGCACATCACAAAGCACTGACACAGAAAACTCTAAACCCTACAACTTCAAGTTATCCAAATTTTGAGAAGATGAAGTCAAGAGAAGAGGGAGAGAGAGATCCACACTCAGGGCCTTGGATCCAGCACCATCTCAGCTGCTGTGAGCTCCAGGGCCGTGGGACGTGTCAGCGTCACACCCGTGTCACAGCCTTTACCTGCTCTGCTCCCTCTCACAGGTGGGGTTTTTGGGGTGCCAGGGGCTTGGCAGCCACTTTGGGGCTGGACAGGGGACTGAATGGCTGGAGCTGGGGCAGTAACCATCCCAAAACCACCTCAGAAATGAGGGATGCACCAAAATCCCTTCAAGAACCTGGAATACCCAAAAACTCCATCAGAAACAGGTTCCCTCTCCCTTCATCATTCCCAAGATTCAGCTGTCTCATTCCAGACTTCACCACACCCTCCCAATCCCCACCCAAACCTCTGCCACCTCTCTTGGACATCAAGACCCCCTTCCCAAGCCCTATTTCCACCATCCCATCCCTCCCAATCCCCATCCCACCCATCCTGTCTCACCCAATGCCCTTCTCACCCCTCCTAATTTGCAGCACACTTTGCCAAAACCCCTTTCAACCCCATTCCACCCTGAGGGCTGTGCAATCGAGTCATTTTGGGGTGGGATTGAGCAGTTTTCAGTGGCACTGATGGTTTTGAGGTGACAGATGGAACACACTGGACGCTAGGCTTCGGTGAAGCCCGGCCAGCTCTCACTGCAGCCACGTGGTCAGGAGTGGCCGTGCTCGGGCTGCGAGCAGTCTCAGGAACGGGGCAGAGCAGAGCTGCCTTCTGCTCTCTGTGGGCCCTGGATATCATCGGCGTCTGGGCTCGAAGGGAGAGTCAGAGAAGGCTCTCTCTTGGAGATCTTTATTCTGCAAAGGCTGCTGCAAGAGAGAGCAAACAGGAAGGTTTGACATCATGTGAACGAAGTAACAGGTGGGTCTGGGGAGGGATGGACAAGAGGGCAGGGGAGGGGAAAACCTGGGGTAAAACCAACCAAACCAAATACTGAGGGGATAACAGGAACAAACCTTCAGGAGAATCATGTATTAAAACTTATAAAAAACCCACCACCACACACACTCATCTTTTTGAGTGCCAAGAAATGGAGACAAAACACCAAATAGCAAATAAACCGTACACCAAATACTCCCAAAACTCCCAAATCCTCCTAAGTATCTCCCCGAATCCCAGATCCCCACCAAAAACAAACAAAAAAGTGAAGCTTTAGATGCCTTTGTACCCACAATCTGTGTGTTTTAAAAAGATGAAGATAAATCAAAAGATAATTAGAGACAAACTAAAAGAACCATCAGCCATTTCCCAAGGTGGATTATGGGGAATGTGGGTCACCAGGTCTCTTCCCAATGTGGGTCCTTTGATGTGGGATGAAGTTGGAGCAGAACACGACACTCTTCTCACAGTCTTGCAGAGCTTCCCTTACCGGTGCCTCCGTTGGTGTCTGGTCAAGGCAGAGCTCCTGGAGAAGCTCTTCCCACACTAGGGACTTTCGTAGGGCCTCTTTCTGGTGTGGATGTGCCAGGGGGTGATGAGGAAGGAGTTGTGCTTGAAGCTCACCCTGCAGTTGGGGCAGCGGAAGGGCCTCTCCTCTCTGTGAATCTGCTGGTGCACGAGGAGATTGGAGCTGGTCTGAAACCTCTTCCCACACTCGGGACACTCCGGTGGCCTCTTCCCAGTGTGGATACATTGGTGGGTGAAAAGGTTGGAGCTGCAGCTGAAGCCTTTTCCACATTTCCCACACTCATAGGGGCAATCCCCATTGTGGATCCTCTGGTGGCAGATCAGGTTGTTGCTCTGGCTGAAGCTCTTCCCACATTCCAAACACTTGTTTCCTTCATCCCTGCATTGCCAGGGACTTCATGAGACAAGGGAGCTCTGCTCTGGCTATGGAGGGAGGTCCAAGTGCAGCCACTGAAGTGGCGAGCAAAACTCCTCAGGTTTGTGTCCTTTGAGAGACCAGGAACTGGTGAGACTTGGAGGCACAGAAAGGTTTCTGTTCGTGGCCAACATGAAAGATGTGAACATGTTCAAATGTAATCAAAATCAAAACACTTCCCTCAGCTCCTTGTGACATTCCACCAGCATCTGACATGTCCACCTTCCACAAGAGATTGCCATATAGGAAGAATTTTAGACCAAGACATAAGAGGAGGTGATATAAAAGATAAAAATACAACTAAGATTGTGATTACAGTGTTATTTAAACTTGTGAAAGATTGGGCAGCTCCCTGAAGCTCAAAGCATGAAGCCAGTCAAGGGAGATGCATTGGAAAGACCGGAGAACAGCTGCAGGAGGAAATCAGGGAGCAACAGGGAGGACATAGATCCAGCTATTCTACATGAAAAGATGTCCTTAGACAAGGCCATTTAAACAGGAGAGCTGGAAAAACCTGAAGGAAGAGGGTCGTGAAATATTATATTGAATGTTGGTGGAAAAGGTAGAAGGGAAGATCAGTATATCTTCTCCGGGGATCAGTAGAAGAATCCAGTAGATCCAAGAAATTCCTGTTCCTGGTGGGAAACATTTGCCATTTCTGAAAAGTACTCAAATAACTCAGATAAAAAAAAAATTACTTTTATATTATGAAATGTACAAGTATTAAAACCACTGCCCTGTCCAGGCAGACATCAGCTGTGTGCCCATGAACACACAGTGACACTTGTACCCTGAGGTGCCCCGCTGGGATTGGCATCTCTCAGAGAGGAGCTGAGGGAGAGCAGAGCATCTTGCAAGCTGCAGGTCCCTGACAGCCCCGCGGGGCTCCTGTCCCATCAACATCTGCTCTGCTCCAGCCTGAAACAGGGACCAGCATGGTGCCGGGATCATCAGAGAACTGAGGGGTGTGCTGGAATTAAATCCCTTTCCCATCCCGCAGCAGCCCTGCCTTTCCCTCCTGCAGCCTTGGTCTCCAGCACAGCCATGGAGGCTCTTTGGGCTCTGGAGTTTTCCTGCAGCCCCCAAGGGCAGCTGAGCTGTGCCTTTGGCACAGTCAGGCCTGTCCAGCATTGCAGGCAATGCCCAGCAATTCCTTGTGTGTGCCTGGCCTTGCTGTCAGCCCCGGCAGCGGCTGCGTGGCCCCTTTGTGCGGCGCTGGCCCAGCCATGGTGCCACAGCCCCTGTGCAGGCCCAGGGCAGGACAGGAGCATTGCGGCTGGGAAGGGCCCCTGTGCCGTGGTGCCCACAGCAGCCTTGGGGCTCTGTGCCCCATGGCCTCCCTGCTGGGCAGCCTCTGCCAGCTCCTGCACAGCCCGGGGCACCTGTGGGCCTGCACAGACAGCCCTGCCCCGGGCTCTGCCGGGCTCTGGGCAGCAGAGAGGCCGTGCAGGGCTGGCCATGGCCGGCAACAGGCCCTGAGCCCTGCAGGAGGATGGAACTGGGCCACAGCCAAAGTGCCCCGCAAACCTGGGCTGAGCAGCCAGGGCTGGCAAGGGCTGGGGACAGAGGATGGTGCTGCCAAATGTCCTGGACCCCCTCCCTGCTCTGGCCATGCCACCCAGGGCACAGAGCAGCCTCCTCTCTGGGCCCCTTGCCTGTTTTCAATGCCTTCCCCAGGTGCTGGCCCTGCCCCACAAGGCCTGGGCTGAGTCCTGCCCCTGCACGCTCACCCAGGCTGAGATGGACACTGATGCTTTCTCTGCCAGGCTCTCTCAGCCCAGCCCAGCTCCCTCCAAGCTCTGCCAGCTGCCC
Organism: Acrocephalus arundinaceus; assembly: GCA_021534815.1. Taxonomy (NCBI): domain Eukaryota; kingdom Metazoa; phylum Chordata; class Aves; order Passeriformes; family Sylviidae; genus Acrocephalus; species Acrocephalus arundinaceus. The sequence continues at coordinate 28,245 of JAJEOU010002630.1, forward strand.
TGAGCTCTGGGCAGCACCAAGGGCCTCTCCCCAGCACAGCCCAGCCGCCTCTGGCCCCACAGCTCTGCTCAGGCCAGGCTGCTCTGGGCAGGGGCCCCACGGCCTCAGCCCCTGGCAAGGGCACAGCAGCAGCTGCAGCTCAGACAGGACTCAGCCCCAGCCATGGGGAAGGGGCTGGGCCAAGGAAAAGGAGGCTCCTGTGTGCCCTGCTCCCCTGTGGCTGAGGTGCTGAGAGCTCTGCAGCCCCTGCTGCCATCCCATCTGCCCAGGCCAGCACAACAGCCGCAGCCTTGGGCCCTCCAGAGCTGCTTCCTGCTGCAGGCCCA
>JAJEOU010002630.1:28580-50677 GCA_021534815.1 Acrocephalus arundinaceus
TCAAGCTTTTGCCTGAAGCTCCCCTCTGCCCATTACAGGAACCCCTGGGAGTGTCTGGGACATCCGGCTCTTTGGCAGCCTGGGGACTCCTGGGATGTCACCGTGGAGCCCCCTGAGTGCCTGTGACAGATGGGTGCCTTTGCAGCCCAAGGTGCCCTGGGATGTCCCCATGGAATGGCTCTGACTGCCTCTGAGCACAGGGCTCTTTAGCATGCCCAGAAAGCCCTGGGAGGTCTCCAGGATCCTCGAGTCCAACTCCTGGCCCTGCACAGGACACCCCAACAATGCCAGCCTGGGCCTGGCAGCGTGTCCAAACGCTGCTGGAGCTCCCAGAGCCCTGGAGCTGGGACCCTTCCCTGGGAGCCTGTCAGTGCCCCAGCAGCCTCTGGGGAAAAACCTTTTCCTCACATCCAACCCAAACCAGCCCCGACTCAGCTCCAGCCCTTCCTCCAGTCCTGTCCCTGGGCACCAGAGGGAAGAGGTTCCCACAGCCCCAGCCAGGCCCGCTCCCAAGGCTGTTCCAGGGCAGCCAGGGCTGGCACCAGCTGGGATGCTCGGTTTCCTTGGGCCGGGATTTGGGAATGGGATTCCCCAATTTTTTCTCCCACTAAAACCTGTCACTGCTCACTGCCCTCCAGCCTCCCATTGAAAGTTCAAAAGGCAAGATTCCAGGCTGGGATAAGAACAATTTAATGGGAACAGAAACAAGGAACAAAAAGGAACAGAAACAATATTGATAACAAGTGGGATAAAACTAACAATATAAAGGGAAAACTACAATAACATCAACTGGCTCGTCCCATCCTTCCTGGAAAGGACACCCTTCAGCTTGGGGGAGAGATAGAGTCCCTTTCCTAGCCCTGGCAATGACCTGAGATGGGATCAAATACAATGATGGGGCCATGGCCAGACCCTCACATTCTTCAATCCCACCTCACATCATTGCCAGGGGCAGGGAAAGGGACAGGTGTCCTCCCAGAATGAATCACACGGAACTGTGGGTCAGTAGGGCTCTTCTCAGTGTGCATCTTCTGATGGGGGATGAGGTTGGAGATGCACATGAAGCCCTTCCCAGAGTCGGGGCACTCGCAGGGCTTCCCTTACTGGTGACTCCGTTGGTGTTGGGTGAGGATAGAGCTCTGGCTGAAGCTCTTCCCACACTGGGAACACTCGTAGGGCCTCTCCCCAGTGTGGATGCGCTGGTGCCTGATGAGGTGGGAGTTGTGTTTGAAGCCCTTCCCACAGTCAGGGCAGAGGAAGGGCCTCTCCTCTGTGTGAATGCGCTCAGAAGGAGGAGATGGGAGCTGGTGTGAAACCTTTTCCCACACTGGGGACATCCATAGGGCTTCTCCCCAGTGTGGATCATTTTATGGATGATCAGCTGGGATCTCTGGTTGAAGCCCTTCCCACATTCCCCACATTTGTATGGCCTTTCCCAGCGTGGATGTTCTAGTGGTGGATCAGGTTGGAGCGCTGGCTGAAGCTCTTCCCACATTCCCCACACTCATAGGGCCTCTCCCAGTGTGGGTCCTGAGGTGGCGGATCAGTTCGGAGCTGTCTGTGCAGCCCTGCCACATTCCCCACACACGTAGGGCCGTTCCCCAGTGTGGATCCTCTGGTGGCGGATCAGGCTGGAGTTGCTGCTGAAGCTCTTCCCACACTCCAAGCACTCATAGGACTGCTCCCTGTCATGAAGCTGCTCATGGGCCACCAGGTCTGAGCTCTGGCTCGAATCTCTGGCCACGTTCCTGGCACAGGATGGGTCTTTCCTCCTCAGAGCAGCCTGGGATGGGTTTGGAGCCCCTCCTCCTGTGGGATGTCTGGGGATTTTCCTCCCTGTTGGATTCCGGTGCCAGGGAGCCACTCAAAATGTCCTCTTCCATGAGGTTCTGCCACAGGGATTTTTCCTCCCTGGTCTCCATCCTCAGCTCCTTTTCTGGAGAGAAAGAACAAGGAGAGGATGGAATTTTCTTCTGTGCAAGAGGGAAGGGGAAGGAGATCTCCCGAGGGAATACCTGGCGGGACGGCGTCAGCAGCAAGGTTGTCTTGCAGCTGAGGGCCATGCTGGGCTGGGAGATGGAGCAGGAGAGAGGGGAAAAGGGGCAGTGACTTCTCCTCACCTGCCTGGTGTGTCCCAGGGCATCTTCCTCTTCCTCACAGCTTCCACCTCCATCTGGCCAAGGTTTGGGAATGGGAAATCCTGGTTTGGGGAAAAACAACAGATGAGCACATTGAGTTTGAAGGTTTGCCTGACCAAGTCCATCTCTAAAAGTCACCTGGAATCTGGGGTCCATAAAAACCTCCTAAACACCAATATTCAGCCCTGAAATGCCTCCAAGGAATTCCCCATCCCTGGTCTCTCCTTTGGTTTTCAGAGGTTCCCCCCTTTCCCAGCTGCTGGGGGTCATGCTTGTATTGAGGGTCCCCCATCTACTCAGTCCCAGCCCTCCCCAGGCTGCTGGGAGTCCCAGCAATCGGAAAAGTTCCCCCCTATCCATCTCCCCATTTAGGGATGCAAGGGGATTTTGGGGTCTCTGGGTCCCTTCTCCCCTTACTCTCGGCTGTGGAGTGCAGGGGGTAAAGGGAGTCCCCCTGCTCCTCCAGGCTGCCTCTACCGTCAGCCACCCCAGGACCCTCAATGTCCCCCCAAGGGGCATTTTCCACTGATCTTTGAAGTTCTTCATTCTTCAAACATCCCTCCTAAGAAACCAAGCCCAGGGACCCCAAGATATCTGGGCCGAGCTTTGGTTTGAAAGACAGCTTGTCTGCTAAGGAAGGAGGAGCCTCCCTTGAAATGGAAAATATAAACCCCCTTCCTCTGAATTATAATTTTGAAATGAATGGCTCTAAGCAAAGATATGGGAATAGGAATAACAGTGCTTTAGTAGGAAAAGCAAAATAAAAATGCAGTAGTAAAAAAAATAAGCTGACACAGTCAGAATACCTGATACCCAGTTAGGCAGGGTGTTGGTAGCAGTGCAATCAAATCGTGGCTGCAGTCCTCTGGAGTCACAGATGTGGTTTTGTTTGAAGCAATGATCCTGTAGAAGGGTGCAGTTTTCCTCTGAAGGTCCAGTGGTGGTGTAGATGGGTCTGGTGTTCCTCTGGGAATCCAGTGGAAACAGGCTGCTTCTGGTGTGTTAAACCTTAGATTCTATCCAGGTAGGAATGCTTGGCTCCTCCCCCTGGGTGGAGCATCTCACAATGGGATGATGGAATTTGATCAGTGATGCAGTGAGACTCAATGGCCCATTAAGAGAAGATATCTCCCTGGAGGGAGTGTGGGTGGTGGAAGAGATAAAGAACACTGCCCCACCTGGTTTTAACAGCTGGCCCATTAACAGAAGATATCACCCCAGAGTTATGAGAAATGGGTCATGGAACAGTTCTTACTTGGGATCTCCTGTTGGTTTTGTTTTCAAACTGGCACACTGGGGAGAGTGGGACCATGCTGGGAACTGCTGTGAGCAGGTTGGAATTCCATGGGCAGATCTCATCCCCATCCCACTGCCATGGAAACTCCAATCCTCTTCCCCCCCAAACCCCTCCTGGGGGTTGCCCTGTTCTTTTCTGTCCTCACCCCCCACAAGACTCCTGAGGGCCCTTCAATGACCCACCCAGTCCCCCCAAATTCCTTTTGAGTGCCCCCTCATCCCCCCCACAGGGATTGCTGGGAGTCCCCTGTGTCCCTTTCCCATGACTTTGGAGTCCCCCTTGACCTTTCCATCTGCTGCAGGCAGGGGGGCACCAGCACTCGGCCCCTCCCCTGTTTCTGTCCCCTTGTGATGGTGGGGGTGGGGCCGAGTGTTGGTGCCCCCCTGCCTGCAGCAGATCCAGCAGTGAGGGGAGTTCAGGGGGTCCCTGAGCATTTGTGGTCCCCTGGGATTTGGGGTGACCCCTCAGGCCTCCAGGATCTCCCTGAACACTCTGACACTGCCCGTGCACAGTGAGAAGGGTCAGACCTGGCACGGGGTCCCCAGTTCTGTCACTGGCGTGGCCCAGGTACCCCCAAAACCTCCTGGGAACCCCCAAACCCCCCCGGGACAGTCCAACCTCCCCAGGATCACAAAAACATCCTGGGACCCTCAAAAAACTCCTCAAGAATGCAAAAAGCCATACAGACTCCCCCCCCCCCCAAACCTCTCAGGACATCAAAATTCCCACAGGACCTCCCAACACCACTGTCAGACCCCTTGAGAAGGTTCATACCTGGCATGGGGTCCTCATCTCTGTCACCAGCAGGTATCCAAAAACAACCCTGGGATCCCCCTGGGATCACCTAATCCCTACCTGTAAAACCCTTGGAAACCTCCAAAAATGCACCACAACCCCAAAAATCCCCGGGATCTGCAAAACTCTCTCCAGGAACCCCTCATGCATGTTTACACCCAACAGGGGGTTCACATCACCATCATCAGCATCACCAGGTACTCCTGAACCCTCCTGGGACCTACAAACCCCTCTTGGCACCCCCAAACCCTTCTGGGACCCCCAAACCCTCCCAGGACCCCCAAACACACCCAGGGCTCCGTACTGGAATCAACGGGAGTGGTTTTGGAATTTTAAGAGCAGTTATAGCAGGACCCAACAAGAGCGGGGGCTCTTAAAACAGCTGTCTTGGTTTTGAAAGAAAGTTGTCTGCCAGGGAGAGCTGGAGCTTCCCTTGGAATGGAGAATGTCACCCACCTCCCCTCCAAATTATTATAATTTTGCAATTAGGGGCTGTCAGGCAAAGATATGGGAATAGGAATAACAATTCTTTAATAGGTAAAAACAACAACAACAACACCAAAATACAAATGCAGTAGTACAAGGACAAGCAAGTAAGCAAAACAGAAGTCCTGGAAAAAAACACCCTGACAGAGTCAGGGATATGACCTGACACCCTGTTGGTCAGGGTGTTGGAAGCAGTCCAAATAAATCCTAGGTGAGGTTCTGTGGGGTACAAATAATGGAGTAGGAAAAGTCCAGTGGTGGAGAGATGGGTCTGATCTTCCTCTGGTGGAAAAAAACAGATGCCTGCTGTTCCTGAGTCTCAGTTTTTATCCAGGTAGGAATGGTTGGCACCCACACACTGGGTGGAGCATCTCACAATGGGATGATGTAATGTGTCATGTCCTTGATGAGCCTTAATGGCCTATTAGCAGAAGATATCTCCCTGGAGGATGGACAGGTGGTGAAGGAGATAAGAAACACTGCCCCACCTGGTTTTAACAGCTGGGCCATTATCAGAAGGCATCTGCCCCCCTCCCCCCTGGAGTTATAAGAGATAAGGAAATATCTGCTTTTACAACACATGAAATTGAATACAAATCTCTTACTGTGTCAGGATTTTTTTCCAGGACTTCTGTTTTGGTTGCTTGCTTGTCTTTGTACTACTGCATTTGTATTTTGAGTGGGGTTTTTTGGTTTTGTGGTGTTGTTGTTTTTTTTTTAATTCCTGTTTAAGAACTGTTATTCCTATTCCCATATCTCTGCCTGAAAGCCCCTAATTGCAAAATTATAATAATTTGGAGGGGAGGGGGTGATATTCTCCATTCCAAGGGAAGCTCTGGGTCTCCCTGGCAGACAACTTTCTTTCAAAACCAAGACAGCTGCTTTAAGAGCCCCCGCTCTTGTTGGGTCCTGCTATAACTGCCCTTAAAAGAGCAACACCACTCCCGTTTATTCCCTGTCACGGAGCCCTTGGGTATTTGGGGGTCCAAGGTTGGTTTTGGGGGTCCTGGGAGGGTTTAGGGGTGCCTAGAGAGATTTGTAGGTCCCAGAAGCGTTCAGGGGTACCTTGTGATGCTGATGATGGTGATGTGGACGCTGTGCTGGATGTAAACATGCATGAGGGGTTCCTGGAGAGGGTTTTGCAGATCCCGGGGGTTTTTGGGGTCATGGTGCAATTTTGGAGGTTCCCAAGGGTTTTTCATGGATTCTAAAGGTGGGGATTAGGTGATCCCAGGGGGATCCCAGGGCTTTTTTTGGGTACCTGCTCGTGACAGAGATGAGGACCCCATGCCAGGTATAAACCTTCTCAAGGGGATCTGACTGGGGTGTTGGGAGGTCCTCTGAGAATTTTTATGTCCTGAGAGGGTTTGGGGAGGGAGTCTGTATGGCTTTTTGCATTCTTGGGGAGTTTTTTGAGGGTCCCAGGATGTTTTTGTAATCCTGGGGAGGTTGGGGTGTCCCAGAAAGATCTGAGGATTCCTGGGAGGTTTTGGGGATACCATGTTGGTGACAGAGCTGGGGACCCCGTGCCAGGTCTGACCCTTCTCACTGAGCACGGGCAGTGTCAGCGTTTTCAGGGAGATCCTGGAGGCCTGAGGGGTCACCCCAAATCCCAGGGGACCACAAAGGCTCAGGGACCCCCTGAACTCCCCTCACTGCTGCATCTGCTGCAGGCAGGGGGGCACCAACACTCGGCCCCACCCCCACCATCACAAGGGGACAGAAACAGGGGAGGGGCCGAGTGCTGGTGCCCCCCTGCCTGCCACAGATGGAAAGGTTAGGGGGGACCCCAAAGTCATGAGAAAAGGGACACAGGGGACTCCCAGCAATCCCTGTGGGGGGGATGAGGGGGGACCCAAAAGGAATTTGGGGGAACTGCGTGGGTCATTGAAGGGCCGTCAGGAATCTTGTGGGGGGTGAGGACAGCAAAGAACAGGGCAACCCCCAGGAGGGGTTTGGGGGGGAAGAGGATTGGAGTTTCCATGGCAGTGGGATGGGGATGAGATCTGCCCATGGAATTCCAATCTGCTCACAGCAGTTCCCAGCATGGTCCCACTCTCCCCAGTGTGTCAGTTTGAAAATAAAACCAACAGGAGATCCCAAGTAAGAACTGTTCCATGACCCATTTCTCATAACTCTGGGGTGATATCTTCTGTTAATGGGCCAGCTGTTAAAACCAGGTGGGGCAGTGTTCTTTATCTCTTCCACCACCCACACTCCCTCCAGGGAGATATCTTCTCTTAATGGGCCATTGAGTCTCACTGCATCACTGATCAAATTCCATCATCCCATTGTGAGATGCTCCACCCAGGGGGAGGAGCCAAGCATTCCTACCTGGATATAATCTGAGATTTCACACACCAGAAGCAGCCTGTTTCCACTGGATTCCCAGAGGAACACCAGACCCATCTACACCACCACTGGACCTTCAGAGGAAAACTGCACCCTTCTACAGGATCATTGCTTCAACAAAACCACATCTGTGACTCCAGGAGGACTGCAGCCACGATTTGATTGCACTGCTACCAACACCCTGCCTAACTGGGTATCAGGTATTCTGACTCTGTCAGCTTATTTTTTTTACTACTGCATTTTTATTTTGCTTTTCCTACTAAAGCACTGTTATTCCTATTCCCATCTCTTTGCTATAGAGCTCATTCATTTCAAAATTATAATTCAGAGGAAGGGGGTTTATATTTTCCATTTCAAGGGAGGCTCCTGCCTTCCTTAGCAGACAAGCGTCTTTCAAAACAAAGCTCGGCCCAGATATCTTGGGGCTCCCTGGGCTTGGTTTCTTAGGAGGGATGTTTGAAGAATGAAGAACTTCAAAGATCAGTGGAAAATGCCCCTTGGGGGGACATTGAGGGTCCTGGTGGTGGCTGACGGTAGAGGCAGCCTGGAGGAGCAGGGGGGACTCCCTTTACCCCCTGCACTCCACAGCCGAGAAAAAGGGGAGAAGAGACCCCAGAGACCCCAAAATCCCCTTTCATCCCTAAATGGGAAGAGACAAAAGGGGGAAACTTTTCCTATGGCTGGGACTCCCAGCAGCCTGAGGAGGGCTGGGTCGGAGTAGATGGGGGACCCTCAATGGAAGCGTGACCCCCAGCAGCTGGGAAAGGGGGGAACCCCTGAAAACCAAAGGGAAGAGACCAGGGATGGGGAATTCCTTGGAGGCATTTTCAGGGCAGAATATTGGTGTTTGGGAGGTTTTTATGGACCCCAGATTCCAGGTGACTTTTAGAGATGGACTTGGTCAGGCAAACCTTCAAACTCAATATGCTCATCTGTTGTTTTTCCCCAAACCAGGATTTCCCATTCCCAAACCTTGGCTGGATGGAAAAGGAGACTTCAAGGAAGAGGAAGATGTCCTGGGACAGCCAGGCTGGTGAGGAGAAAGTCACTGCCCCTTTTCCCCATCTCCCAGCCCAGCATGGCCCCCAGCTGCAAGACAACCCTGCTGCTGACGCCGTCCCGCCAGGTATTCCCTTGGGAGATCTCCTTCCCCTTCCCTCTTGCACAGAGGAAATTCCATCCTCTCCTTTTTCTTTCTCCCCCAGACAAGGAGCTGAGGACGGAGACCAGGGAGGAAAAATCCCAAGAGAAGAACCTCATGGAAGAGGCCTTTTTCAGCGGCTCCCTGGCACAGGAATCCAACAGGGAGGAAAAGCCCCAGAGATCCCACAGGAGGAGGGGCTCCAAACCCATCCCAGGCTGCTCTGAGGAAGAAAGACCAACCGTGTGCAAGGAACATGGCCAGAGGTCGAGCCAGAGCTCAGACCTGGTGGTCCATGAGCAGCTTCATGACAGGGAGCAGTCCTATGAGTGCTTGGAGTGTGGGAAGAGCTTCAGTAGCAACTCCAGCCTGATCCGCCACCAGAGGATCCACACTGGGGAACGGCCCTACGTGTGTGGGGAATGTGGGCAGGGCTTCAGCCAAAGCTCAAACCTGACTGTCCACCGGAGGACCCACACTCGGGAGAGGCCCTATGAGTGTGGGGAATGTGGGAAGAGCTTCAGCCAGCGCTCCCACTTGATCCGCCACCAGAACATTCACGCTGGGGAAAGGCCGTACAAATGTGGGGAATGTGGGAAGGGCTTCAACCAGAGATCCCAGCTGATCATCCATAAAATGATCCACACTGGGGAGAGGCCATATGGATGTCCCCAGTGTGGGAAGAGGTTTCAGACCAGCTCGAATCTCCTCGTTCACCAGCGCATTCACACAGAGGAGAGGCCCTTCCGCTGCCCTGACTGCGGGAAGGGCTTTAAGCACAACTCCACCCTCATCACCCACAGGCGCATCCACACTGGGGAGAGGCCCTACAAGTGTCCCAAGTGTGGGAAGAGCTTCACCCACAGCTCTACCTTCACCCGACACCAACGGAGTCACCAGTAAGGGAAGCCCTGCGAGTGCCCCGACTCTGGGAAGGGCTTCATGTGCATCTCCAACCTCATCCCCCATCAGAGGATGCACATTGGGAAGAGCCCTACTGACCCACAGTTCCCAGTGATTCATTCTGGGAGGACACCTGTCCGTTTCCCTGCCCCTGGCAATGATGTGAGATGGGATTTAAAAACGTGTGCATCTGGCCATGGCCCCATCACTGTATTTGATCCCATCTCAGGTCATTGCCAGGGCTAGGAAAGGGACTCTGTCTCTCCCCCAAGGTGAAGGGTGTCCTTTCCAGGAAGGATGGGACGAGCCAGTTGATGTTTTTGTAGTTTTCCCTTTATATTGTTAGTTTTATCCCGTTTGTTATCAATATTGTTTCTGTTCCTTTTTGTTCTTTGTTTCTGTTCCCATTAAATTGTTCTTATCCCAGTCAGGAATCTTTGCCTTTTGTACTTTCAATGGGAGGGTGGAGGGCAGTGAGCAGTGGCACGGTTTTAGTGGGAGCACGAAATTGGGGAATCCCATTCCCAAACCCTGGCCCATGGAAACCGAGCATCCCAGCTGGTGCCAGCCCTGGCTGCCCTGGAACAGCCTTGGGAGCAGGTCCCTGGCTGGGGCTGTGGGAACCTCTTCCCTCTGGTGCCCAGGGACAGGACTGGAGGGAAGGGCTGGAGCTGAGTTGGGGCAGGTTTGGGTTGGATATGAGGAAAAGGTTTTTCCCCCAGAGGCTGCTGGGGCACTGACCAGGCTCCCAGGGAAGGGTCCCAGCTCCAGGGCTCTGGGAGCTCCAGCAGCGTTTGGACAGCGCTGCCAGGCCCAGGCTGGCATTGTTGGGGTGTCCTGTGCAGGGCCAGGAGTTGGACTCGAGGATCCTGGAGACCTCCCAGGGCTTTCTGGGGATGCTATAGAGCCCTGTGCTCAGAGGCAGTCAGAGCCATTCCATGGGGACATCCCAGGGCACCTTGGGCTGCAAAGGCACCCATCTGTCACAGGCACTCACGGGGGCTCCACGGTGACATCCCAGGAGTCCCCAGGCTGCCAAAGAGTCGGGATGTCCCAGACACTCCCAGGGGTTCCTGTAATGGGCAGAGTGGGAGCTTCAGGCAAAAGCTTGATTTCTTCATTGGAGAAACTGTTGCTGAGTTATGGGGTGGAGAAATGACACCATGTAGTCACCATGGATCCTCAAACTCCTCCAGGAGGCCTAGACTTTTAAAATTCCATCTAACTAAGGAGACTGGGAATGTCTGGATCTAATACCAGCCCCAGACTTTTTCAAAAGTTTATGTGTAAAGGATTGGAGAGGGGGAATTTAACTGAAATGCAATTTGTCCCACAGGGCTAAAGACATAATACCAGATATATTTTTATAAATTCAGCTGTGATTGATTTTTATCAGGATTAGGCAGAAAGATTTATTTACACCACAGAGTAAATTGAAAAAAAGATCTAGTTACTCCAGAGTATAGAAGCGATACAATTATTAGACTACAGTGCTCTAGGAAGCAATTCTGTAGTAATTAGGGCCTTGATGGAGTTTTTTGAGACCGTTTCATGAAGAGCCTCCTGCTCCAGCAGGAACTGCCTTTCCTGTGCCAGCACAAGGGCAGATCCCACTGCAGGAAAAGCCCCAGGCCAGCCCCAAGACAGTGAAGGCCTCGGGCACAAGTGCAGAGTGCCGTGCTGGCAGCTGTGCCAGGGAGAGCCTGAGGCACCAAAGGCACCTTGGCAGCAGCAGCTGCTCCCAGGCCATGGCCACAAGCCTCCCTTGGCAGCCCGGCCTGGTGGCCAGCACTGCAGAGCTGCTGCTGCTGCTTCAGGGCTCCTTTCTGCCTGGGCTCTGCCCCAGCCCACAGAGTGTGACCTCAGCCCTGAGCCTGGCACAGCCGCTGCGCCTGAGCCCTGCAAAGCCTCAAGGTCACCTGGGCCAGCCGGGCTCTGTCAGCCCCTGGGGAAGGCAGGGCCAGCAAAGGCCACAGAAAGGGCTGCCTTTGCCTGCTGCATGTGGGCTCCAGCAGAGACAAGGAGGAGTCAAGGCAGTGCATGGAGTCCAGGGAGCAGCCCCTTCTCCCCATGCAATCCTGCAATGGTTTGCATGGGAAGAGCTCTGCAGTGCTCATCTCCTCCAAACCCCCACCATGAGCAGGGACATCTTGGAGCAGCTCAGGTTGTTCAGAGCCCTGTCCCAGCTGGACTGGAATGTTTCCACGGATGGGGCATTGACCACCTCCCTGGGAACCTGTCCTGCTGAATCACCAACCTCATCATGAAATGTTTCCTCCTTATCTCTCCTTATCTGAACCTCCCTTCCTTTAGTTCCAAACCACCACCCTGGATCCTATTGGGACAGGCCCTACTAAAACATTTGCCCACCCTTGCATTTCCCAGGAGCCGTGTTTCCATGGCAATTGCCATGCCAGGTGACCCAGGGGTGGTGTCCCAGTGAGGGCTGCCATGGAAACAGTGCCCAGCCCTGCCCCTTTCTGTCTGCCTGAGCTGGCCTTTGGCCCTGGCAGTGGCGTTTGCTGCTGGTTCCGCGGGGCCTGAGCAGCCAGCGCGGCACAGGGCAGGTGGCCATGGCACAAGCCCCCAGCAAGGGATCCCCTCTGCCTCTGGGCACTGACACCAGCCCTGAGCAAGGCACTGCCACAGTGGGCTCAGGGCAGTGTCCATGGCCACAGCCCCTTGCCATGGCCCAGGGCAGCTTGGGATGATGATCCAGCCTCACTCCTGGCCCAGGCCAGGCCTGCAGTGCCCTTCCCCACAGCCTGGCTGCACAGAAGCACTTCCAGGGCTCTCTGCAGTTCCCTTGCCCTCACTCTTGGCTCACTCACACACCTCCCAACAACCCAGCTGGAGCTTTGAGCTGCAAGGAGTTCAAAGCTTGTCTATCCTTCAGCAGTTGGTCTAATTCTGCCTTCAGCCAACTCTGGATTTGTGTTTATTGAAGAACTTCCTGTGTGTCTAAAACATTCCTTGCATGGTTCTGCCTTGGGGAAGGGGAACCTCCTTGGTGGCACCTTGGGCTTGGCACACACTTGAGGAGACTGTCTGAATCTCAGGAGTTTTAGGTTAATAAAAAAGGAAGAAAACCCGTCCTTACATTGGTAAAGTCAGTTCTCTGAGAAAAGCGGATCCCTGGTGAGTGCGGGGAGACAGGATGTGGTTGGGGGATGTGGATCAAGATTGACCACACTGGGTCAGACCTCAAGGCCAGCTTCTCTGACCAGGCCAGACCTCCTGATGAGAGACCCTAGGTTAATATCAATCACTAAAAGCTGCAATCATCTCTGCTATAAAGAGAAAAATACACCCTTGAAAAAAGAATGTGGATTTTAAATAAGTTCTTTGATATATTTCTCCATAACTCTAGAAAAAAAGACTTCCTAATGAACTGCACAAGGCCAGAGGGAAATCAAGGCACAGCCATGGTTTGTCAGCACTTGCTTGATCCCAATGAGCTCTGTGGTGCATTTGGTGCTGAGCCCTGGAACCTCAGGGCCTGAGAGGAGATTGCACAAACTCTGCCAGGAGTCAAAGTCAGAAGAACACCCGAAAGTGTCTCAAAGCAATCATGGGTCCAACTGATGTCCATCCCCAACACAGGCTCCTCATGGAGTCATTGCAGCAGAGAATTGGAGGCCAAAATTGCACAAAAACTTCAAAGAGACTCAGTGAACAAAAAGAAGTACTTAAATTACTCCTGAGTACTCAGAAGTATAAATGATCCCTACTGAGTATTTTTACTGACCAAGAATCCCATGGGACCTGATAAAGTACCTAGTTGGGGCAATGATTGCACAAATTTTTCCTAGAGTCAGTTTGAAAAGGAAACACCAAGTACCCTAAAAACCTGAAGTACCTTGAAGCATTAATGAGCCCCACTGAGTGTTGTTACTGACAAAGCCTCTCAAGAGACTCATTAAAGCAGAGAATTGCAGGCCCTGATTGCACAAAACTCTCAGAGACTCCAAGGCAAAAGCCAAACCCAAAGTCCTTGGAAAAACCTGCAGTCCCTGGCAGCACGAAGGAGCCCCCCAGGGCCATTGCTGACCAAGGCTCCTTCCCCAGGGACTCCTTCCAGCACATCCTGGAGGCCACTGGCATGGGAGGGGGATGCTGAGGGCAGGACAAGGGGCTGACAGTGCCCAGCCTTGCTGGGGCTGTGCCAGGAGGCCCCAGGGCCTCAGGACAAGGTGTCTCCTCAGTGCCCTTGGTGGCACAGAGGCTGCTGTGGCCCAGGGCACCAAGACTTGGCTTCTCTTTGTCCCTACCTGTCATCACTGCCTGCAGTTCTCTGCTCTGCCTGGGGCCTGGGGACACTTTCTGTGTCGTGTCCCTCAGTGGGACCCAATAAAACTTCCAGAAACTTTGGATTTTTAATTTCACTTTGAGTTGTGGAGAAGTTTTTGATCACACCCTGAGGGACTGAGTCTGATGTAAACATCATGAAAGCCCCGAGAGGGTCATTAATGACCTTGTCCAGTGTCTGTGCTGCTGGGCTGGCCTCCTGGAACAGACGATGATCCTGGTAACCAAGAAGAGCTTAAAAACACATTTCTCTGGATGAGCAACTCTTTTGCCAGCCCAGCAGGGCTGGGGCACTGCCTGCAGCCACCCCGGGCACAGCACACAGGCACAGAGAGCTTCAATCACTCAGGGCTGGGAAGGTGCTGAGAAGGGACGGGGGGAGAATCACTGCCAGCCCTTGGCACAGGAACCTCTGGCTGCAGGACAATGCAGCTGCAGCTCCTGCAGTGATCTCCTCAAGCTGCAACATCCCAATGCCTACAGACTCTGTGAGTACAACTCTCTGAGTATTTCTGGTGCAGGGGAAGTGAAATGCTCATGAAGCTCTGACACACTGAGCTTCTGCCCACTCGCAAAATATTTCTTAGATAAGGAATTTTTTTAAACATGGAGATTTCTAAAACTATTTTTAAGAATATTTCTTAAGTCGTTTGATATTGTTATATTATCTGTTATCTGAATGTTATCTAATATTTTCAAGTATTATATAATGGAGGAGAGGGAGAACAAATCATAAAAGTATCATTAATTTTTACAAGTCCCTGGGATATTTGAACTCTCAGTGATCACGCTTAGTCTGAGCTGTCCTTTCTCCAAGCTGCAAACAGAACCTGCCCCCAGCCAGTGCCCTGCAAACAGGCAGGGTTCTGTAGGGCCAAGGAGAGTGCACAGAGATTTGGGCTCTGGGAGTGCTGGCAGGGAGAGCTCAGGCACAGGGAAACACCTGCAGGAGGAAAATCTGCAGGAAGCAGAGAGAAGATGAGGCAATGAGAGAAAACAAAATCCAGAAATGTTGTGGCAGGGAGAGTTCAGAGATGTCCATAGGAGCCCCTGCAGTGCAGCCCCTCCCTCTGAACAAGCCCCCTCCCTCCTGTCCCCCAGCCAAGCCTCTGCCCTCAGGGCCGGGGCTCCAAGGCGTGCAGCCCCTCCTGTGCAGGCAGAGCTGCAGCAGAGCCGTGGGGCAGCTGTGCAGCCCCGGGCCCAGTTCCCTCTGCAGAGCACAGGGCTGGGAGCAGCTGCCCGGCACTGGGGGGCTCTGGCAGGGGGCACAGCTGGCTCAGGGTGACGCTGTCCCCAGTGCCCGGCTGTGGGCAATGCTGTCAGAGCAGCCAGGGCAGGAGCTGCATCTCCCTTAGTCCAATGCCATCCTAAGGACACTTGGAAGTCTCCCTGAGATTTCAGTGCAAGCTGGGAGCTTCAATCTAGGATGCAAACCTGTCCTGGAGCATCTTTGTGTTATCTGAAAGATCCACGGGAAAGGCAGAGGTGTTGTGACACTAAAAGTGCTGTTGGGTTGGTGAAATGAGCAATGTGAGTTTTTGGCTACAAATATGGAGTTGGGCTGTGGTGGATTCATCTGCTCTCAGCAGTACCTGGTGATTTTTTTAGGGGAAATAGGGGAAGCGGATCACCTTCCTCCTGAGAGAGGTTAAAGCCCAGAGAAACTGTGAACAGGTCAGAATGAGAGACCATGTCCCCTCACTCTCCACTCATCACTTTGTCTCATGGAACTTGCTCTGTTCTCCCTGATGGAAGCAGAAAAGCAGAGGGATTGATATCCAAGAATACCAGGAGAGATATTCATGAGCTTATCAGGAAAACTGCAGAACTCTTGAACAGAAAATGGTGTCTGTGTGTTCCAGGGAAGGGTGTATGGGAAATGGCTTTGATTTTGGTTACAAGTGCCTCTCTAACTCCTAACTGTCTTTTTCTCCATAGCAGTACCCAATTCCCAGCCACAGCAAATGTCCAACAGCAGCTCCATCAGCCACTTCCTCCTGCTGCCATTGGCAGACACGCGGCAGCTGCAGCTCCTGCACTTCTGCCTCTTCCTGGGCATCTCCCTGGCTGCCCTCCTGGGCAACGGCCCCATCATCAGCGCCGTAGCCTGCGGCCACCTCCTGCACAGCCCCATGTTCTTCTTCCTGCTCAACCTGGCCCTCACCGACCTGGGCTGCATCTGCACCACTGTCCCCAAAGCCATGCACAATTCCCTCTGGGACATCAGCACCATCTCCTGCTCAGGATGTGTTGCACAGGCCTTTTTCTTTCTCTTCTTCATCTCAACAGAGTATTTCCTGCTGACCATCATGTGCTACGACCGCTACGTGTCCATCTGCAAACCCCTGCACTACGGGACCATCCTGGGCAGCAGAGCTTGTGCCCACATGGCAGCAGCTGCCTGGGCCAGTGCCTTTCTCACTGCTCTGTTCCACACGGCCAATACATTTTCCCTGCTCCTGTGCCATGGCAATGCCCTGGGCCAGTTCTTCTGTGAAATCCCACACATCCTCAAGCTCTCCTGTTCATACTCCTATCTCAGGGAAGCTGGAGTTATTTTTTTCAGTTCAACTTTATCATTGTGTTGTTTCATGTTCAATGTTTTCTCCTATGTGCAGATCTTCAGGGCTGTGCTGAGGATCCCCTCGGAGCAGGGACGGCACAAAGCCTTTTCCACCTGCCTCCCTCACCTGGCTGTGCTCTCTCTGTTCATCACCACTGCATTGTTTACCTACCTGAAGCCCCCCTCCATCTCGTCCCCATCCCTGGATCTATCCCTGTCAGTTCTGTACTCAGTGGTGACTCCAGCCCTGAACCCCCTCATCTACAGCCTGAGGAACCAGGAGCTCAAGGCTGCAGTGTGGAGACTGATGACTGGATGGTTTTAGAAACAATAAAAGCCTGCCAATTTCTGCAAATCACATGTAATAAAGTCATCTTTAACACTTCTTGCTGGTTACATTTTGGAGGTTCTTTTTCTTTTACTATTTTAATATTATACACAAAGAAATGTCGTTTTTTGTGCCATTTCTCATTTTGTTGCTCTCCACCTTCCCTGTGGCCACAGACTCTGCCAATGAGGGCTGCAGTCTTGGTGGCTTTAAATAAATAAAAAGGGGCTCCCAGCCAAGTTTTCTGCAGAGATGCCCCTTTGGTTCCCTTCTCTGCAGCTGCAGCAGCAATATCTGTGTGCAGAGCTGGGGGCAGATCAGTGCTGGCACAGCAGCTGTGCCCAGCAGCAGCAGCAGCAGCCCTTGGTGTTGCCAGTGCTGCTGCCGTGGCCCTGCCCCGCTGCCCTGCTGGCCCTGGTGTTGCTGTAGGGCCTGAGTGCTCTCGGGGCTGGGCACAGTGCTGGGGGTGGCAGTGCCGGGGCTGCAGCAGGGACAGGCCATGGGCACTGCTGGGGCAGCGCTGACGCCTCAGGCCAGGGCCTGGGGGCTGCAGGCTCCTTGCCCAGGCTCTCTCCAGAACACTTTGCTCAGGCCAATGCTGAGCACAGAAAAGCCCCGGGAGCAGCCCCAGGCTGGCCGTGGGCAGGCTGGGGGCAAACAGCATGGCTGGGGCTCTGCAAGGTGCCTGGGGGAGACAAGGGGAAGGAGCAGCAGAGCAGGGGCTGATCCATCCCCACTGCGCTGGACACCCCAGGGCAGCGTCTCACAGCGTTCTCATGCACCTGCCAACAACATCCCCCCTCTGCAGCCCTGGCCTCTCCCCCAGCTCACACAGGTGCTGCATCCTTGCAGGCACAGACACGGCAGCACTGCCTCAGGAGCCCCTGTTTGCACTGCCCAGAGCAGGCGTCAGCACCCCCATGGTGTTGGTGTGGGGAGATGAACCTGAGGGAGCACAAATGCCTTCAGCCCCTGGGGCCAGGAAGGGCTGGGGGACAGCAGGGAAACCACTCAGGTTTGTGGTGGCCTTTTGAAGTCACACAGAAAGTTTGTTCCCATCAGCTGGGAGTTTCCTGTGCCACTGCAGATGTTGTTTCTCAGAGACAGGGCTGCCTCGCAGCCACCCCCAAACTGCCCTGAGCATTTCCTTTGCTCCACCTTGGCTTTCTTTCCTCTTCCTGGTACAAATTTCTTCCTCTTGCCCAGCCCTGTTCCCTCCCCAGCAAACAGCCCATCCCTGGTTGTCCTTTCCTCTCTGGCCCCACTCCCCATTTCAGTTCCTCACTTGACACCATGGGAACGTCCCTTGCGGAGCAGGATCATCCTCCAAGTGCTTCAGGAATTGTCTGCAGGCTCCTGCAGTGCCTCGTGCTGCCCCCTCACCAAAGGCACCCCAGGCCAGGGGGGCCCATCTGGCCTGGTGTGTCTGGCTGTGGGGCTCCCTGTGCTGGGCAAGGAGGAGGAACTGCAGAGGCTCTGCAGGACTGACAGGATGGGCTTGGGGGCTGTGAGGAGAAGCTCAGGGACCTGGGCTGCTGCACCTTGTGAAGCGGAGGCCCAGGGCTCATCCTGCAACTGCTGCAAGGGTGGTTCCAGAGAATCCCAGAATCAGCAAGGTTGGAAAAGACCTTGGACATCATCAAGTCCAACTTCTGCCCTGACACTGCCTTGTTTCCTCTGAGCCTCCTCTTCTCCAGGATAAACAACCCCAGTTCCCTCAGCCACTCCTCACAGGATTTGTGTTCCACACCCCTCTCCAGCCTTGTTGCCTTTATCTGGACACACTTCAGCCCCTCCATGTCCTTCCTAAATTGGAGGGTCCAGAACTGGACACAGCACTCGAGGTGCTGCCCAAACAGTGCCCAGCACAGGGGAAGAGTCTCTGCCCTACTCCTGCTGGCCACACCATTCCTGATCCAGGCCAGGAGCCATTGGCCTTCTTAGCCACCTGGGCACACTGCTGCCTCATGTCCAGCCTGCTGTCCATCAGTTCCCCCCACAGGTCCCTTTCTGCCTGGCTGCTGTCCAGCCACTCTGTCCTCAGCCTGGAGTGGTGCAGGAGTTGTTGTGGCCAAAGTGCAGGACCCGGCCCTTGGATTTGTTAAACCTCACATTGTTGGATTTGGGCCCTGGATCCAGCCTGTCCTGGGCCCTGTGTAGAGCCTTCCTGCCCTCCAGCAGATCAACACTCCCAGCCAACTTGGTGTCACCATGGTTGCATGTGGCCCTAGAGTGTCACAATGGTCTCCATAATTCCATGAGGCCTCCCAGTGTCACAATATCCCTTTGCTTCCATTGGACTCCTTCGTGTGAATTAGTCCCTTGGATCCTTGGGCCCTTCAGTTTCACAATGGTGCCTTGGTCCCCCAAGGCCCTGCAGTGTCACAGTGGATCCTTGGTTCCATGAGGTCTGGCAGTGCAGCAATGCTCTCTTTGCTTCCGCAGTGTCAAGAGTGGCCTCTTGGTCCCAAGGGGCACCACAAAGGTGTCAAACATGTTTCCTTCATTCCAGGAGTCCCTGAGGAGCAACCCTGCCCCCTTGGTTCCATGGGGCCCTGCAGTGTCAAAATGGCCCCATCATGACACCAGGTCCTGCTCTGTCCCAAAGCTCTGCAGGGTTCCACAAGGCCCTGCAGTGTCACAGTGGCCTCTTGGTTCCATCAGGCCTCAGAGGGCCACCATGAATTCCTTGGTGCTGCAGGGTCACCATGGAGCCCTGGTCACACAAGATCCTGCAGTGTCACCAGAGACCCTTGGTTCCATGGGGAACCAGAGGGTCACAATTGTTCCCTCAGTTCCCAGAGTCCTTGCAATGGAACAATGGCCCCTGGATTCCATTGGGCCCCAGGCTCTCCCAAGGCTCTCCTTGGTTCCGCAGTGGCACAATGGCCCCTTGGTTCCACAAGGCCCCACAGGGTCACCATGGCCTCTGTGGTTCCACCAGGCCCCAGAGTGTCACCATGGACTCCTTGCTTCCATTCAGCCCCACAGTGTCACAATGGCCCCTTGGCTCTATGGTGCCATGTCATACAAAGTGTCACTCTGGTCCTCTTAGTGCCACCAGGCCCTGCAGTGTCACAGTGGCCCCTTGCTTCCCCAGGGCCCTGCAGTGTCACCATCATCAGGGAATCCACCAGGCTGCAAAAGACCTTGGAGAGCATCAAGTCCAACCTGTGACCCAACACCACCTTGTCACCCAGACCATGGCACTCAGTGCTACATCCATTCTTTCCTTAAACACTTCCTGGATGGTGACTCACCCATCTCCTTGGGCAGCCCATTCCAATGCCCAATCACCCTTTTCTGTGAAGAATATTTCCTAATGTCCAGCCTAAAAGTCCCCTGGTGCAGCTTAAGGGATTGTCCTCTTGTCTTGTCACTGTTTGCTGGGAAAAGAGTTTGATCCCAACCTGGCTGCACCCTCCTGTCAGGGAGTTGCAAAGAGTGATGAGGTCTCCCCTGAGCCTCCTCTTCTCCAGGATGAACAACCCCAGCTCCCTCAGCCACTCCTCACAGGACTTGTGTTCCAGACCCCTCACCAGCCTTGTTGTCCTTCTCTGGACACGCTCCAGCCCCTCCATGTCCTTCCTAAATTGGGAGGCCCAGATCTTGACACAGCACCTGAGGTGCTGCCCAACCAGTGCTGAGCACAGGTGCTGCTGGCCAAACCATTCCTGATCCATAGGAGTGCCAAGGGCTGGATGAGAGAAATGGTTGGGAGGGCGTGGAGACAAAGTCTGATTGATTGCCAGCCATGAAGGGTCTTGATTTTCATATCTGTTCAGACTGCTTTAGCAGGTGCTGGGGATCAATATCAACTGGACATTGCTGATAGCAATTTATAAACAGGAAAAAAAACCTACAGGATAAAACAGTTCTCTCCACGTTGTTTTCAGTTTAGTATATTCACATTGCCTACACTTGTGAAATCTATCTAATTAACAACAGAAGTATCAAACAATTAAATTTTTTCCAGGGGCTTTTCTTCTTTGGGTGTTTTGAACAAATGTTATTAGCTTTTCTCACTAAATTCCTGAACTGATGAGCTCAAGAAAGAAAAGGACTCTGTGGGAGTAGTAAAATTCATCAGAAGCCTGGGGCTGAGGATCCATCCTCATCAGAGCAGCAATGAACGGAAATGGGCACAGCTTTCTGCCTGCCCCAGCTTTGGCATGGGCCCTGGGCCTGCAGCAGGAGCAGCTCTGGAGGGCCCCAAGGTCAGGGCTTTACCCTGTGCCTCTGTCCCTGCAGGCTGTCATCATCCCCCAGCTGCCCCACCTGGCTGGCCCTTCCTTTGCTGACAGCTCTGCATCCTGCCTGCCTCTGCCTGGGCACACAAAGCCTTGGGCTGCCTCAGACTCCTTCTGGGGGATGTGTTGCAGCACAGCCGTACCCAGGGAGAGAAATTCCTTCCTCCTGGTGTCCAGTCTGGGCCTCCCCAGCTGCCCTTGGTGCCATTATTTCCTTCTCAGGCTGTTTTATACAATGAAGAAAATTCCACATCTGTGGAACCACTGCAATTCCTCCCAGGCTACTTCTTTTCTCTCCTCAGTCTCCACAGCCCTGAGCCCAGAGCCACAAACCCGTATATCCTGATTATGCGATGAGACCCCCAACCCCCACCTTGAGAGATTTTTGGGTTCTCTCCAAGGTCTGTGAAAATGGAAACAGTGGTCAAAGGTATTTGCTCCCAAATCTTGCAGTAACAGAACAAGGGCCAATATCTTTAAATTGAACAGGATGGATTTGTATTTGTTAGAAGGAAGAAATATTTTACAATGAGAGTGGCAAAAACTGCAACTGTTTTTCCAGAGAAGGGATGCCCATCCAGGAATGCTCCAAGAGCAGGAGCTTTGTGCAACCTCACATAGTGAAACCCCCTCCTCTCCCCAAGGATGGAATCTCTGTTGTTGGGTTCTCTGATGTGCTGGGTGAGCTCCCAACGCTTCTGGCCAGAATGTCTGCTGAGGGCCAGCCAGGCTGCTGCAGTGGCAGTGACCTCACAGCCATCACCATTGCAGCCCTGTCCCTGGGCCTGGCTCTCTCCTTTTCCTCTGCCCTTATTCTTGTCTCTGCTGGGATGAGCATTTTGTCATTAATACTTGTCCCCGAGTTATGGGGCCATTTGCTTCTCAGGCTCCTGGAGCAGAAGTGGCTTCACAACCAACATGTGAAGACTGAAAGACAAAGAGCAGATGGGAAATTAGAGCAGGAGGTGGTTCAAAGGGGCTGCGTGGCCATGGGGCAGGACTTTTCTGGGGCCATTGTCGGGAACAATGGGTTGGATAATAACAGATCTGCCCAGAACTGGTTGGAAACAAATTTGATCTGAGCATTTGTTGTACTGGGCCCAGAGCCCCTGGGCACAATGTTGTTTGTCTGCTCATGTGGATGTGGAGCTCACCCTGTGCATATTCCCGTCTGTGCTCCTCTCGGGGATCTTTTTCAGAGCAGGGAGAGGGATCAGGATTGCTCTGTTGCTGTATTCTGGGTTATCAGTTTATGATGTGAGAACACCAAGGGCACTGAGGGTCATTTGGGATGTGTATTCAGTGCTGCTCTCCTGCCCTTGCCTTGGCTGCTGCCTCTGGGACTCCAGGAACAATCATACCCAGCCTGTGGGGGAACAGAGGACGATGATTTTCCCCTGCCTTTCACCCCCTTTTCCTCCTTCAGGCCTGTTCTAAAGGCTTTTGAGCAGTTTGGATTCCCTTTGGGTGTTAAGGAAAGCCTGTTCTTGTTGCTGAGTCTGCCAGCTCTCCCCAGTGTGGTCCACACCATGTTTA
>JAJEOU010002630.1:50687-117196 GCA_021534815.1 Acrocephalus arundinaceus
CTGCCAAAGAGTCAAACCAAATATTCACAACGAATTTTGAATCAGTGGTCAGGACCTTGTAACCCAAGACAGCCCCTGCTTTGAGCAAATTTACATTCGTTTGTATTAGCACAGCTCACTAAATGGCCCAGTTATTCTGCCTCAAGGGCTTCATCTCTCCCATTTACCAAACCTGTCATTTTTCTCATCCCCAATACAAGTCATTAAAATGTTATCATTATTTCCAGTTCAACAATGAACATGCTCAAAGGTGCTCTGTGGGCCTGGACACAGCATCCTGTTTTCCCACACACACCACTTGGAGCTCTCTTAGCCAGCTCCTCACACAGTTAATATGGGATAAAGGACCAGAGTAATATTATTTTGGCAAATTAGGAAATCATACGGCATTTAAACTCTACGAAAACTTAGAGAATAGCTTTTTAACCTTAAAATAGCAGAATTTTCATCACATGTCCACAGTGATACTTAAAGTGCCTTCTTTGCAACATCAAGTACTGCTCTTGTCGATATTACACTGCAGCTTACAAAAGGCAGAGCAATGAAGAGCTTCTAAACAAAACACAAATGATCACCAGCATCTTTTAAAAAGCCTGCAAGAAGTGCACAAAAAGCAAAAAAACCACTCTTTGAACTCAGATCTCTCACATCTTAAACTATGAGCCACCTACACTATTTGACAGGATTTAAAATTAAGTGGAAAATGACAAATGCCATCAGTTGCAACACAACCTAGCCCAGAATGCCCTCATGACACAAGTCAAGCTTGCCTAGACCCAACACCATCTTTTGAAAGCATTTCATTACAGCTGAAAGAACACTTATTTCAACCTGAAGTATCCTAAAATAATCATTTCCAGAAGAAATGTCATTACTACCAGAACATATCACACAAATCTGCCACGTCATTTATAAACTGCACTGCACCATGAAAGCAACTGATTTCTACAACACTTTTTTGATAGATACAATGCTATGGCAGTAAAAAATAACATGGGTCAAACAATGAGGAAAGGAGGATATTCTAACACAGAGATGGCTGACTGGAATTGTCCAACATTTCCCCATCATCCAGAAAGAAACAAGAGCTTCTTTGAAGGTCTGACTAAACCTAGAAAGAAACAAGAGCTTCTTTGAAGGTCTGACTGCAAGTGAAGAGTTTTACACGCTGCCCGCTCACAGGCTACGAGTAACTCACCCACCACCACCGGCCTGCTTGCACAAGGGCTTCCTGGCACAGCTGATCCTGCCAGGAGCACTGGTGCCTCCAGAGCCTCCTCAGGCCTCCCCCTGCACTCAGCCACGAGGCTGCTCTGCCCAGGGGCCAGTGCCCAGCACTGCACACTCACCCCAAACCCTCCAGGAACCCACTGGCACCACAGCGACCGCCCCGGCATCCCAAACACTCCACGCACAGCAACCCATGGTGAGCACAGCAACAGCCTGGCACCCCAAACATGCCCACCACCGCTGCCTCCTGGGAAACAGATGCACAACCCAGCAATAGGATTGCCATTTTTTCTTGCACCAAAGACACAGGCTGCCATTGCTACCAAAGATACAGATTCAACCCAAACACCAATGATTTCATTCTGAAGCCAACCACCTCTGATTCAGCTAAGAGAATCATCTTCATTTCTTCTGAAGATAAGATCTGCTTCTTCAACCATTCATTCCCAAGTTGAATCCAAATAACTTACATATTGCTAACTCGCAATTTCTCTAAAGAATATCCACACATACCTGGAAAATCATTTACTGAACCTCTACAATCAACAATGTTTTTCACAGCTGAAAGTTAGGTACAACTACAGACTCTAATTTAGCTCCAAATTCCCAGCCTTCCCAAAGCACAATTTTATTTCTGCTTTAAAATTCCATCTTATATCAATACATAGGGTGTATATACAAGTACTTAATGCATTCAGTTTCGTTTAATTTTTCAAACCCAAATGAGAAAGAAAGAACAAGCCCAGACTCCAACCTGGTCACTGTTACAGACATGCTCTCAGACAGACACATTTCCTCCATTTTTTTTTACTATTTCCTTGCTCCTCTCAATACTCTTCATATTGTTTTCAAAATCTTTGCACTGGTGATTTCACCATTTAATTGCAGAATCACCAGCACAGGTACCAAATATCTCCCCTGACAGAACCATATTCCACCTTTCCTGTGCTTCACTTGGGTCTTGTTTGCAAGAGTCACACCAAATATTCACACTGGATTTTGAAGCATTGGTCAGAGACAACCTTGTCACCCAAGAAAGCCCCTGCTCCCAAGCAGCACTCATTACCAGAAAATTAAATTGCATTGAGCAAAATTAGACTTGTCTGCATCAGCACTGCTCACTAAAAGCACAGAATTCTGCCTTATGTCATCATCTCTGCCATTTTCCAAACCACCCATTTTCCTCATCCTCAATACAGGCCATTCAAATGTTGCCATTTCTTCCAGCTACACAATGAACACACTCAGGTACTCTGCTGGCCTGGGCAGATGATCCTGTTTCCCCACACACTCCTTGCACTTCTCCTAGCTGTCTATTAAAAGTCTAGGAACATTTAGAGAAGAGTGTTTTAACCTTCACCTATTTGAATTTACCCCCAAGTCCACAGCAGCATTAAAATGCTTTCTTCACAACATCAAACACAGCTACTATCCCTATAATTCACCAGCTGATAAAGGACAATGCTACAGAGAGCTTCGAAACCAAACACCACTGACATTGCATCATCATCGTCACTTGGAAAGCATTTGATTTTGTAGTTGCACTGGTGCTTAAACCTGATTACTCAGAAACAACTCTGGAACCAGACGACAAATAGTCTGTAAGATGTAAACCTTAGATAAAAGCACCCATTTCATTCTTAAGATAAATTGTTTCAACTCCTTTTAAAAATATCTCCTTATTTAGTTCTTTTTTATCTAGGAACTTCCTCCCGATGCTCCAACAGAACCAGCTCAGGGTCCTTCTGCTCAGCCTCCAACTTCCCTGCTCCTCTGGGTACATCCTAAACACGGCCCAGCTAACGCTGACTTTTCTGTCCATCACACAACTAAAACTCTGATTTGGCCTAGAATCACAACTGCAGAACCTTGTCCACAGCAAGTTTGGCCTGATCTCACAGGCCTCATTCTGCATTTATAGACTTTGCATTTCTCCGGGGGGTTAAGGAACAGAACCACAAGATTGCAAATAATCACAGATATAAAGAAAAAAAAAATATATAAAAGTCTTATCCAATTGTTGCTTGACACTCTTCAAACGAGTCTATTCTAAGGGTCAGAAATTACCTGGAAAATGACAAATGCCATCAGTTGCAGTGCATCCTAACCTGGAATGCCCTCATGACACAAGTCAAGCTTGCCTAGACCCAACACCATCTTTTGAATGCATTTCATTAAAGCTGAATGAACACTTATTTCCACCTACAAGAACCCTAAAATAATCATTTCCAGAAGAAATGTCATTACTACCAGAACATATAACACAAATCTGCCACGTCATTTATAAACTGCACTGCACCATGAAAGCAACTGATTTCTACAACACTCTTTTTGATAGATACAATGCTATGGCAGTAAAAATAACATGGGTCAAACAATGAGGAAAGGAGGATATTCTAACACAGAGATGGCTTACTGGCATTGTCCAACATTTCTCCAGCATCCAGAAAGAAAGAAGATCTTCTTTGAAGGTCCGACTGCATCTAGAAAGAAACAAGAGCTTCTTTGAAGGTCTGACTGCAAGTGAAGAGTTTTACACGCTGCCCGGCTCACAGGCTACGAGTAACTCACCCACCACCACCGGCCTGCTTGCACAAGGGCTTCCCTGGCACAGCTGATCCTGCCAGGAGCACTTGGTGCCTCCAGAGCCTCCACAGGCCTCCCCCTGCACTCAGCCACGAGGCTGCTCTGCCCAGGGCCAGTGCCCAGCACTGCACACTCACCCCAAACCCTCCAGGAACCCACTGGCACCACAGCAACCGCCCGGCACCCCAAACACTCCACGCACAGCAACCCATGGTGAGCACAGCAACAGCCTGGCACCCCAAACATGCCCACCACCGCTGCCTCCTGGGAAACAGATGCACAACCCAGCAATAGGATTGCCATTTTTTCTTGCACCAAAGACACAGGCTGCCATTGCTACCAAAGATACAGATTCAACCAAAACACCAATGATTTCCTTCTGAAGCCAACCACCTCTGATTCAGCTAAGAGAAACATCTTCATTTCTTCTGAAGATAAGATCTGCTTCTTCAACCATTCATTCCCAAGTTGAATCCAAATAACTTACATATAGCTAACTGGCAATTTCTCTAAAGAATATCCACGCATACCTGGAAAACCATTTACTGAATCTCTACAATCAACATTGTTTTTCACAGCTGAAAGTTAGGTACAACTACGGAATAATTTAGCTCCAAATTCCCAGCCTTCCCAAAGTACAGCTTTATTTCTACTCTAATATTCCATCTTATATCAATACATAGGATGTAAATACAAGTACTTAATGCATTCAGTTTCGTTTAATGTTTTAAACCCAAATGAGAAACAAAGAACAACCCCAGACTCCAACCTGGTCACTGTTACAGACATGCTCTCAGACAGACACATTTCCTCCATTTTTTTTTGACTATTTCCTCGCTCCTCTCAATACTCTTCATATTGTTTTCAAAATCTTTCCACAGTGATTTGCCCATGCAATTGCAATATCACCAGTACTGGTACCAAATATCTCCCCTGATAGAACCATATTCCACCTTTCCTGGGCTTCACTTGGGTCTTGTTTGCAAGAGTCACACCAAATATTCACACTGGATTTTGAAGCATTGCTCAGAGAGGACTTTGTCACCCAAGAAAGCCCAAACAGATGCAGAACCCAGGAATGGTATTGCCTTTATCAGCAGTACCACAGACAGGCTGCCACTGCTACCAAAGACAAAGATTGAACCAAAATCCCATCAATTTCAATCCACTGCCAACTTGTTCTCAATCTCTGCTTTAGTCCTCTTCCAACTTTTTTTTTTCTTTTTCAGTATTAAGGGAAAAGAGGATGCCTTCTCATTTATTAGGAGAATTTGCAGAGCTAATTTCAATGGAACTACTCATGATTATCATTGCCTCAATTTTACAACACTATAAAATGGCATCTCCAATCAAATAAATTTGCTATCACCATTGATCTGCCCACTGCACTTCACAACAACCAGATGAACACCATCTACTAGGTCTGCTTGTTTTATCATTCCAATAGTGAGAAGAAAGAAGTCAGTGAAGAAGCAAACTGCTCAAAAATTCATGTTCTATGTCAATAGAAAAGGCATATTTCAGCTTACTTTGAAGGGTACTTACTGGTGACCCTAATTCATACTCACAAATAAACTCTGAATGCTCCAAAATAAGACACATTTTAGATGAGACTCTGATGGCTGATTCCAGTATTTGAATGTATATGAAAAACTTTTGTTTGCATTAAGAAAGAGAAGTATAAATACACTAAGAGAAAGGGAAAGATGCACAATTTCTTTCCCCATCTGGTTGGGAACAGGTATACAAACATAGACCTGATACACAAATATCATGTTTAACATACACAAGACCGTTGCTGGATCAACCTGCACAAAAAAGGAAATAAATGCCACTTTCATGTTAGACCTCTCATCTGCTGTTTAAACCAACCAGTCAACCACACTATTGGAGAGGATTTAAAAGTACATCAAAGTAAAAGGCATTATTTCCTTTCTTCAATCAGCTCCAAGCCCTCGAGATTCTTTCCAACTCTGTGCAATGCTGAAAGGACTGGAAAGCTCTCAATATCCATGGATGTCTGTGCTGTGTAACTGGAGACACTGCTCTTTTTCCTCAATGAGTCTCCAGCACTACTGGAACAGTCCTGAGCTCTAGCAAACCACTTCCCTAACCTTTCCCTGAATAAGAATCTGACCTTTCTGAACTGATATTCTTCATGTGAGTTCTGTTTGTCTTCATTTACAGCTAAAATAACCATCTTCATGTCTATGAAGATAACATCTATTTCAGATGCCATTTATTCCTAACTTGAATCCAAATAACTAGCCTATAAATAACTATCAGACAGATTAATAATGTAAATGCCTATTCAAAGTACCACTTTACTTTTTTATTCTTTTATGTTTAGGGAATTTAAACCTCAAATACAGTTTTGAATTAGTAATATTCAATTCTATAGAGAGATTATAACTCTTTAGGATTCTTCTCTAAGCACAGTGTAAGCACCAAGAACCCAAATCCAGATTAATACATAGACAGAACACTTGGAACACCACATCCCTGATTGGGCAGAGGTACAAAATTCCCAGGACACAAACCCTTTAAAAGCAGCACCACACATTATAGCATTGCTGAGAAAATCCAGGCTACAATACAGACAACTCTCAGAAGGAAGTTGGTGCTACCCTCATGCAAATCCAGGGAAAACCACACAATTGTCTCTGGATACATCTCCCTTCACATCCCCTTATGGGCACCAGCCCTGTCCCAGATACAAGTAAATGCTATTGCAAGACTGTGACACTTGAAAAAATCCCTCAGGGGAGTAAAGTGCAGGTTTACATCCTTTTGGCTCTTCCTCATTAAACCTCTTCCCAAACCCTGCAGTTTTTGAAATCACTTTCTTACACTCTACCTTATTTAGGTAAGCAGAAGCTCTCCAGTTTCTTTTTTGTCCCTTGTTCCTGATGTGGAAAGCCCCTTTGTGAAACTTAATTTAATTTTAAAGTTGATATACACATGCATAGTAACCATACGTCTTTTCAGCACCTTGACTTCCAACTTGTGAACCCTTGTGATCACTCTGTAAACGACAGCAGAGTTTGAGTGTACAAATGACACTGTTTTCTGGGACAGGTACTTGGAATGTGGGACAATTGTGACACCTTGCGGTTGTTCCTGTAATGACTTTGAACATTTTTAGGGTAAACAGATGGAAAAAAGGCTGCCACAGCGGGCTCAGTGCAGTGTCCATGGCCACAGCCCCTTGCAATGGCCCAGGGCAGCTTGGGATGATGATCCAGCCTCACTCCTGGCCCAGGCCAGGCCTGCAGTGCCCTTCCCCACAGCCTGGCTGCACAGAAGCACTTCCAGGGCTCTCTGCACTTCCCTTGCCCTCACTCTTGCCTCACTCACACACCTCCCAACAGCCCAGCTGGAGCTTTGAGCTGCAAGGAGTTCAAAGCTTGTCTGTCCTTCAGCAGTTGGTCTAATTCTGCCTTCAGCCAACTCTGGATTTGTGTTTATTGCAGAACTTCCTGTGTGTCTCAAACATCCCTTGCATGGTTCTGCCTTGGGGAAGGGGAACCTCCTTGGTGGCACCTTGGGCTTGGCACAGACAGGAGGAGATTGTCTGAAACTTAAGAGGTTTAGATTGCTAAAAAAGGAAGAAAGCTCATGTTTTGGCTGAGTGCAGCCAGTTCTCTGAGCAAAGCCAGGCCCAGGTGAGTGAGGACAGACAGGATGGGGTTGGGGGATGTGAAGCAAGGTTGTCCACACTGGGTGAAACATCAAGGCACAGCTTCTCTGACCAGGCCAGAGCTCCTAAGGAGAGTCCCTGGGTTAAAATACATCACTGAGTGCTGCAAACATCTCTTCTCTAAAGAGAAAAATACACCCTTGAAAATAGTAATGTGGATTTCCTAGAAGCTCTTTGAACTATTTCTCTATAACTCTAGGAAAAAAGACTTCCTAATGAACAGCACCAGACCAGAGGGAAATCAAGGCACAGCCATGGTTTGTCAGCACTTGCTTGACCCTAATGAGCGCCATGGTGCATTTGGAGTTGAGCCCTGGAACCTCAGGGCCTCAGAAGAGATTGCAAAAACCTTTCCAGGAGTCAAAGTCAAAGGAAACACCCAAGGTGCCTCAAGGCACTCATGGGTCCCACTAAGGTCCATCCTCAACAGAGGCTCCTCATGGAGTCCTTGGAGGAGAGAATTGGAGGCCAGGATTGCACAAAAACTTCTCAAAGACTCAGTGGCAAAAAGAAGTACTTCAATTAACCCTGAGTACTTTGAAGCATGAATAAGCCCTACTGAGTGTTGTTACTGGCTTAAAATCTCAAGGGACTCATTCAAGCAGATAATTGGAAGCCATGATTATAGAAACCTGTCAGTCAGTGTCAAAAACCACTTCTTTTACAAACTGTGAGTACTGTGAAATTTTAATGAGCCCCACTGAGTGTTGTTACTGACAAAGCCTCTCAAGGGATCAATTAAAGCAAAAAATTGGAGGCCACGATTGCACAAACCTCTCAGAGACTCCAAGGCAAAAGCCAAATCCAAAGTCCTTGGAAAAACCTGCAGTCCCTGGCAGCATGAAGGAGCCCCCCAGGGCCATTGCTGACCAAGGCTCCTTCCCCAGGGACTCCTTCCAGCACATCCTGGAGGCCACTGGCATGGGAGGGGGATGCTGAGGGCAGCACAAGGGGCTGACAGTGCCCAGCCTTGCTGGGGCTGTGCCAGGAGGCCCCAGGGCCTCAGGACAAGGGGTCTTCTCAGTGTCCTTGGTGGCACAGAGGCTGCTGTGGCCCAGGGCACCAAGCCTTGGCATCTCTTTGTCCCCACCTGTCATCACTGCCTGCAGTTCTCTGCTCTGCCTGGGGCCTGGGGACACTTTCTGTGTTGTGTCCCTCAGTGGGACCCATTAAATCTTCCAGAAACTTTGGAGTTGGCTTCTGACTTGGAGTTCCTGAGAGGTTTCTTCATCTCCCTCTCAGGGACTGATGTTCAGGGCCTCAGCACAAAGCCCTGAGAGGGTCATTAAAGTCCTTGTGCTGTGTCTGTGCTGCTGAGCTGGGCTGAGCTCAACATCCAGAGGGAGATCCTGGCAACCAGGAAGAGCTTAAAAACACATTTCTCTGGATGAGCAGCTTTTCTGCCAGCCCAGCAGGGCTGGGGCACTGCCTGCAGCCACCCCGGGCACAGCACACAGGCACACAGGGCTTCAGCTCAGCCTGGGCTGGCAGCACAGAGCAGAGCTCACTCAGGGCTCACTGCAGGAGAAATCCTCCCAGGCTTGCAAACAGTCACTCTCTGGCTGGGGGAAGAGAAGCTGCAGCTCCTGCAGGGATCTCCTGAAGCTGCCACATCCCACACCTTGGAGCACCTTCCAGGAGCACTGTGGGAGCTGCTGCAGGGCAGGGATGTGGCCCTAGGGCAGGGCTGTGTTTCCCTGCTGCCCCAGCCCAGGCCCAGCACAAGGCAGCTCCCTGGGGCCAGGCTCTGCTGCAGGGCTGAGCAGCCGGGGCTGCAGCCAGGGGTGCCCAGGGCTGTGGTGCAGAGCAGGGTCCTGCAGCCCAGGGCGCTGTGCTGGCCCAGGGACTCTGCTGCCTGCCAGGGACAGCTCTCAGCCGGCCCGGGGAGCTGCTGCCAGCGCTGGGGAGAAGCTGTTGGGGGAAGGAGCCACCCTGAGCAGGGCAGGGGCTGCTGCTGCTGCTGCTGCTGCTGCTGCTGCTGCTGCTGCTGCTGCTGCTGCTGCTGCTGCTGCTGCTGAGAGGGGCTGTGTGGGGCAGGGCTGCTCCCAGCTCCACACCAGTCTGGGCACAGCTGCAGAGGACACTTGCCAAAAGAAGGTAAGCCTGGCATTGCTGTAAAGATCAGGAGCTTTCCTGAGAGTGTTTTCAATTTCCTGCTTGGAAAAGGATGGGAAAGTTGGGGTGATGACAAAAAGGTTTTTGCCTTTTTATACATTTTTCATATGTTAGTAGCTCTGTTAACTACTATCATATGCTTTTAAAACTATAGTCATTAAATAACTCTATTCAACTACTATTACATAGTTATATAATTAAAATTCTTAATAAACTCTAGTATTTTCCTACACTTTCCCTAAGATTTTAGAACAATAATCTTCTAAATGCATTCCTGAAATATTGTAAAGTCCTATTATCAGAAAGAGGACAAACAAAAAGAACATTCTGGTTTTTAACTAGAGTGTGAGCAGTCATAAAAAAAAGTGGCACACAGAAGTCCTTAGATATTCTCCAAGGGGTTGACACAGGAGAGTATAACTGAGGCAACTGAAACTCATATTTATTGTTCCTGTTAAATTTCCTACTTCATCAACCTTATTAAATTGTTAATATAAGGGGTTTGGTGTGCCCAATCCCCACTGGGATACATGGAAGCTTCTAAAAAATTCTGGTTTATAGTTTACCATTCTAAAGCTGTTACAAGGGGGTGTTTACTCTTTTGATTATAGGAAACAGGAGGATGAGAGAAGCAGAACAGGAATTGTAATCACAGAATATTCTGAGTTGAAAAGAACACACAGGATCATCAAAGTAATATTTCAACATTTACAGAGACTCTCTGCCAGCTGTCTCTGCCCTGCCCTCCCAGGCACAGCACCACCACATCTGCTCTTGTTTCTGCACTGCCCTGATCCTGTCCCTGTCATCTGGTGCTCTCAGGGAGGCTCTGGCCTTTGCAGCAGCTGAGTCAGGCACTGCCCTTGGCATTCCTGCCAGGCAGCTGTGGCCATGGCAATGGGGTGTCCAAGCTTCCCTGGGACCTGTGGGGCTGTGGGCAAAGCAGTCCATGGGAAAGGGGAATGAGCTGAGCCCCCTCCCTGAGATCCCATCATGGGCACAGCCGGGGATCTCCTTGCTGTGTCCTTCCCAGCTCTGAGCTGCCTTCCTGGCTGCAAATCTGTGCCAGAGCCCCTGGGAGTTCCCTGAATGTGCCACGGGGAAGTGCAGAGATGCCAGAGCTGAGGAAATGCTGCTGGGTTTGCCAAGGGAGCCGGGAGTGTCCTTGGCAGAAGGGGGTGCTGAGACCTTGCCCAGAGCCCTTTGGAGAGGGGGAGACATTGAGGGATCCCTGTGCTCTGGGCAGGGTCTGGTTTATCCCAGGGTGACAGGGGAGTGTGATTGTGCTCTGATTGCAGCCAAAGCTGCAAACCCAGGGCAGTTGGGAACAAGCCCATCCAGCCCCTCACCTTCCCTGAGCCACAGGGAATCCTTTGCCACTCATATCTCAGTGGAAAACTGAGTGCAGCAGAAATGCTGGGGATTTCTGACATCACAGAACTATGAAATGATGTGAAGGCAGGAAAATAATGGCTAAAATTACTTTCTGCTCTCCATGTCCTTCAGAAGTGGGAGTGCAGATGGCAAAAAGCCTGTCTGCGTTAGGAGTGATTCCCCTGACAAATCCTGAATATCCAGCCTTGTCCCTCTGCCACATGGCCACAAACCCAAGGCAGCAGGGCAGGGTTGGCTCCTGGAGAGCCCCCACGCACAGGCCTGGCTGCTCCTGGCACACTCAGACAGCACAACTGGAGCTCAGGCAGGGACCTGGGGAAGGTTTTCCCAGAGCAGGAACAAGGGTGGGTGAGTCACAGCAGGACAGTCTGCAGGGAATGGCCAAGGTTTGGCTCAGAGCAGCCTCTGCTGACTTGTCCCTGTCCTTTCTCCATGAACAGGTGCCCATGTGCAGCCATAGCAAATGTCCAACAGCAGCTCCATCAGCCACTTCCTCCTGCTGCCATTGGCAGACATGCGGCAGCTGCAGCTCCTGCACTTCTGCCTCTTCCTGGGCATCTCCCTGGCTGCCCTCCTGGGCAACGGCCTCATCATCAGCGCCGTAGCCTGCGGCCACCTCCTGCACAGCCCCATGTTCTTCTTCCTGCTCAACCTGGCCCTCACCGACCTGGGCTCCATCTGCACCACTGTCCCCAAAGCCATGCACAATTCCCTCTGGGAGCAGAGCACCATCTCCTACACAGGATGTGCTGCACAGCTCTTTTTCTTTCTGTTCTTCGTCTCAGCAGAGTTTTCCCTTCTGACTGTCATGTGCTACGACCGCTACGTGTCCATCTGCAAACCCCTGCACTACGGGACCCTCCTGGGCAGCAGAGCTTGTGCCCACATGGCAGCAGCTGCCTGGGCCAGTGCCTTTCTCAATGCTCTCATGCACACGGCCAGTACATTTTCCCTGCCCCTGTGCCATGGCAATGCCCTGGGACAGTTCTTTTGTGAAATCCCCCAGCTCCTTAAGGTCTCCTGCTCAAACTACTATCTCAGGGAACTTGGGCTCATTGCATTTTCCATATGTATAGTGTTTGGCTGCTTTATGTTCATTGTTTTCTCTTATGTGCAGATCTTCAGGGCTGTGCTGAGGATCCCCTCTGAGCAGAGACGGCACAAAGCCTTTTCCACCTGCCTCCCTCACCTGGCTGTGGTCTCTCTGTTTATCAGCACTGGAATATTTGCCGATCTGAAACCTCCCTCCATCTCCTCCCCATCCCTGGATCTGTCAGTGTCAGTTCTGTACTCAGTGGTGCCTCCAGCCCTGAACCCCCTCATCTACAGCCTGAGGAACCAGGAGCTCAAGGCTGCACTGTGGAGAATGGTAACTGGATGGATAAGGAAACATTAATCTGCTTGCCAATTTTTGCAAATCACTTGCAATAAAAGTCAGTTTTTATTCTTCTTGCTGGTTTGACTTTGGAAGTTCTTTTTCTTTGTTTTACTATTTAAATATTTTCCACAAAGAAATGTCATTGTTTGAGCCATTTCTCATTTTGTTTCTCTACCTTCCCTTTGGCAACAGACTGCTGGTTAGAGGAGGCACTCCTGTTGGCTTTAAAGAAACTAAAGGATCTCCCAGCCAAGTTTTCTGCAGAGATCCCCCTGTGGTTCCCTTCTCTGCAGCTGCAGGAGCAATGTCTGTGTGCAGAGCTGGGGGCAGATCAGTGCTGGCACAGCAGCTGTGCCCAGCAGCAGCAGCAGCAGCCCTTGGTGTTGCCAGTGCTGCTGCTGTGGCCCTGCCCCGCTGCCCTGCTGGCCCTGGTGTTGCTGTAGGGCCTGAGTGCTCTCGGGGCCGGGCACAGTGCTGGGGGTGGCAGTGCCGGGGCTGCAGCAGGGACAGGCCATGGGCACTGCTGGGGCAGCGCTGACGCCTCAGGCCAGGGCCTGGGGGCTGCAGGCTCCTTGCCCAGGCTCTCTCCAGAACACTTTGCCCAGGCCAATGCTGAGCACAGAAAAGCCCCGGGAGCAGCCCCAGGCTGGCCGTGGGCAGGCTGGGGGCAAACAGCATGGCTGGGGCTCTGCAAGGTGCCTGGGGGAGACAAGGGGAAGGAGCAGCAGAGCAGGGGCTGATCCATCCCCACTGTGCTGGACACCCCAGGGCAGCGTCCCACAGCGTCCTCATGCACCTGCCAACAACATCCCCCCTCTGCAGCCCTGGCCTCTCCCCCAGCTCACACAGGTGCTGCATCCTTGCAGGCACAGACACGGCAGCACTGCCTCAGGAGCCCCTGTTTGCACTGCCCAGAGCAGGCGTCAGCACCACCATGGTGTTGGTGTGGGGAGATGAAGCTGAGGGAGCACAAATGCCATCAGCCCCTGGGGCCAGCAAGGGCTGAGGGACAGCAGGGAAACCACTCATGTTTGTGGTGGCCTCTGAAGTCACACAGAAAGTTTGTTCCCATCAGCTGGGAGTTTCCTGTGCCACTGCAGACGTTGTTGCTCAGAGACAGGGCTGCCTGAAAGCCAACCCCAAACTTCCTTGACCATTTCCTTTGCTTCACCTTGTCTTCCTTTACTCTTTCTGGTAAAAACTTCTTATTCTTGCCCACCGCTTTTCCCTCCCCAGCAGACAGCCCATCCCTGGTTGCCCTTTCCTCTCTGGCCCCACTCCCCATTTCACTTCCTGAAATGGCACCATGGGAACGTCTCTTGGGGAGCAGGATCATCCTCCAAGTGCTGCAGGAATTGTCTGCAGGCTCCTGCAGTGCTTCGTGCTGCTCCCTTGCCAAAGGCACGCCAGGCCAGGGGGGCCCATCTGGGCTGGTGTGTCTGGCTGTGGGGCTCCCTGTTGTGGGCAAGGAGGAGGAGCTGTAGAGGCTCAGCAGGACTGACAGGATGGGCTTGGGGGCTGTGAGGAGACGCTGAAGGACCTGGGCTGCTGGACCTTCTGAAGAGGAGGCCCAGGGCTCATCCTGCAACTGCTGCAAAGGTGGTTTCAGAGAATCCCAGAATCAGCATTGTTGGAAAAGTCCTTTGACATCACCAAGTCCAACCTGTGCCCTGACACTGCCTTGTCTCCCCTGAGCCTCCTCTTCTCCAGAATAAACAACCCCAGCTCCCTCAGCGACTCCTCACAGGACTTGTGTTCCAGACCCCTCACCAGCATTGTTGCCCTTCTCTGGACATGCTCCAGCTCCTCCATGTCCTTCCTAAATTGGGGGACCCAGAACTGGACACAGCACTCGAGGTGCTGCCCAACCAGTGCTGATCACAGTTGCTATACATTTATAGCAACTGAAAAGGTATTGGTTCTTGGTTGTAAGTAACACATTTCCCTTCATTCATTAATTGACCACTCCTAGCTATTGATTTCTCCCTCTCTATGCTAATTAGCCCTAATTTTAGTCCTTTTGTCACCTTTTTGAGAATTTTCTCAGAAAGTGTAAAAGGGGTCACTTTAGGGTCCATGGAGACATGTCTGGGGCACTTTTGGGGCAGTTTGGGGTTTGGGGAGAGAATTCGGAGAAAACTTAGGGGTCTGGAGGAAACTTAGGGGAGCCGGGAGGGAATCTAGAGAGGCACTTAGGGGTTCTGCATGACAACTCGGGGTCCGGGGGAGCACTCGGGGGTCCACGGAAGGGAATCTGGGGAACCCTCGGGGTCCGGGCGGGCACTTGGAAGGCTCTGACGGGTCTCTCTAAGGCGAGGGGCATGACGGGAGTTGAAGGCGCGGGAAAACAACGATTTGAAGGGGCCCCGGAGCATCACGGGAGTTCTAGGCACAGCTCCAATGGCC
Organism: Acrocephalus arundinaceus; assembly: GCA_021534815.1. Classification (NCBI taxonomy): domain Eukaryota; kingdom Metazoa; phylum Chordata; class Aves; order Passeriformes; family Sylviidae; genus Acrocephalus; species Acrocephalus arundinaceus. The sequence goes on from JAJEOU010002630.1 coordinate 65,498, forward strand.
CCCGGTGGGACGCGAAGCATGACGGGAGGTGAAGTCACAGCTGGACTAGCACCCTTTGGGCGCCGCGGAGAATGCTGGGAGCTGTGGTCCCGGAAGTGCATCGAGAGGGGCCTTTGGAGGTCCGGGAAGGTACTTGAGAGATATTTTTGCATCCGAGCCGCGAGTGCAGGTGATCACGGGGGATCTTATACGGTTGGGGAGCGTTTAGGGGCAGCCTACGGAGCTCCTACCCGGCTGTTTATGTCGCGGGGCACGGCAAGAGCTTCAGGCGCGACCCTGTGTTATGAAGGGCTCTGAGGGCGTGGGGGATGATAGGAGATGAATTCCCAGAAGTGCCCATAACGGGCATCCATGGGGCTTGGGAACATTTAGGGGATCCGAGGACACTTTTGGGGGGTTGGAAATGGGTGCGGAGGGGACATTAGGGATCCTGGAGGGTCCGGGGGAAACTAATGGGACATATGGAGGCGGATAACGGGGGTTCAGTGGAGCGCGGGGCATGACGGGCGTTGTAGTGCATGTTCAATAAGGCTCCTTCGGGCCGCGGGGCATGACGGGAGTTATAGGCAAAAAGAAACGATGGTGCCGACACCAGGCAGCAGCCCCGAGGTCCCGGTCCCGGGCGCTGATTGGCTGCAGGCGGTGATGGGTGGAAGCCTCGACAAATAGGAGACGGCGGCGGCGGGAACAGCCCATTCAACCCCTCCAGTCCTTTCCAGTACAGCCCAGTTCGTCCCCACTACAGCCCAGTACAAGCCCCGTGCCCTCCCAGTCCCTCCCAGTACCGCCCAGTCCTTCCCAATATGTCTGAGTTCATTTCCTTCCAGTTTCTCCCAGTGCCATCCGTAGCACACCCCAGTGTCCCCCAGTCCTTCCCACAGTGTTCCCAGTGTCCCCAGTTTTTCCCAGTATCCCCCAGTATCACTCACAGTATCCCCAGTTTGCCCCAGGATTGCCCAGTACCACTCCAGTATGTCCCGGTATCTCCCAGTATGGCTCAGTGTACCCCCACAGGCGATCGCAGTCTGCCCAGATTCCCCCTAAGCATTCCCCGTGTTCCCAGCTTGTCCCAGTCCTCTCCAGTGTCACTCCCAGAATGTCCCAGTGTCTCCCACAGCATTCCCAGTGTCCCCCAGTATGTCCCACTCTCCTCCCCAGTGTTTCCAGGGAAACTTGAACTGCTCCCGGTTGCCGTGGCACCCAAACCCAGCAGCGGGGTCAGTGCAGTGTCCATGGGCACAGCCCCTTGCAGTGGCCCAGGGCAGGTGGGGATGATGATCCCCCCTTACTGCTGGCCCAGGGCAGGGCTGCAGTGCTTTTGGTGGCACCTTGGGCTGGCACACACTTGGGCAGTGTGTCTGTTTGCAGTGGGGAAAATGAGGAGTTCTACATTGCTTCAAAAAAGAGAAAAGCCCTTTTTTCCTGAGTGCAGGCAGCTCTCCAAGCAAAGCAGGTGCCAGGGGAGTGAGGACAGACAAGATGGGCTTGGGGAATGTGGAGCAAGGCTGTCCACACTGGGTCAGACCTCAAGGCACAGCTTCTCTGAGCAGGCCAGACCTCCTGAGGAGAGACCCTGGGTCAAATATCAATCACAGAATGCTGCAATCTCATCTTCTCTAAAGAAAACAGTAGTAAGTACACCCTTTAAAATAACTATGTGTATTTCTTAGAAACTCTTTGAAATCTTTTTCCATAACTATGATAGGAAACCTTCCTAATGAACTGCACCAGACCAGAGGGAAATCAAAGCAGAGCAATGTTTTTTTAGGAAACCTCTCGCGAATTGAAATTCACAATCAAACTCCAATATTTCTTGAAGTTTTAATGGGTCTCACTGAGGGACACCACTGAGAACATTTCAGTTGTGTCCCTCAGTGAGACCCATTAAAATTTCAATAAACTTTGGAGTTTGATTGTGAATTTCAATTCGCGAGAGGTTTCTGAGCAAATCACAACAGTGCCTCGATTTCCCTCTGGTCTGGTGCAGTTCATTAGGAAGGTTTCCTATCATAGTTATGGAAAAAGATTTCAAAAAGCTTCAAAGAATTACACATTTCTATTTTAAAGAGTATATTTTATTACCTTTCTCTTTAGAGGAGAGCAGATTGCAGCATTCTGTGATTGATATTTGACCCAGGGTCTCTCCTCAGGAGGTCTGGCCTGCTCAGAGAAGCTGTGCCTTGAGGTCTGACCCAGTGTGGACAGCCTTGCTCCACATTCCCAAGCCCATCCTGTCTCCCCTCACTCCCCTGGCACCTGCTTTGCTTGGAGAGCTGCCTGCACTCAGGAAAAAAAGGGCTTTTCTCTTTTTTGAAGCAATGTAAAACTCCTCATTTTCCCCACTGCAAACAGACACACTGCCCAAGTGTGTGCCAGCCCAAGGTGCCACCAAAAGCACTGCAGCCCTGCCCTGGGCCAGCAGTGAGGGGGGATCATCATCCCCACCTGCCCTGGGCCACTGCAAGGGGCTGTGCCCATGGACACTGCACTGACCCCCTGCTGGGTTTGGGTGCCACGGCAACCGGGAGCAGTTCAAGTTTCCCTGGAAACACTGGGGAGAGAGTGGGACATACTGGGAGTGACACTGGGATCGCTGTGGAGACACTGGGACATTCTGGGAGTGACACTGGGGAGCCCTGGGACATTCTGGGAACACGGGGAATGTTGAGGGGGAATGGGGTTGGACTGGGATGGTCTGTGGGGGTACACTGAGACATACTGGGAGATACCGGGATATACTGGGAGTGATACTGGGCAATCCTGGGGCAAACTGGGGACACTGGGAACATGTGGAGAAGCCTGGGGGACACTGGGGCATGCTGTTGTTATAACTGGAGATGTGTAAGTCGAATTCAGTAAACCACAAAGTTAAATTTTAGCAGCAATTTTAATTGAGATGAAATAATTGAGATGGAATACAAGATAAAGTTTGGCAGTGATCAATTGAGTATAATTTAGTTCAGATAAAGCATAAGAAAAACAGACTGGGGTACGGGGTAGGTTGCTCACCCTACCTCAGGTACAAAGCACGATTACCTCAAAGAAAACTTCTATACAATATGCTCATACATATTCATCAATATTTCCAGTAAATCTCCTCCTATTTTCAATTTCAGAAATCTAAGTCACTATTCCTCATGGCACACGCTTCACTTGTGGCTCGGGGGGTCTCTGCCTTCTTTTGGTGCATTTTGGGATGAAGGCTCCTCATCCTCATCACTGTCCTTGGAACAACCCCAACAATTGCACGTGGGTACTCAGCATTGTGTTATATAACTAAGCATTGTTCCAAAAACAAGCCCTATTGAAAGCACAACTTAGGTTCCATACCCCAAATTTGTTCATCTGAAGGCTGAACAGCAATTTTTAGATCTCACTTATCTCCCTACTGCATTCTGTATCCCCCTCTCCCATGTAGCATCTACAAAAGGGCCCATCAGCTTCTTGACCCCTAATTTCCTAAGTAATTACAATTTCATTGGCACGAATCATTTCCATTTATCACAATACAATATTAAAATTCCTAAATTTGAATTACCTAAATTTTGTATTTATAATAAAAAATCCATACATTTCTAGCAACTTCAAAGGTATTGGTCATTGGTTCTAAGTAACACATTTCATTCATTCATTGGCATCTCCTGGCTATTGATTTCTCCCTCTCTATGCTAATTTGCCCTAATTTTTGTTACTTTGTCACCTTTTGTAGCATTGTCTCAGAAGGGGTAAAAGGGGCCACTTTAGGGTCCATGGAGATATTTCTGGGGCACATTTGGGGCAGTTTTGGGTCCGGGAGTTAATTTGGAGAGAATTTGAGGGCCAGGATGACACTTGGGGGAGAGGGGTGGGCATCTAGAGGGGCACTTAGAGATTCTGCCAGACAATTCGGAGTCCGGTTTAGCACTTGGGGGTCCAGGGGAGCACTTGTAGGTCAGGGAGGGGAATCTGGGGGCGCTTCGGGGTCCGGGCGGGAATTTGGGGGGGCTCTGTCGGGGCTCCATGGGGCGCGGGGATTGATGGGACTTGTAGGCCTGGGTATAACATGGTTTAACGGCGCCGCGGAGCATGCTGGGAGATATAGTCCCGGAAAACGTTAAAACAATGCATTTCGTGGTCCGGGAAGGCACCTGGCGAAAACTTTGGCGTCCGAGCCGTGAGTGCAGGTCCTTAGCGGGGAACGTATAGGGTTCGGGAGCACTTGGTGGGGGGGCTTGGGGTGCTCTTACTGGGCTCCTCTTTAGGGTGCCAGGCACGGCAGGAGCTTCAGGCGCGACCCTGTGTTATGAAGGGCTCTGAGGGCGTGGGGATGATAGGAGATGAATTCCCAGAAGTGCCCATAACGGGCATCCATGGGGCTTGGGAACATTTAGGGGATCCGAGGACGCTTTTGGGGCGTTGGAAATGAGTGCGGAGGGGACACTTAGGGATCCTGGAGGGTCTGGGGGACACTTGTGGGACATACTGAGGAGGATAACGAGGGTTCTGTGGGGCGCGGGGCATGACGGGCGTTGTAGTGCCATGTTCAATAAGGCTCCTTCGGGCCGCGGGGCATGACGGGAGTTATAGGCAAAAAGAAACGATGGCGCCGACACCAGGCAGCAGCCCCGAGGTCCCGATCGCGGGCGCTGATTGGCTGCAGGCGGTGATGGGCGGAAGCCTCGACAAATGGGAGACGGCGGGGCGGGAACAGCCCATTCAACCCCTCCAGTCCTTTCCAGTACAGCCCAGTTCGTCCCCACTACAGCGCAGTACATCCCCGTGCCCCTCCAGGCCTTCCCTGTACTGCCCAGTCCCTCCCAATACACCTGAGTTCATTCCCATTCCGTTCCACGTTCTCCCATTGTTGTCCATAGCACACGCCAGTGTCTCCCAGTCCATCCCACAGCATTCCCAGTGTCCCCAGTATGTCCCAATACTCCCCAGTGTTTCCAAGAAACTTGAACTGCTCCCGGTTGCCGTGGCACCCAAACCCAGCAGCGGGGTCAGTGCAGTGTCCATGGGCACAGCCCCTTGCAGTGGCCCAGGGCAGGTGGGGATGATGATCCCCCTCACTGCTGGCCCAGGGCAGGGCTGCAGTGCTTTTGGTGGCACCTTGGGCTGGCACACACTTGGGCAGTGTGTCTGTTTGCAGTGGGGAAAATGAGGAGTTTTACATTGCTTCAAAAAATAGAAAAGCCCTTTTTTCCTGAGTGCAGGCAGCTCTCCAAGCAAAGCAGGTGCCATGGGAGTGAGGAGAGACAGGATGGGCTTGGGGAATGTGGAGCAAGGCTGTCCACTCTGGCTCAGACCTCAAGGCACAGCTGCTCTGAGCAGGCCAGACCTCCTGAGGAGAGACCCTGGGTCAAATATCAATCACAGAATGCTGCAATCTGCTCTCCTCTAAAGAGAAATGTAATAAAATATACTCTTTAAAATAGAAATGTGTAATTCTTTAGAAGCTTTTTGAAATCTTTTTCCATAACTATGATAGGAAACTTTCCTAATGAACTGCACCAGACCAGAGGGAAATCGAGGCACTGTTGTGATTTGCTCAGAAACCTCTCGCGAATTGAAATTCACAATCAAACTCCAAAGTTTATTGAAATTTTAATGGGTCTCACTGAGGGACACAACTGAAATGTTCTCAGTGGTGTCCCTCAGTGAGACCATTAAAACTTCAAGAAATATTGGAGTTTGATTGTGAATTTGAATTGCGAGAGGTTTCCTAAATAAACATTGCTCTGCTTTGATTTCCCTCTGGTCTGGTGCAGTTCATTAGGAAGGTTTCCTATCATAGTTATGGAAAAAGATTTCAAAGAGTTTCTAAGAAATACACATTGCTATTTTAAAGGGTGTACTTATTACTGTTTTCTTTAGAGAAGATGAGATTGCAGCATTCTGTGATTGATATTTGACCCAGGGTCTCTCCTCAGGAGATCTGGCCTGCTCAGAGAAGCTGTGCCTTGAGGTCTGAGCCAGAGTGGACAACCTTGCTCCACATTCCCCAAGCCCATCCTGTCTCCCCTCACTCCCCTGGCACCTGCTTTGCTTGGAGAGCTGCCTGCACTCAGGAAAAAAGGGCTTTTCTCTTTTTTGAAGCAATGTAAAACTCCTCATTTTCCCCACTGCAAACAGACACACTGCCCAAGTGTGTGCCAGCCCAAGGTGCCACCAAAAGCACCGCAGCCCTGCCCTGGGCCAGGAGTGAGGGGGGATCATCATCCCCACCTGCCCTGGGCCACTGCAAGGGGCTGTGCCCATGGACACTGCACTGACCCCGCTGCTGGGTTTGGGTGCCACGGCAACCGGGAGCAGTTCAAGTTTTCTTGGAAACACTGGGGAGGAGTGGGACATACTGGGGGACACTGGGAATGCTGTGGGAGACACTGGGACATTTTGGGAGTGGCACTGGGGAGCCCTGGGACATTCTGGGAACACCGGCAATGCTTAGGGGGAATCTGGGCAGACTGGGATCGCCTGTGGGGGTACACTGAGCCATACTGGGAGATACCGGGACATACTGGAGTGGTACTGGGCAATCCTGGGGCAAACTGGGGATACTGTGAGTGATACTGGGGGATACTGGGAAAAATTTGGGACACTGGGAACACTGTGGGAAGGACTGGGGGACACTGGGGTGTGCTACGGATGGCACTGGGAGAAACTGGAAGGGAATGAACTCAGGTATATTGGGAAGGACTGGGCGGTACTGGGAGGGCACGGGGCTTGTACTGGGCTGTAGTGGGGACGAACTGGGCTGTACTGGAAAGGACTGGAGGGGTTGAATGGGCTGTTCCCGCCGCCGCCGTCTCCCATTTGTCGAGGCTTCCGCCCATCACCGCCTGCAGCCAATCAGCGCCCGGGAAGGGGATCTCGGGGCTGCTGCCTGGTGTCGGCGCCATCTTTTCTTTTTGCCTATAACTCCCGTCATGCCCCGCGGCCCGAAGGAGCCTTATTGAACATGGCACTACAACGCCCGTCATGCCCCGCGCTCCACAGAACCCTCGTTATCCTCCTCCATATGTCCCACAGACTCTTCAGGATCCCTAAACGTCCCCTCTGCGGCCATTTCGAACCCTCCAAAATCGTCCTCGGATGCCCTGAATGCTCCGAACCCCATGGATACCCGTTATAGGTGCTTCTGGGAATTCATCTCCTATCATCCCCCACGGCCTCAGAGCCCCTCATAACACAGGGTCGCGCCTGAAGCTCATGCCGTACCCCGCGACCTAAACAGCCGGGTAGGAGCTCCGTAGGCTGCCCCTAAACGCTCCCCAACCGTATAAGATCCCCCGTGATCACCTGCACTCGCGGCTCGGATGCAAAAATATCTCTCAAGTACCTTCCCGGACCTCCAAACGCCCCTCTCGATGCACTTACGGGACCACAGCTCCCAGCATTCTCCGCGGTGCCCAAAGGGCGCTAGTCCAGCTGTGACTTCATCTCCCGTCATACTCCGCGTCCCACCGGGGGTCATTGGAGCTTTGCCTAGAACTCCCGTGATGCTCCGGGGCCCCTTCAAATCGTTGTTTTCCCGCGCCTTCAACTCCCGTCATGCCCCTCGCCTTAGAGAGACCCGTCAGAGCCCTCCAAGTGCCCGCCCGGACCCCGAGGGTTCCCCAGATTCCCTTCCGTGGACCCCCGAGTGCTCCCCCGGACCCCGAGTTGTCATGCAGAACCCCTAAGTGCCTCTCTAGATTCCCTCCCGGCTCCCCTAAGTTTCCTCCAGACCCCTAAGTTTTCTCCGAATTCTCTCCCGAGACCCCAAACTGCCCCAAATGTGCCCCAGAAATGTCTCCATGGACCCTAAAGTGGCCCCTTTTACCCTTTCTGAGAAAATGCTCAAAAAGTGACAAAAGGACAAAAATTAGGGCTAATTAGCATAGAGAGGGAGAAATCAATAGCTAGGAGTGGTCAATTAATGAATGAAGGGAAATGTGTTACTTAGAACCAATGACCATTACCTTTTCGATTGTTATAAATGTATAGAATATTTAAATATAAATATAAAAATAGATAATAAAAGCTTAGAATAATAGTATTATAAGTAGGAAAAATGCCATTATAGTTTTATTAAATTTTTCAATTTTATTTTTAAAGAAAAATGCCTCTCTTTTTTTAATGTTTTTGGATTTCAGTCCCCGCTGGGCGATGTCAGATATGGTGAGGTTTGGGGTGAGGAGCAGGTTGTTACAAAAGGGTCAGCCTGCAAGGGGCTCATTCTTCTCCATGCCCAGATCTCCCAAGGAGACATGCAGCATCAAGATCACTTGGGAAATGCTTCTGACATCTTTTCTCTGAAGGGTAAAAGAAAAAAATGCATCCTTGATTTAAAAACCAGAAATCATGAGGTGCACTTTGAAATCTTTCTTCTTAACAGAACTCCAAACTGACTCCAATCAGCTGCACAAACTCTGTAGACTCAAAGACAATTGAAGGAAGAACAGGAGCTCCTGAGGACTTTCTGTATTTTCTTGAGCCCCACAGTGGATTAGGAGCTGAGTCCAGGACCCGCAGGCACTGAGAGAAGGTTGAAGAAGCTGCTCAAGGAGTCAGAAGAAAACTCCAAGTCCCTTGGAGCATCACTGGGCCCCAGTGAGGGCAGGGAGTGCCAAAGGCTCCCCAGGGACTGGTGAGAGCAGATCCTTGAGGCCAGGATTGCAGGGAGCCAAAGGCTGTGAGCAGGAACTGCAATGCTGAGCAAGGCCTGGGCTGGCTGGAGGAAGCAGAAAGGCCAAGCCCTGAGCCCAGGCCTGGCACAGCAGGGCCTGTCCCTCACGGGTGGCTCGGGGCTGTTTGAGGGGCACTGGGATGGGAGGGGCAGCAAGGACAAATGTCATCAAACTGCAACCCCTGCCAGCCTCCTCAGGGAGGGGCCAGGGAGCACCAAAGTGCAGCCCCTGCAAGGAAAGTTCCTTCAGTGGGGCCTCCAGAGGCGCTGCCAGAGCCCAGGGGACAAAGGCCTGGGTTCCTGTGGCCCTGCCGGCCGTGCCCAGCCCTTGGCCATCTGTCCTGCAGGCTGTGCCCCCTGTGCGTGCTGCTGCTGTGCCCTGGCCGGCTGCATACGCCCATCTGGCTGTGCCCCCAGCATTTCTCAGCCCAGCATTTCTGGGCCCTCCCTGGGCTCCCTGCACCCAGCGCTGCCGGCTCCTGGCACACAGGGCCAGGGCATGGCCCAGGCTCACGCTGGGACAGCTCCTGCACCAAAATTCTACCCTGGCAGGGTCTTTTCTTTCTCCTCACCTCCAGGCTGAACTTTCCAAGCTGCACTTGGGGGAGGTTTCCTTCTCTTGCCACTGCCAAGGAAAGCTCTGTCTCCTGCTGTTCACAAACAGAGAAGGGCTGCTGGGGGATGTGGTGGTCAGAAGCTCTTTGGGATACAGTGACCATGAAATGACTGAGTTTTTAAATATGCTGCGAAAGAAGGAGGGGCATCAACAAAACTTCAACACTGGACATACGGAGAGCAGACTTCAGCCTATTCAGGATGCCGATTTGGGGAGTATTGAAAGAGGTACTGATTGGTGGCCCAAAGTTGTGACACTTTTTGGCCTTTTTCTAAAGGGAAACAACCCTTAAGAATAAGGGTGGCCAGGAAGGATGGACACACTTCAAGAATGAAATCTTGAAGGAGCAGGAACAACGTGCCCCTCTGTGACAAAATCTGACCAAATAAGGAAAATGACTGGCCTGGCTGGGCATGGATTTTTGCAGGAACTCAGGGGATAAAAGAGGGTGCATCATCACCTTTGGAGAGAAGGTCAGGACACTCAGGAAATTTCTAAGCATGTTGTTAGGTCATGCAAAAACAATTAGAGAAGTTAAAGCCCAATTTGGACTTCACCTGGCTGCTTCTGTGAAGGAAAATAAAAATGATTTTATCAATACATTGATGGCAAAAGGAAGGGTAACCACCGCCTCCATTCTTTATTTGGGGGGGATATGGTTACCAAAGATGAGGTACTTAACCCCTTCTTTGCCTCAGTTTTCAGCAATAAGACAGGTTGTCCTCAGGACAAGTGTTCTCCTGAGCTGGTAGATGGGTCAGGGAGCAGAAGAGCCCCCCTGTGATCCAGGAGGAAGCAGCTGGGGACCTGCTGAGCCACTCAGGTGCTCACAGGGGTCTCTGGGACCAGATGGGATCCCTAGGAGGATGAGGGAGCTGCTGGATGAGCTCCCCAAGCTGCTCTCCATCATTTCTCATCAGTCCTGGCTCACCAGGGAGCTCCCAGAGGCCTGGAGGTGCCAATGTGAGCCCATCCCCAAGCAGGGCTGCAAGGAGGATCTGGGGAACTCCAGGCCTGTCAGCCTGACCTCGGTGCCGGGCAAGGTTATGGAACAGATCACCTTGAGTGCCATCACACAGCAACCACAGAATGGTTGAAGGATCTGAGCCAGCCAGCATGGATTTCAGTATCTGCATTGATCATCTGGTGAGGGGATTGAGTCCATCATCAGCAAATTTAAAGGTGACACCAAGCTGGCTGGGAGTGTTGATGTGCATGAGGGCAGGAGAGCTCTGCACAGGGCCCTGTACATGCTGGATCCAGGGCCCAAATCCAACAATGTCAGGTTTAACAAGTCCAAGTCCTGGGTCCTGCACTTTGGCCACAACAACCCCTGCAGCACTACAGGCTGGGGACAGAGTGACTGGACAGCAGCCAGGCAGAAAGGGACCTGCAGGGACAGATGGACAGCAGGCTGGACATGAGGCAGCAGTGTGCCCAGGTGGCCAAGAAGGCCAATGGCTCCTGGCCTGGATCAGGAACAGTTTGGCCAGCAGGAGCAGGGCAGTGATTCTTTCCCTGTGCTCAGCACTGGTTGGGCAGCACCTCGAGTGCTGTGTCCAGTTCTGGGCACCCCAATTTAGGAAGGACATGGAGGGGCTGGAGCGTGTCCAGAGAAGGGCAACAAGGCTGGTGAGGGGTTGTCTTGGTTTTTGAAAGAAGACAGGTATCTGCTAAAGAGAGGCAGGGCCTCTCTTGGAATGGATAATTCAAATCCCCTTCCCTCAAATTATTATAATTTCGAAAATTAAAACGGCTCTCAGGCAGAGATATGGGAATAGGAATAACAGTTCTTTACTAATAGGTATAACAGGGCAAACAAACAACAACAACTACAGCAATATATAGCGAAAAAACAGAACCAGGGACCTTGATGGAGCTTGGTCCCACAAAACCCGGGGCAGTCTGGTCTCTGGGGGACTCCGAAGAAAAGTACCAAGCTGGAACAGTGGGGAATCCCGGGCTGGTGGATCAGATGAAGTTCAGAGCTCCGTCAGTAGTCACTAGAAGGCAAAGGGGTCTGGCCGGGAGGCCAGTGCGGGCCCGCGGTGCAGTGCAGCTCCAAAACAGCGCCGAGGCAGTGGGACAGGATGCCCAGCCGAGGCAGCTCCAGCAGGGCAGCAAAAAGAGCAATCCAGATCCGGGCACACGAACAGATGATAGTAGCGCTCTCTCTCTCCAGGATCAGATCCCGGTGGTGCCGTGAGAAACTCACGCAGCAACAGCAGCCCCCGTCCGTTCCCGACGCAGACCACACCACAAAGTGAAGCTGCCCCCCCCCCCCCCAGCCCCGTCTTTCTCTCCCCCCCCCACCCCTCGGGGGGAAACTTCCAGAGACAAAGGGTGTAGCCAAGTGCCAGCTTCTATGCTTTGTTTTTCACCTGAGCACTCATAAGTACCCGGCAATCAGTTGCCTTGCAACCCTTGGGAAAAAATTCTATAGGTGAAAAGGATAAACAAGTCTAACCCCCAACATTAATCCACCCCGAATTTTTTTCCCATATTAACATATTACATTTGAATTTAAACTGCTAAACTATATACATACATGCACTACCTTAATTATATACATATATACATGCAGATGTGGGTACGGATACAGTGGCATGGGTAGTTCACCCTAAAACAAGGTCTCCTTGAGGTATGCATCGGGTCTGTCCATCTTTTTGCATTACCCACCAAGTGCAACCTGGTCCCTGAGCGAAGACAACCCCACGGATGGGATTGTCTTTGCTGGAGGCAGGATTAACCCAAACAGTTTTTCCCAGCATACCTCTCATGTATACCACTGGAACCTTATCCCCATCCATTGTTCTCAGGGGCTCAGACTGGGCTGGGCCTGCTCGGTTGCTGGAACCTCTGGTGTTCACTAACCATGTGGCCTTTGCTAAATTAATCTCCCAGTTCTTGAAGGACCCCCACCCAGTGCCTTCAAGGTGGTTTTAAGCAGGCCATTGCATCGTTCAACTTTCCCGGCAGCTGGTGCATGATAAGGGATGTGATATATCCATTCAATGCCATGTTCTCTAGCCCAGGTGTTTACAAGGCTGTTCTTGAAATGGGTCCCATTGTCTGACTCAATTCTCTCAGGGGTGCCATGTCTCCAAAGGACTTGTTTTTCAAGGCCCAGGATGGTATTCCAGGCAGTAGCATGGGGCACAGGGTAGGTCTCCAGCCATCCAGTGGTGGCTTCTACCATGGTCAGCACGTAGCGCTTGCCTTGGCGGGTCTGGGGAAGGGTGATGTAGTCAATCTGCCAGGCTTCCCCATACTTATATTTAGACCACCGTCCCCCATACCATAGGGGCTTCACCCGCTTGGCCTGTTTGATGGCAGCACATGTCTCACAGTCATGGATAACCTGGGAGATACTGTCCATGGTTAGATCCACCCCTCGATCTCGTGCCCACTTATAGGTGGCATCTCTGCCTTGATGTCCTGAAGCATCATGGGCCCATCGAGCTAGGAACAGCTCTCCCTTGTGCTGCCAGTCTAAGTCTATCTTTGATACTTCTATCTTGGCAGCTTGATCTACTTGCTCATTGTTTCGGTGCTCCTCATTAGCTCTGCTCTTGGGGACATGGGCATCTACATGGCGGACTTTCACAGGTAGCTTCTCTACCCGAGTGGCAATGTCCTTCCACTCATCAGCAGCCCAGATTGGTTTTCCCCGACGCTGCCAGTTGGCCTTTTTCCACCTTTCCAGCCAACCCCACAGAGCATTGGCCACCATCCACGAATCAGTGTAGAGGTAGAGCTTTGGCCACTTCTCTCTTTCAGCAATGTCCAGGGCTAACTGAATGGCTTTGAGTTCAGCAAGTTGACTCGATCCACCTTCTCCTTCAGTAGCTTGTGCAACCTGTCGTGTGGGGCTCCATACAGCTGCCTTCCATTTCCGGTTCAGGCCTACAATGCGACAGGAACCATCAGTGAAAAGAGCGTACTGTGTCTCTTCCACTGGCAGTTGGTTGTACGGTGGTGCTTCTTCAGCTCGTGTCACTTGTTCCTGCTCCTCTTCATCCATGAGACCAAAGCTTTCACCTTCCGGCCAGTTGGTAATAACTTCCAAAATCCCAGGGCGGTTTGGGTTTCCAATACGGGCGCGCTGTGTGATGAGGGCAATCCATTTGCTCCATGTGGCGTCGGTGGCATGGTGGGTAGAGGGAACCTTTCCTTTAAACATCCACCCCAGCACAGGCAGTCGGGGTGCCAGGAGGAGTTACGCCTCTGTACCAATCACCTCCGAGGCGGCTTGAACTCCTTCATAGGTGGCCAAGATTTCCTTCTCCGTGGGAGTATAGTTGGCTTCAGACCCTCTGTAGCTTCGGCTCCAGAATCCCAGTGGTCGGCCTCGAGTCTCACCCGGCACCTTCTGCCATAGGCTCCAGGACAGGCCATTGTTCCCGGCTGCTGAGTAGAGCACATTCTTTACCTCTGGTCCCGTCCTCACTGGGCCAAGGGCTACCGCATGAGCGATCTCCTGCTTGATCTGGGCAAAGGCTTGCTGCTGTTCAGGGCCCCAGTGGAAATCATTCTTCTTGCGGGTAACCAGGTAGAGAGGGCTCACAATCTGGCTGTACTCGGGAATGTGCATTCTCCAAAAGCCTATGGCACCTAGGAAAGCTTGTGTTTCCTTCTTGCTGGTCGGTGGAGACATTGCGGTGATCTTGTTGATTACCTCTGTGGGTATCTGGCGACGTCCATCTTGCCACTTTACCCCTAAGAACTGGATCTCTCGGGCAGGTCCCTTGACCTTGCTCTTCTTGATGGCAAAGCCGGCTTCCAGGAGAATCTGGATGATCTTCTCCCCTTTCTCAAACACTTCCATTGCTGTGTTCCCCCACACAATGATGTCATCGATGTACTGCAGATGTTCTGGAGCCTCTCCTTTTTCCAGTGCAGCCTGGATCAGTCCATGGCAGATGGTGGGACTGTGCTTCCACCCCTGGGGCAGTCGGTTCCAGGTGTACTGCACGCCCCTCCATGTGAACGCAAACTGAGGCCTGCACTCTGCAGCCAGAGGAATGGAGAAAAATGCATTAGCGATGTCAATAGTGGCATACCACTTCGCTGCCTTGGACTCCAGCTCGTACTGGAGTTCCAGCATGTCCGGCACAGCAGCGCTCAGTGGTGGTGTCACTTCATTCAATGCACGATAGTCCACAGTCAGTCTCCATTCTCCATCAGACTTGCGCACAGGCCAGATGGGGCTGTTGAAGGGTGAGTGGGTTTTGCTGACCACCCCTTGGCTCTCCAGCTCCCGGATCATCTTGTGGATGGGGATCACGGCATCTCGATTGGTCCGATACTGCCGGCGGTGCACCGTCGAGGTGGCAACTGGTACTCGTTGTTCTTCTACCTTCAGGTGTCCTACTGCAGATGGGTTCTCTGACAGTCCAGGCAAGGTGTTCAATTTCTTGATGCCCTCTGCCTCTACAGCAGCTATTCCAAAAGCCCATCTGAGTCCCTTAGGGTCTTTGTAATACCCATTCCGGAGGAAGTCAATGCCCAGGATACACGGGGCCTTTGGGCCGGTTGCAATCAGATGTTTCTGCCACTCCTTCCTGGTCAGGCTCACCTCGGCTTCCACCAGAGTCAGTTGCTGTGATCCCCCTGTCACTCCAGCAATGGAAATGGGTTCTGCCCCCACATGTCCCGATGGCATCAGGGTACACTGCGCACCAGTATCTACCAAAGCTTCATATTTCTGTGCCTCTGATGTGCCAGGCCATCGAATCCACACAGTCCAAAAGACTCGGTTTTCCCGTGCCTCTTCCTGGCTAGAGGCAGGGCCCCTCTAGCACTGGTTATTATTCCCTTCCTGGGCATACATTGTAGAGGCTCCTTCAAGGGGATCTGACATATCATCTTCACTTCTATAATACCTGGTGGCTCGGTCCTGGGAGGTTGAGGCTACTTTCATTTTAGTGGGACCCCCTCGGTTAGTGTTTCTCTCCTTGAGCTCACGCACCCGTGCTGCCAGGGCAGAAGTGGGTTTTCCATCCCACCTTCCCATGTCTTCCCCATGGTCACGCAAGAAAAACCACAGGTCAGCCCTTGGGGTGTACCCTCTTTCTCTAGCTGGAGGGCGTTGGGCTCTGGCTCTGGGGCCTGTGACTCGCACCGGTGCTGCATGGGAACTGTTCCTCCTCATCTCTTCCCTCATCTCACTCATCTCTTCTCTGAGTTCTTTAATCACAGCAGAGACCTGAGCCTGCATTGGGCCACTGACCATGCTCTCATAATTTCTGAGCCTGCTGGCGACAGAACCCACTGTCTCCCGGTTGCTATCAGGATTGATCATTGCAATGAAGGTGGTGTATTGAGATGGCCCCTTACTTGCCAGGTTCCACAGCATCTGCCCTGTGCACCTGACCTTGTCAGGGTCATTGTCATGCTGTCCACCCCTCCCAAAGAGTACCTCTAATATGGCCACTTCCCTCAGCTGTTGGATCCCTTCCTCAAGGGTCTTCCACTGACTTCTATGATGGTGCTCCTGCATTCTGTCTCTGTGGACAAACCTCTCCCTTACACTCATTAGAAGTCGCTCCCAGAGGGGAAGGGGCCCTTGCTCCCTTACAAATACTTGATTCACCCCTGAGTCCTGGGTCAAGGGTCCCAAGTTCCTTGCCTCACCACCATCCAGTTGCACGCCTGTACCTATAAGGTCCCAAACCCGAAGTAACCAAGTTGTATAAGCCTCACGTCCCCGTCGTGCAATATCTTTTTGCAGATTACGTAGGCTTTCATAAGTCAGGGACTCGATGGTAATCTCAACCTCTGGTTCCCCTGTGGGCTGTGAGGGCCCTCCTTTCTTATCCTTATTACCTGGGTGCTCTGATTTCATCTTATACTTCTTTGTTTCTACAGGGGCAACTGCAGCTGGTTGTAACTGGTCCTGTGGTTCAGCTGGAACCTGGACGGTTGTAACCTCTGTGGGTTCCACTGCTGCACTATCGGATTCTCCCTTTTCAGGGCAAGGGGAGGGCTTCTCACCAGCTGGGGAAGTGTATTCTTTCAGCACTTGGCTCATCTCACATATTATCTCTTTCACTAGAACCCCCACCCAACATGGGGTGGTTCATTTCTGGGGTGGGCTGCGGGGCAGGGTCAGGCAGTGGGCCAGCATCCCCAGTCTCTGGGGCAGTATCAGGCTCTATGGCAGCATTCTCAGCCTCTGGGGCAGTATCAGGCCTTACAGCAGTATCTCTAGCCTCTGGGGCAGTATCAGGCCCTACAGCAGTATCTCTAGTCTCTGGGCAGTATCAGGCCCTACAGCAGTATCTCTAGCCTCTGGGGCAGTGTCAGGCCCCACAGCAATATCCCTAGTCTGTGCAGTGCTCCAAATTGACCTCACCTTATCTTTGAAAGCTAAATAAGCTAGGATCATCAGCAACATTTGGTTAGTTTCTAGAGGAAATTTGAACTCTTCAAAAGCTGGTAGAGTAGGCATAAGGAACTGGCTAAAGGTCTGGAAAACTTCTCTCACTGTCATTTCCTCACAGAAAGTACCATTCTTAAAGTAACCCCAAATACACCCACTTAGTATGTGATAGCCATGTATCCACGTGCCTGCTGTCCAGAGCAAGTTAAAAATCAGTGAATTCCTCACCTTATCAGCCCATAAAACAAACTGAATAACAGCCACAGTAGCTTTTGTTATAGGGCCCATGTTTAGAAAAGGGCCTGCAAATGGGCAAAATAAAGCCACAACCACATGCCACCCGAACCAGGATAAGTTAGACCACATGGCGTTACTTATCAAGGTTTCTATATCCAGTGAACAAGAATGAACAAGAAATTAGGTCACTTAAGAACTGTTATTCCTTTTTCTCTCAATGCCCTCAAGCCCCACGTCTGGGCACCAAAATCTGTCTTGGTTTTTGAAAGAAGACAGGTATCTGCTAAAGAGAGGCAGGGCCTCTCTTGGAATGGATAATTCAAATCCCCTTCCCTCAAATTATTATAATTTCGAAAATTAAAACGGCTCTCAGGCAGAGATATGGGAATAGGAATAACAGTTCTTTACTAATAGGTATAACAGGGCAAACAAACAACAACAACTACAGCAATATATAGCGAAAAAACAGAACCAGGGACCTTGATGGAGCTTGGTCCCACAAAACCCGGGGCAGTCTGGTCTCTGGGGGACTCCGAAGAAAAGTACCAAGCTGGAACAGTGGGGAATCCCGGGCTGGTGGATCAGATGAAGTTCAGAGCTCCGTCAGTAGTCACTAGAAGGCAAAGGGGTCTGGCCGGGAGGCCAGTGCGGGCCCGCGGTGCAGTGCAGCTCCAAAACAGCACCGAGGCAGTGGGACAGGATGCCCAGCCGAGGCAGCTCCAGCAGGGCAGCAAAAAGAGCAATCCAGATCCGGGCACACGAACAGATGATAGTAGCGCTCTCTCTCTCCAGGATCAGATCCCGGTGGTGCCGTGAGAAACTCACGCAGCAACAGCAGCCCCCGTCCGTTCCCGACGCAGACCACACCACAAAGTGAAGCTGCCCCCCCCCCCCCCCCGCCCCGTCTTTCTCTCCCCCCCCCCACCCCTCGGGGGGAAACTTCCAGAGACAAAGGGTGTAGCCAAGTGCCAGCTTCTATGCTTTGTTTTTCACCTGAGCACTCATAAGTACCCGGCAATCAGTTGCCTTGCAACCCTTGGGAAAAAATTCTATAGGTGAAAAGGATAAACAAGTCTAACCCCCAACAGGGGTCTGGAGCACAAGTCCTGTGAGGAGTGGCTGAGGGATCTGGGGTTGTTTATCCTGGAGAAGAGGAGGCTCAGAGGAGACAAGGCAGTGTCAGGGCACAAGTTGGACTTGATGATGTCCAAGGTCTTTTCCAACCTTCCTGAATCTGGGATTCTCTGGAAACCACTCTTGCAGCAGTTTCAGGATGAGCCCGGGGCCTGCTCTTTACAAGCTCCAGCAGCTCAGGTCCCTCAGCTTCTCCTCACAGCCCCAAGCCCATCCTGTCTGTCCTGCAGAGCCTCTGCAGCTCCTCCTCCTTGCCCACAACAGGGAGCCCCACAGCCAGACACACCAGCCAAGATGTGCCCCCCTGGCCTGTGGTGCCTTGGGCAAGGGAGCAGCAGGAGGCACTGCAGGAGCCTGCAGACAATTCCTGAAGCACTTGGAGGATGATCCTGCTCCCCAAGGGATGTTCCCATGGAGCCAAGTCAGGAATTGAAATGGGGTGTGGGGCCAGAGAGGAAAGGGAAACCAGGGATGGGCTGTTTGCAGGGGAAATAATAGGGATTGGCAAAAGGAAAAAAACTGTACCAGGAAAAGGAAAGAAAGCAAAGGTGAAAGAAAAGAAATGTTCAGGGAAGTTTGGGGGTGGCTGCCAGGCAGCCCTGGCTCTGAACAACAACGTCTGCAGTAGTACAGGAAACTCCCAGCTGATGGGAACAAACTTTCTGTGTGACTTCAGAGGCCACAGCAATCCTGAGGGGTTTCCCTGCTGTCCCCCAGCCCTTCCTGGCCCCAGGGGCTGATGGCATTTGTGCTCCCTCAGGTTCATCTCCCCACACCAACACCATGGGGGTGCTGACGCCTGCTCTGGGCAGTGCAAAGAGAGGCTCCTGAGGCAGTGCTGCCGTGTCTGTGCCTGCAAGGATGCGGCACCTGTGTGAGCTGGGGGAGAGGCCAGGGCTGCAGAGGGGGGATGTTGTTGGCAGGTGCATGAGGACGCTGTGGGACGCTGCCCTGGGGTGTCCAGCGCAGTGGGGATGGATCAGCCCCTGCTCTGCTGCTCCTTCCCCTTGTCTCCCCCAGACACCTTGCAGAGCCCCAGCCATGCTGTTTGCCCCCAGCCTGCCCACGGCCAGCCTGGGGCTGCTCCCGGGGCTTTTCTGTGCTCAGCATTGGCCTGGGCAAAGTGTTCTGGAGAGAGCCTGGGCAAGGAGCCTGCAGCCCCCAGGCCCTGGCCTGAGGCGTCAGCGCTGCCCCAGCAGTGCCCATGGCCTGTCCCTGCTGCAGCCCCGGCACTGCCACCCCCAGCACTGTGCCCGGCCCCGAGAGCACTCAGGCCCTACAGCAACACCAGGGCCAGCAGGGCAGCGGGGCAGGGCCACGGCAGCAGCACTGGCAACACCAAGGGCTGCTGCTGCTGCTGGGCACAGCTGCTGTGCCAGCACTGATCTGCCCCCAGCTCTGCACACAGACATTGCTGCTGCAGCTGCAGAGAAGGGAACCAAAGGGGGATCTCTGCAGAAAACTTGGCTGGGAGATCCTTGAGTTCCTTTAAAGCCACCAAGAGCACAGCCCCTCATTGACACAGTCTGTGGCCACAGGGAAAGTGGAGAAAAAGAAAATGAGGAAAAAAGACAAACAACAATACTTCTTTGTAGACAATATTAAAATTAAAAATGAAAAAAAAGATCTTCCAAAATGAAACTGACAGGAATTATAAAATATGACTTTTATTACAAGTGATTCGCAGAAATTGGCCAGCAGTTTAATGTTTCCTTAACCATCCAGTCATCAGTGTCCACACTGCAGCCTTGAGCTCCTGGTTCCTCAGGCTGTAGATGAGGGGGTTCAGGGCTGGAGGCACCACCGAGTACAGAACTGACAGGGCCAGATCCAGGTATGGGGAGGACATGGAGGGGGGCTTCAGGTGAGCAAACACAATAGTGCTGACAAACAGGGAGACCACAGCCAGGTGAGGGAGGCAGGTGGAAAAGGCTTTGTGCCGTCCCTGCTCAGAGGGGATCCTCAGCACAGCCCTGAAGATCTGCACATAGGAAAAAACAATGAACACAAAACAACCAAACACTAAACAGGAACTAACAGCAATAAGTGCAAGTTCCCTGAGGTAGGATTTGGAGCAGGAAAGCTTGAGGATTTGGGGCACCTCACAGAAGAACTGTCCCAGGGCATTGCCATGGCACAGGGGCAGGGAAAATGCATTGGCCATGTGCATGAGAGCATTGAGAAAGGCACTGGCCCAGGCAGCTGCTGCCATGTGGGCACAAGCTCTGCTGCCCAGGAGGGTCCCATAGTGCAGGGGTTTGCAGATGGACACATAGCGGTCGTAGCACATGACAGTCAGCAGAGCAAGCTCTTCTGTGATAAAGAAGGAAAAGAAAAAGAGCTGTGCAGCACATCCTGTGTAGGAGATGGTTGTGGTGTCCCAGAGGGAATTGTGCATGGCTTTGGGGACAGTGGTGCAGATGCAGCCCAGGTCGGTGAGGGCCAGGTTGAGCAGGAAGAAGAACATGGGGCTGTGCAGGAGGTGGCCGCAGGCTACGGCGCTGATGATGAGGCCGTTGCCCAGGAGGGCAGCCAGGGAGATGCCCAGGAAGAGGCAGAAGTGAAGAAGCTGCAGCTGCCGTGTGTCTGCCAATGGCAGCAGGAGGAAGTGGCCGATGGAGCTGCTGTTGGACATTTGCTCTGGCTGGAGTTGGAAATCTGTAAAAAAAGTAATCCTGGAATAGTTCAGTTTGGAGAGGACTTTCAATATCCCAGCACAGCTTGGTGGCACTTTCCCCCCACTGCCTGCCCAGGGCTCTGCTGCCTGCAGCTGTCCCTGCCTGCAGCTGCTTCCCTGTGCCCAGGGCTGGGCCCTGCCAGTTCTGCCAGAGCCCAGCCCAGCCCTGGGGGCTCAGCTCTGCCCTGCAGATCCCTCCCAGCTCAGGCACTGCCCAGGGGCAGCTCTGGCTCTGCAGGCTCTGATGGCAATGTCAGAGCAACCCTGAGGAGGCTGGAAAAGTGACACTGGTGCTGCCTGCAAGGGACCCTGTGCTGATTTCTGCCTCTGCCTTGTTTAATAAAGTTGGAAAGAAAATGGTTTTTTTATTTGCTCAATTTGAACTGAAAGATGAATATCTGTGTGCAATTTCCCACACAGGCAACACACAGCAGTATTTTTAGAAAGCAGGATTTTCCCTTTAATGCAGCCCCTGCCTTAGTGTGCTCCCTGTATAATCTACTTGGAAATGTTCTGGAGTTAAATCTCATGCTGGGAGCAGTCTTTAACAATGCAGCATCCTCACCACACACAGAAAACACTTCCATGCCTTACCAGCTGTCTCCTTCCACCCAGATCTTGTCCCCCAGTGCTGGCAGCAGCTCCCCAGGCCGGCTGAGAGCTGTCCCTGGCAGGCAGCAGAGTCCCTGGGCCAGCACAGCGCCCTGGGCTGCAGGACCCTGCTCTGCACCACAGCTCTGGGCACCCCTGGCTGCTCTGCACAAGAGATCATCAGAGAATGTACTCACAGAGTCTGTAGGCATTGGGATGTTGCAGCTTGAGGAGATCACTGCAGGAGCTGCAGCTGCATTGTCCTGCAGCCAGAGGTTCCTGTGCCAAGGGCTGGCAGTGATTCTCCCCCAGTCCCTTCTCAGCACCTTCCCAGCCCTGAGTGATTGAAGCTCTCTGTGCCTGTGTGCTGTGCCCGGGGTGGCTGCAGGCAGTGCCCCAGCCCTTCTGGGCTGACAGAAAAGCTGCTCATCCAGAGAAATGTTTTTAAGCTCTTCTTGGTTACCAGGATCTCCCTCTGGATGATGAGCTCATCAGCACAGAAAGAGCACAAGGGCTTTAATGACCCTCTCAGGGCTTTGTGCTGAGGCCCTGAACATCAGTCCCTGAGAGGAAGCTGAAGAAACATCTCCAGAACTCCAAGGCAGAAGCCAACTCCAAAGTTTCTGGAAGTTTTAATGGGTCCCACTGAGGGACATGACACAGAAAGTGTCCCCAGGCCCCAGGCAGAGCAGAGAACTGCAGGCAGTGATGACAGGTGGGGACAAAGAGAAGCCAAGGCTTGGTGCCCTGGGCCACAGCAGCCTCTGTGCGACCAAGGACACTGAGGAGACCCCTTGTCCTGAGGCCCTGGGGCCTCCTGGCACAGCCCCAGCAAGGCTGGGCACTGTCAGCCCCTTGTGCTGCCCTCAGCATCCCCCTCCCATGCCAGTGGCCTCCAGGATGTGCTGGAAGGAGTCCCTGGGGAAGGAGCCTTGGTTAGCAATGGCCCTGGGGGGCTCCTTCATGCTGCCAGGGACTGCAGGTTTTTCCAAGGACTTTCCAAGGGTTTGGCTTTTGCCTTGGTGACTCTGAGAGGATTCTGCAATCCTGGCCTCCAATTCTCTGCTTTAATGAGTCCCTTGAGAGGCTTTGTCAGTAACAACACTCAGTGGGGCTCATTAATGCTTCAAGGTACTTTAGTTATTTTAGGGTACTTGGTGTTTCCATTTGAAAACTGACTCTAGGAAAAGTTTGTGTTATCATGGCCCCAATTTTCTCCTTTAACAAGTCCCTAGGGATTCTTATTCAGTAAAAGCCCTCAGTGGGGCTCATTAATACTTCAGCATACTCAAAGTTTATTGCAGAATGTTTTTTGACACTAAGTCTGAAAGTTTTGTGCAATTATGGCCCCAATTATCTGCTTTAACGAGTCCCGTGGGATTCTTAGCCAGTAACAACACTCAGTGGGGTTTATTAATACTTCAAGGTACTCAGGGTTAGTTTAAGTACTTCTTTTTGCCACTGAGTCTCTGAGAAGTTTTTGTGCAATCCTGGACTCCAGTTCTCTGCTTTAATTAGTCCCTTGAGAGCTTTGCACTGACACACAGTGGGGCTCAGTAATGCTTTGAGATAATCAAGATTTTTAGGATACTTTGGATTTTCCTTTGGATTTTCCATCTCACGCTAAGTCTCTGAGAGGTTTTTGTGCAATCCCGGCCTCCAGTTCTCTCCTCCAAGGAGTCCATGAAGAGCCTGTGTTGGGGATTGACCATAGTGGGACCCATTAATGCTTTGAGAACCCTTGGGTGTTTCCTCTGGCTTTGACTCCTGGCAAGGTTTGTGCAATCTCCTCTCAGGCCCTGAGGTTCCAGGGCTCAGCACCAAATGCACCACAGGGTTCATTGGGATCAAGCAAGTCCTGACAAACCATGGCTGTGCCTTGATTTCCCTCTGGCCTGGTGCAGTTCACTAGGAAGTCTTTTCTCCTAGAGTTATGAGGAAATATTTAAAAACCCCCAATATTCCTATTTTAAAGGGTGTATTTTTCTCTTCAGAGAAGAGATGACTGCAACATTCAGGGATTGATATTGATCCAGGGTCTCTCCTCAGGAGGTCTGGCCTGGGCAGAGAAGCTGTGCCTTGAGGTCTGATGCAGTGTGGACAACCTTGTTCCACATTCCCCAACCTCATCCTTTCTCTCCTCACTCCCCAGGTTCTGCTTTGCTTGGAGAACTGGTTTAACACAAAGAGGGGTTTTCTTCTGTTTAATTTTTCAAGCAATCTAAAACTTCTGAGTTTCCCCATTGCAAACAGACACACTCCCCAAGTTTGTGCCAAGCCCAAGGTGCCACATAGACCTTTGCAGCCCTGCCCTGGGCCAGGAGTGAGGGTGGATCATGATCCCAACCTGCCGTGGGCCATTGCAAGGGGCTGTGCCCATGGACACTGCACTGACCCCACTGCTGGGTTTGGGTGCCAGGGTGTTCAGGGTTAGATTTGTTTCTTTTTTACTTACAGAATTTTTTTCCCATAAACTACTAGGAAACTCACTTCTGGGTACTTATGGGTACTTAAGAAGAACAAAGGGGCCAAAGGAGAGGATTTGTAGCACCTGGCTACACTTCTTTGTGTCTCTGAGAGTTTCTCTCAAAGGGGGGAGATAACACGAGTTTGGGGGGCCAGAAAAAGGACAGGGCTGGGGGCAGCTCTGCTGTCTCTTGCTCTTGGCATCGGAGAGAGGACGGCCAGGCTGCTGCTTGCTGCGGGACGAGTTCACTGTCACCACCAAGTCCGGGCCTGGGAAATCTACCACCATCTGCCCGTGTGCCCAGGAATTCTGAGCTCGCCTCCCCCTGCCCTGCTGGAGCTGGGCTGGCCCTGTCCCGCTGCTGCCGCCTCTTTGGAACTGCTCTGAGGCTTTTGGCTGCCCTGCCCTCCTCTGCCCTGCCCTGCCCTTCCCTGCTGGGACATCCCTGCCATTCCAGCTACCACCCACGGAGCTTGTTGGGGGTTAGGCTTGTTTCTTGTCTTGTTTTTTACCTATAGAATTTTTTCCCAAGGGTTGCAAGGCAACTAACTACTGAGTACTTGTTGGTGCTCAGGTGAAACAAAAGGGTGGAGCAGGGCACTTTGGCTACACTCTTTTTTTTTGTCTTCGGGAGTTTCTCTCGGGGGGGAGGGGGACAGGAAATAAAAGATGGGGCGGGGGACAGCTTCGCTCTCTTTGTGCTCAGCATCGGAGAGAGGACGTCAAGGCTGCTGTTTTTGCTGCGGGAAGAGTTCGCGGTGACTGCTGGGTCTGATCCTGAGTAAATCTACCATCATCTATCTGTTCGTGTGCCCCGGAACTCTGAGCTGCCTCCTCCTGCCCTGCTGGCTCTGGCCCAGCCCTGTCCCACTGTCACTGCTTTTTCAGCACTGTTTTGAGGCTGTTCTGCACCGCGACCCCACGTTGCCCTCCCTGCCGGACATCCCTGCCCTTCCAGTGAGCACTGACAGAGCTCCGGATTTTATCCAATCCACCAGCCCGGGATCCCTCACCATTCCAGCTTGGTGCTTTTCAGAGTCCCAAGAGATCAGACTGCCCCAGGTTTTGTGAAACCAAGCCCTGTCAAGGTCCCTAGTTCTGTTCGCTACTAATGCTGTAGTTGTTGTTGTTTGTATTGCCATGTTATACATATTAGTAAAGAACTGTTTTTCCTATCCCCATATCCCTGCCTGAAAGCTGTTTTAATTTTTCTGAATTATAATAATTTGAGGGGAGGGGATCTAAATTATCCATTCCAAGAGAGGCCCTGCCTCTCTTTAGCAGAAACCTGTCTTTGTTCAAAACCAAGACAGATTTTGGTGCCCCAACGTGGGGCTTGAGGGCATTGAGAGAAAAAGGAATAACAGTTCTTAAGTGACCTAATTTCTTGTTCATTCTTGTTCACTGGATATAGAAACCTTGATAGGTAACGCTATGTGGTCTAACTTATCCTGGTTCGGGTGGCATGTGGTTGTGGCTTTATTTTGCCCATTTGCAGGCCCTTTCCTAAACATGGGCCCTATAACAAAAGCTACTGTGGCTGTTATCCAGTTTGTTTTATAGGCTGATAAGGTGAAGAATTCACTGATTTTTAACTTGCTCTGGAAGGCAAGCACGTGGATACGTGGCTATCACACACTAAGTGGGTGTATTTGGGGTTACTTTAAGAATGGTACTTTCTATGAGGAAATGACAGTGAGAGAAGTTTTCCAGACCTTTAGCCAGTTCCTTATGCCTACTCCACCAGCTTTTGAAGAGTTCAAATTTCCTCTAGAAACTAACCAAATGTTGCTGATGATCCTAGCTTATTTAGCTTTCAAAGATAAGGTGAGGTCAATTTGGAGCACTGCACAGACTAGGGATATTGCTGTGGGGCCTGACACTGCCCCAGAGGCTAGAGATACTGCTGTAGGGCCTGATACTGCCCCAGAGGCTAGAGATACTGCTGTGGGGCCTGATACTGCCCCGGAGGCTAGAGATACTGCTGTAAGGCCTGATACTGTCCCAGAGGCTAGAGATACTGCTGTAAAGCATGATACTGCCCCAGAGGCTGAGAATGCTGCCATAGAGCCTGATACTGCCCCAGAGACTGGGGATGCTGGCCCACTGCCTGACCCTGCCCCGCAGCCCACCCCAGAAATGAACCACCCCAGTTGGGTGGGGGTTCTAGTGAAAGAGATACGTGAGATGAGCCAAGTGCTGAAAGAATACACTTCCCCAGCTGGTGAGAAGCCCTCCCCTTGCCCTGAAAAAGGAGAATCCGATAGTGCAGCAGTAGAACCCACAGAAGTTACAACCGTCCAGGTTCCAGCTGAACCACAGGGCCAATCACAACCAGCTGCAGTTGCCCCTGTAGAAACAAAGAAGTATAAGATGAAATCAGAGCACCCAGGTAATAAAGATAAGAAAAGAGGGCCCTCACAGCCCACAAGGGAACCAGAAGTTGAGATTACCATCGAGTCCCTGACTTATGAAAGCCTACGTAATCTGCAAAAAGATATTGCACGACGGGGACGTGAAACTTATACAACTTAGTTACTTCGGGTTTGGGACCTTATAGGTACAGGCGTGCAACTAGATGGTGGTGAGGCAAAAAACTTGAGACCCTTGACCCAGGACTCAGGGGTGAATCAAGTATTTGTAAGGGAGCAAGGGCCCCTTCCCCTCTGGGAGCGACTTCTAATGAGTGTAAGAGAGAAGTTTGTCCACAGAGACAGAATGCAGGAGCACCATCATAGAAGTCAGTAGAAGACCCTTGAAGAAGAGATCCAACAGCTGAAAGAAGTAGCAATATTAGAGGTACTCTTTAAGAGGGGTGGACAGCATGACAATGACCCTGACAAAGTCAGGTGCACAGGGCAGATGTTGTAGAACCTGGCAAGTAAGGGGCCATCTCAATACACCACTTTCATTGCAACGATCAATCCTGATAGCAACCGAGAGACAGTAAGTTCTGTCGCCAGCAGGCTCAGAAATTATGAGAGCATAGTCAGTGGCCCAATGCAAGCTCAAGTCTCTGCTGTGATTAAAGAACTCAGAGAAGAGATGAGTGAGATGAGGGAGGAGATGAAGAGGAACAGTTCCCATGCAGCACCGGTGCGAGTCACAAGCCCCAGAGCCAGAGCCCAACGCCCTCCAGCTAGAGAGAGAGGGTACACCCCAAAGGCTGACCTGTAGTTTTTCTTGCGTGACCATAGAAAAGACATAAGAAAGTAAGATAGAAAACCCACTTCTGCCCTGGCAGCACGAGTGCGTGAGCTCAAAGAGAGAAACACTAACCGAGGGGGTCCCACTAAAATAAAAGTAGCCTCAACCTCCCAGGACAAAGCCACCAGGTATTATAGAAGTGAAGATGATATGTCAGATCCCCTTGAAAGAGCCTCTACAATGTATGCCCAGGAAGAGAATAATAACCAGTGCTAGAGGAGCCCTGCCTCTAGCCAAGAAGAGGCACGAGAAAACCGAGTCTTTTAGACTGTGTAGATTCGATAGCCTAGCACATCATAGCCACAGAAATACGAAGCTTTGGTAGATACTAGTGCGCAGTGTACCCTGATGCCATCGGGACATGTGGGGGCAGAACCCATTTCCATTGCTAGAGTGACAGGGGGATCACAGCAACTGACTCTGGTGGAAGCCGAGGTGAGCCTGACCAGGAAGGAGTGGCAGAAACATCTGATTGCAACCGGCCCAAAGGCCCCGTGTATCCTGGGCATTGACTTCCTCCGGAATGGGTATTACAAAGACCCTAAGGGACTCAGATGGGCTTTTAGAATAGCTGCTGTAGAGGCAGAGGGCATCAAGAAATTGAACACCTTGCCTGGACTGTCAGAGAACCCATCTGCAGTAGGACTCCTGAAGGTAGAAGAACAACGAGTACCAGTTGCCACCTCGACAGTGCACCACCGGCAGTATCGGACCAATCGAGATGCCGTGATCCCCATCCACAAGATGATCCGGGAGCTGGAGAGCCAAGGGGTGGTCAGCAAAACCCACTCACCCTTCAACAGCCCCATCTGGCCTGTGCGCAAATCTGAAGGAGAATGGAGACTGACTGTGGACTACCGTGCATTGAATGAAGTGACACCACCACTGAGCGCTGCTGTGCCGGACATGCTGGAACTCCAGTACGAGCTGGAGTCCAAGGCAGCGAAGTGGTATGCCACTATTGACATTGCTAATGCATTTTTCTCCATTCCTCTAGCTGCAGAGTGCAGGCCTCAGTTTGCGTTCACATAGAGGGGTGTGCAGTACACATAGAACCGACTGCCCCAGAGGTAGAAGCACAGTCCCACCATCTGCCATGGACTGATCCAGGCTGCACTAGAAAAAAGAGAGGCTCCAGAACATCTGCAGTACATCAATGACATCATTGTGTGGGGGAACACTGCAGCTGAAATGTTTGGGAAAAGAGAGAAGATCATCCAGATTCTCCTGGAAGCTGGCTTCACCATCAAGAAGAGCAAAGTCAAGGGACCTGCCCGAGAGATCCAGTTCTTGGGGGTAAAGTGGCAAGATGGACGTCACCAGATCCCCACTGAGGTCATCAACAAGATCACCGTGATATCCCAGCTGAGCAGCAAGAAGGAAACACAAGCTTTCCTAGGCATCATAGGCTTTTGGAGAATGCACATTCCTGACTACAGATTGTGAGCCCTCTCTACCTTCTTGTTGCAGTTACCCGCAACAAGAGGATTTCCACTGGGTCCCTGAATGCAGAAAGCCTTTGCCCAGATCAAACAGGAGATCACTCCTGGCCCAGTGAGGACAGGACCAGAGGTGAAGAATATGCTCTGCTCCACAGCTGGGAACAATGGCCTGTCCTGGAGCCTATGGCAGAAGGTGCCGGGTGAGACTCGAGGCCGACCACTGGGATTCTGGAGCCGAAGTTACAGAGGGTCTGAAGCCAACTATACTCCCACGGAGAAGGAAATCTTGGCTGCCTATGAAGGAGTTCAAGCCGCTGCAGAGGTGATTGGCACAGAAGCACAACTCCTGCTGGCACCCTTACTGCCTGTGCTGGGGTGGATGTTTAAAGGAAAGGTTCCCTCTACCCACCATGCCACCGACACCACATGGAGCAAATGGATTGCCCTCATCACACAGCGCGCCCATATTGGAAACCCAAACTGCCCTGGGATTTTGGAAGTTATTACCAACTGGCCGGAAGGTGAAAGCTTTGGTCTCATAGACGAAGAGGAGCAGGAACAAGTGACACGGGCTGAAGAAGCACCACCGTACAACCAACTGCCAGTGGAAGAGACACAGTACGCTCTTTTCACTGATGGTTCCTGTCGCATTGTAGGCATGAACCGGAAATGGAAGGCAGCTGTATGGAGCCCCACACGACAAGTTGCACAAGCCACTGAAGGAGAAGGTGGGTCTAGTCAACTTGCTGAACTCAAAGCCATTCAGTTAGCCCTGGACATTGCTGAAAGAGAGAAGTGGCCAAAGCTCTACCTCTACACTGATTCGTGGATGGTGGCCAATGATCTGTGGGGTTGGCTGGAAAGGTGGAAAAAGGCCAACTGGAAGCGTCGGGGAAAACCGATCTGGGCTGCTGATGAGTGGAAGGACATTGCCACTCGGGTAGAGAAGCTACCTGTGAAAGTCCGCCATGTAGATGCCCATGTCCCCAAGAGCAGAGCTAATGAGGAGCACCGAAACAATGAGCAAGTAGATCAAGCTGCCAAGATAGAAGTATCAAAGATAGACTTAGACTGGCAGCACAAGGGAGAGCTGTTCCTAGCTCGATGGGCCCATGATGCTTCAGGACATCAAGGCAGAGATGCCACCTATAAGTGGGCACGAGACCGAGTGGGTGGATCTAACCATGGACAGTATCTCCCAGGTTATCCATGACTGTGAGACATGTGCTGCCATCAAACAGGCCAAGCGGGTGAAGCCCCTATGGTATGGGGGACGGTGGTCTAAATATAAGTATGGGGAAGCCTGGCAGATTGACTACATCACCCTTCCCCAGACCCGCCAAGGCAAGCGCTACATGCTGACCATGGTAGAAGCCACCACTGGATGGCTGGAGACCTACCCTGTGCCCCATGCAACTGCCCGGAATACCATCCTGGGCCTTGAAAAACAAGTCCTTTGGAGACATGGCACCCCTGAGAGAATTGAGTCAGACAATGGGACCCATTTCAAGAACAGCCTTGTAAACACCTGGGCTAGAGAACATGGCATTGAATGGATATATCACATCCCTTATCATGCACCAGCTGCCGGGAAAGTTGAACGATGCAATGGCCTGCTTAAAACCACCTTGAAGGCACTGGGTGGGGGGTCCTTCAAGAACTGGGAGATTAATTTAGCAAAGGCCACATGGTTAGTGAACACCAGAGGTTCCAGCAACCGAGCAGGCCCAGCCCAGTCTGAGCCCCTGAGAACAATGGATGGGGATAAGGTTCCAGTGGTACACATGAGAGGTATGCTGGGAAAAACTGTTTGGGTTAATTCTGCCTCCAGCAAAGACAATCCCATCTGTGGGGTTGTCTTCGCTCAGGGACCAGGTTGCACTTGGTGGGTAATGCAAAAAGATGGACAGACCCAATGCATACCTCAAGGAGACCTTGTTTTAAGGTGAACTACCCATGCCACTGTATCCGTACCCACATCTGCATGTATATATGTATATAATTAAGGTAGTGCATGTATGTATAGAGTTTAGCAGTTTAAATTCAAATGTAATATGTTAGTATGGGAAAAAATTCGGGGTGGATTAATGTTGGGGGTTAGACTTGTTTATCCTTTTCACCTATAGAATTTTTTCCCAAGGGTTGCAAGGCAACTGATTGCCGGGTACTTATGAGTGCTCAGGTGAAAACAAAGCATAGAAGCTAGCACTTGACTACACCCTTGTCTCCGGGAGTTTTCCCCGAGGGCGGGGGGGGAGAGAAAGACGGGGGCTGTGGGGGGGGGGCAGCTTCACTTTGTGGTGTGGTCTGCGTCGGGAGCGGACGGGGGCTGCTGTTGCTGCGTGAGTTTCTCACGGCACCACCGGGATCTGATCCTGGAGAGAGAGAGCTACCATCATCTGCTCGTGTGCCCGGATCCGGATTCCTCTTTTTGCTGCCCTGCTGGAGCTGCCTCGGCTGGGCATCCTGTCCCACTGCCTCGGCGCTGTTTTGGAGCTGCACTGCACCGCGGGCCCGCACTGGCTTCCCGGCCAGACCCCTTTGCCTTCTAGTGACTACTGACGGAGCTCTGAACTTCATCTGATCCACCAGCCCGGGATTCCCCACTGTTCCAGCTTGGTACCTTTTCTCTGGAGTCCCCCAGAGACCAGACTGCCCCGTGTTTTGTGGGACCAAGCTCCATCAAGGTCCCTGGTTCTGTTTTTTCGCTATTAATTGCTGTAGTTGTTGTTGTTTGCCCTGTTATACCTATTAGTAAAGAACTGTTATTCCTATTCCCATATCTCTGCCTGAGAGCCGTTTTAATTTTCTAAATTATAATAATTTGAGGGAAGGGGATTTGAATTATCCATTCCAAGAGAGGCCCTGCCTCTCTCTAGCAGATACCTGTCTTCTTTCAAAACTAAGACATGGTAACACTGGGATCATACTCCGATCACAGTGGGAGCAGCTGGATTCATGCTGGCTGAGACTGGTGTCACACTGAGGGTGACTGGACTCCTACTGGGATTTACTGGGAGTGGCTGTGAGCAACTGGAATCCCACTGAAAGCAACTGGGAGGAACTGGGAATGACTGGGAGCATTCTTGGATTGACCGGGATATATTGGGGGAGACTGGGAGTCACAGGGATCATCCTGGAGGCTACTGGGGTCATGCTGGAATTGACAGGGAGAAACTGGGATCGCACTGGAGGCCACTGGCCTCATACTGGGAGTGACTGGCAGCAGACTGGAATTATAGTGGGTGTTAATGGACCCTGACTTGGGATTACTGTGAGCTACCAGACCCATGCTGGGAGCCTACTGGGTGTGCCCTGGGAGGAACTGGGAATGACAGGATGCATGCTGGTGACAACTGGGATGTACTGGCAGTGACTGGGATAAAACTGGAGGCAACTGAAGCATGCTGAGGAAACTGGGAGTGCCTGGAAATGACTCCAAGAAGGTTCAGGGCAACTGAGATATACTGGGAGTGCCTGAGACCATGCAGGTGGTTACTGGGGCCACACTGGGAGTCACTGGGAATGTTCTAGGGGGAATTGGGACCTTGCTGGGGGCAACTGGGGCCCTTCTGGGAGAGACTGCATCATACTGTGCTCAGTTTGAGATTGTACTGGGAGTTACTGAGGCTGTGCTAGGGGCAGCTTGGAAAACACTGGACGAAAGTGGGAGCAACTGGGAACAACTGGGAGCAACTGGGACCTTGCTAGGGGTAAATTGCATTATAATGGGGAATGACTGGCAGTGACTGGGCTCATACTGGAAGTGCTGAGGAAACTGGAACCTGTTCTGAGGAAAGGCAAATTTGGAATCTAGAACAAAGAAGCCAACTGCCCATCTGGTCCCTCAATTTGCACAGTGCTCTTGGATTGTTTGGCCAATTGTTTTCCCCGTATACCTGTAACCTTACCAGCCATGGGTTGGAACTCCCAATGTGATGGCCACTTGTGACACTTGTGGTTTGACTGTCACATCTGATCCTGTGTCCATCATTCTCTGGAATTGGATGAAATCCCCCTTCCCTCTTGAGCCCACACCAAATTATGGGTTTGTTCTCTCCCACCATTTCTGTCCCATAGACCAAAAGGTCCAGACCATCCTAGGGCAGTTTGGGCAGTGGTATGGCCTGGGCAATGACTCGGCCCTTTGGTAGGAAGAGGGGAGAATGGACACAACGTGCCAGGAGAGCTCGTTGCTCCGGATCTGATGGCAAAAGTGCTGGACTAATCTTGATCTCAGAGGGGGTGTGCTTAGAATCCCTGATAACAAGGCACTTACTATCACTCTGCTGTAGGTTGGTCACGTGTCCTGGGTCAACAGTGACCCCTTGCCAGTCCAGTGTGTTGAAAGGCATTCCTGTTGTTAACTCAAGCCTAAATGGCTTCCATGTCCTCTTGGTTGTTACCAGCCCTGAGGGTTCCTTAGGGTCCCACACCTTCCCAGAATTGGGTTGCTCCACAACCCCAACAACCTGGTGACCTGTGCCATTTTTCTCATCACGTGGGAGAAGCTCACACTCCTCCCTTAGTTTTTTGGAACTGAAATGTTCCCTTTCTCCCTCTCCCCCACTGCTCCCACCAGTGTGTGTGATGTTTATTCTTAAAGGGACAAAAGCACATCACATGTCCCTCCCACCCACACTGGAAACATTTGACCCTCCCAGCCACTGGTGGTCCAGCTGGAATGGTGGCTGGTGCTGCAATCTGGCCTCTGAGCCCAGACCCTTTCCGCTGTTCATCTGGGTCCCTTATGCTCACTCTGTGCAGGTCTCAATGAGGAGGTCCAGGGTTGGAGGTGGAGCAACCAGAAGCCCAGAGATGATCCTCTTGCAGACATCACTGGCATTGCTTTGTGCCACTTCCAGGCACCAAGCGGCTTTGTGCCACTTCCAGGATCATCTTCTGTTGCAACTCCTGGTGCTCTCTCTGGTTTTCCACCACTGCATGAAGTCTATCCCTAAAATCTAGGAAAGGCTCAGAAAGGGATTGTTTAATTGAGCTAGAACTCTGCCTAGGATCTTTAGTGGGCGTGATCTGAAATGCCCTTTGGGCAGCATCCTTGATGTGATTTAACACAGGAGGGGTTACTGGGTTACACTGGCTTTTACTGGTTTGTACTGGGATGGGGTGCTGGGGGTTACTGGGTTATACTGGTTTGTACTGGGATGGGTGCGGGCGGTTACTGGCTTATACTGGTTTATACTGGGAGAGGGAGCAGCATATGAGTGAGCGCCCTCTGCTAGCAAGGAGGACTTGGTTGCCCACTGTGAGTTTTACTGGTTTATACTGGGATGGGATGTTGGAGGCATTGATTTATACTGGGTTCTACTGGGATATACTAGTTTGTTCTGGGGTGGGTTGCTGGGAGTTACTGGGTTATATTGGTTTTTACTGGGATGGCATTCTGGGAGTTACTGTGTTTTAATGGGTTACACTGGTTTGCACTGGTTTATACTCATTTGTACAGGGATGGCATGCTGGGAGCATTGGTTAATACTGTGTTATGCTGGGGTGTACTAAATTATATTGGGATGTACTGGTTTATACTGGGATGGGGGTTGGGACCCACTGGGAGTGACTTCAGGTTCAGCTGGCCTTACTGGTTTATATTGGGAGCTGCCCCCACAGGGGTCAGGGGATAGCGGGTGGCTCCCAGTGCTTACTAGTTTATACCGGTGCTCTCCTAGTAGAAACCTAGTAGGTAAAAGTGGGAGCCCCAAGACCATACTGGGAGCCCTCAGACCTGCCTTTCATGGGTAGACCTGATGTCCCCAAATCCCTTTTTGCTTGAATGGGTAGACTTGATGTCCCTAAATCCTTACTGGCTTGAATGGGTAGACCTGGTTTCCCAAAATCCCCATTGACTTCAATAAGGTAGATCTGGTTGCCCCTAAATCCCATACTGGGAGTGGGTTTGAGTGCATTAACCCTTACTGGTTTATTCTGGGAGCTGCCACCTCTGGCCACAGGGGCTTGGGGGCAGCTCACAGTGCTTATTGATTTGTACTGGTGCCCTCCCAGTCCAAGCCTGGGACCACTGGCAGGCACTGGTGGCCAAGCAGGACCCTGAGGCCAAGATGGCCTTTGCCAGGGCCCTGTTGAGCTGTGACTTCTCCAGCTTCTTGGCCTGGCACCACCGGCTGCAGCTCCTGGTGCTCACCAGGAACGCCAGGATGCTGCCCCCCAAAAAGCTGAAGGAAGGTGAGAGATTCCCCTGGAAAAATTCCCAGAATTTTTATGGGATCCTATCCCCAAAATTCTCTAGCCCCTTGCTTGAAGTTGAGCTCTGTTGGGTTGGATGGTGTCTCAAAAATTCCCATTGACTTAAATGGGTAGACCTGGTTTTCCCTAAATCCCCATTGACTTCAGTGGTAGACCTGATGTCATTACAGTTGTTAATGGATAGACCTGGTGTCCCCAGATCATTATTTCCATTGATGGGTAGACCCGGGTTCCTGAAATCCCCATTGGTTTCAATGGGTAGACCTGGTGTCCTAAATCCCCCAATTGACTTCAATGGAGGTAGACCTGTTGTCCCAAATTTCCCATTCACATCAATGGCTGGACCTGATTTCCCAAATTCCCCTCATTAAGGGGTAGACCCGGTGTCCCACTGAGCCCATGGATTTCAGTGGGTAGACCTGATAACCTCAAATCCCTTTTCTCCCTAATGGGTAGACCTGATGTTCCTAAATTCCCTATTGTTTTTAATGGATAGACCTGGTGTCCCTAAATTCTCATTGGTTTGAACTGGTAGACTTGGTGTCCCTAAATCCCCACTGTCCTTAAAGGGTAGACCTGATGTATAAAAAAAATCCCATTCTTTCAATGGGTGGACCAGATGTCTCTAAATTCCCATTAACGGCTGGACCCAATTTTCTAAATTCCCCACATTAGTGGCTAGACAAGGTGTCCCAAAATTCCCTTTGAATTAAATAAGGTAAATCTGGTGTCTCTAAATCTCCATTGCCTTGAATGGGTAGACCTGGTCTCCCCAAATCCCCATTGCCCTTAATAGACATGGTTTCCAAAAAATCCCTCTTGGTTTTGTTGGGTAGGCCCCATGTCCCTAAATCCCTAAACCCGTTGTCCTTAAACATCATTGGTTTCAATGGGTAGATTTGTTATCCCTAAATCCTCATTGGATCAAGAGGTAGACCTGTTCACTCTAAAAATCCCCATTGATTTCAATGAGTAGCTCTGGTGTCCCTAAAAATCCCCATTGGTTTAGATGGGCACACCTGGATGCTCCCATTCAGATCTCAGGGTGTCCCCTCGCTGCCCCCTGGAGATTTTGGGGTCCCCCCTTTGCCCCTCCCCAGAGCTGGAGCTGGTGCAGAACGCCATCTTCACCAACCCCACGGACCAAAGCGCCTGGGTGTACCTGCACTGCATCCTCTCCTGAGGTAACTCGGGGCTCCCTCCCATCCCTGGGATGCTCCCCTGGAGTTTTGGGGTGCCCCCTGAATGTTGGGCTGTGCCTCCAAAGCCCCCCTGCAGCTGAGGGTCATCTGTGTCCACGCTGACTGGAAGGATGCGGCAGTGGCCGTCATCTTCTCCCAGCCCATCAGGGTGAGTGGGGACCTCTGAGAACCCCAAAAAATCACCTGAACCCTCCAAAAAATCATGCTAGCACTCCCCAAAACTGCCTGGATACACCTGGGAACCCCCCAAAAATCACCTGGGTACCCCCAAAAATCACCTGGATACATCTGGGTACTCCCCCAAATCACCCGAGCACCCCCCAAAATTACCTGGGAACCCCTCAAAAGTCACCTGGATACATCTGGGTACCCCAAAAAATCTTCAGGCCCCACAAAACTGGTGGTTGTGAATCCCATTGCCTTAACTGGGCAGACCTGGAGTCCCTAAATCCGTATTGACTTTAATGGCTAGACGTGGTGTCATTTATCCCATTGACTTAAATTGGAAAACCGGGTGTCCTGTCTACCCCCATTTAACCCCAGTAACCGTTCCCAGTGTTCCCAGTAATTCCCCAGAGCTCCCAATAACCCCAGTGCCCCCCCTTAGCCACCTCCAGTGCTCCCAGGAATAGCTCCCAGTTTAACTACTTTGCCCTCCCAGTCCTCCCATTAACCCCTCCCAGTTTGCCCAGTTTCCTGCTTTCCTCCTTCCCAGTGCTTCCAGTTCCCTACCAGTGCTTCCCCTTTGCCTTTCCCAGTGTTCCCAGTTTAACCAGTAACCCTTCCTGATCAAGCCCTATTAATGGACAGCCCTGGTGTCCCTAAATCCCCATTGACTTTAATTGGGTAGACCTGGTGTCCTGTGATAGTTGGACTAGGAGAAAATAAAAACAGGCCTGAACTTGAAAAGTCACATTTACACATTCTAAAGAATAAAGGGGAAAAAAGAAATTGAAACTTCAAAACACTTCCCTTTCTCCCACAAACTGTTCAATTTCCCATAACCTACACAAAGAGACAATACTCTGATTTTTGAGTCAGTTTCACCAATTTAAACAATATCTTTCATCACCTTGGGAGAGGAGTCTCTCTGGAGTCCATGAAGGCATTCACCACAAGAAACAGTCTGGTGGCTCCCAATGTCACAAACCTGACACCACCTGGAATTTTGCAGATTGTGCCATCTCACCCATGAGCAGCCTTTCTCTTGGCTACTCATGGGCCTCTCAGTGTATTTGAGGTATTTGTTTAATAATGCTTTTTTTAGTATTTCACAGAGATCCTCTTTTTCTATCTTTAAAATCGTCTCTCTCTCAAGAGACCTCCTTTTACTAGAGCTAAAGGGCCAAATCTGCATCTCAGACAGCTGAGATCTCTTTTTATCTCAGGACCTGGGGAACTTACTCTACAACATTCCCAATGAAATCTCAATTCCATCAGTCTATTACCTTCAGCTAGAACAGCATTCCCCCAAAACAGCATCAATAGATTACAAGAAATAGTCCATTTCCCCATGGTTTACATTTAGAGAAGTTCAGTCAAAAATGTCCACTTGCTCAATCCTTTCTTCCAGATAACCTTTATCAGTTCTTTTGCTGACTGTATCATGCTGTCTCTCTACATTTTAAATCACTCTGATCTTCTTCTCTCCCTCTGGAAAAGGGTTGGAGTTCTGAAAGCTTCATGTTGCCAGGAAAGGGTTAAATCTGCCCAAGGTCTTTCTCTCTCTCTCTGCAGCTCACAGATGTTGGAATGATATTTAAACCTTTTATGTTCATGGAGATGTAACTACTTTCAATTGGTTCTTTCCTGAACTTCCTGAAAACTCACTCTAGTCAAAACCACCACAGCATGGGAACTGATTAAAAAAGATACATGAAAATTTTTGTAAGTTAGACTACGTGCATAAGTAAACGAGTACATGTGCCTCATTAACTTTCTGTAAAACTTTTGCCAATTATATTGATGCTAATTGCTTTGCACCAATGAATATAAGAAGTTATTGTGATGTAGTCAATGACTTAAGATCACACTTTGTTAAGAGTATATAAGCTAGAGAACAGGCAGAATAAAAACTTCTTCCATTTTGGATCCTGATCACGTGTGTGTGTTTGTCACATCTGACCTAACAGTAACAGCCAGGGCAGAGCTGTCCAGCGTTGCCCTCAGCTCTGGGCACTGTGGGTTCACCTGTGGGGGAAAAAGAACAAAATTTGGGACATTTTCCCACCCTAAATTTGGAATTTCCCACCCTGAAATTGGTGAGTTTAACCCCAAAATGTTTGATATATCAGGTCTACCCAATGAAATTAATGGAGGGTTTTTTTAAAACAGGTCTACCCACTGAAATGAATGACAGGGAAAGCAAATCTACTCATTGAACTGAATGGAAGAGAAAGACATGAGTTCTACCCATTGAAATCAATGGATGGAAAAGGACACCAAGTCTACCCCAATAGCATCAAAAGGGATTATGGACACCAGGTCTACCCATTCAAGTCAATGGGATAAATGGGACACCGCATCTACCCAGTTGAAGCAGAGGAGAATCACGACGACCAGTTTGGGCAAGGGCCTAAAAATTTGGGGAGGTATCCAGGAATATCCAGGTGATTTTGAGGGAGAATCCAGGTGATTTTGGAGGGTATGCAGGCAATTATTGGGGGGATCTAGGTGATTCCTGGGGGTACCCAGCTGATTTTTTGAGGGTACCCCAGTTATTTTTGGGCTACCCAGATGTACCTAGGTGATTTGGGGGAGATCCAAGTGACTTTTAGGAGTATCCAGGTGCTTTTTGGGGGTTTCCAGGTGATTTTGGGGAGTATCCAAGTGATTTTTTGGGGGTATCTAGGTGATTTGGGGGGTTCCCAGGTGTCCCCACTCACCCAGATGGGCCAGGAGGAGATGACAGCACCATCGCATCCTCCCAGGCAATGTGGACACAGATGACCCTCGGTGGCAGGGGGGCTGTGGGGGGACACCCCAAAATTCAGGAGACACCCCAACATCTGGAGGGCACTGAATCATGATTTTAAAGAGTTAAGATTTTAGCTAAGCAATGGAAGTAATTTCTATTGATCAGGGTGTAAATTAGATAAGCAAATGATAGGTTAATGATTATTAGATGCCTAAACTAGAGCTAATTGCTGTATTGTTTGCCAGTATGAGCTTGTTTATAGAAGGAAATGGAGTAAGAGAACCGTTATAAGAACAGATTGAAACCATTAAGAACAATGCCCAGCACCTGGACTTTTAATCAATCAATCACAAAGCAGGGGACCTTGGATTGTGCCAGAGGGTCACACAGACCTGATGAAGACTCTCCTGACTTCATCCTTTGAGACCACTGACCCAGTTCAAGAGAAGAATTGTGCACACGTGAAGGACTAATAGCCTCATTAAATACAGAGCAGGGATGGGAGGTGCTGAGGTTATGCACATGTATTGTATGTAAGATCTTGAGAAATAAATAGAGGGCAAAGAACCTTGTACGGGGCAGTCACGGCTTTCGGAGATGACTCCCGTGCCGCCCACCGGTGTTAATAAACATTCCACTTTCTAACTGTAACTGCTTAGAGAGTCTCTGCCCATGGTCACATCTGTTTTTGTGAATAACACCTGAGATTGTCTGAAACTTTGGAGTTTTAGATTGCTAAAAAAGGAAGAAAACCCATCTTTGCCAGAGTGCAGCCAGTTCTCCAAGCAAAGCAGGTCCCAGGTGGGTGAAGAGAGACGGGATGGGGTTGGGGCATGTGGAGCAAGGTTATCCACACTGGCTCAGACCTAGAGGCACCGCTTCTCTGAACAGGCCAGACCTCCTGAGGATAGACCTTTGATCAGTTATCAATCCCTGAATGTTGCAGCCATTTCTTCTCTGAAGAGAAAAATACACCCTTGAAAATAGCATTGTCGGGTTTTTTTAAATATTTCCCCATAACTCCAGGAGAAAAGACTTCCTATTGAACTGCAACAGACCAGAGGGAAATCAAGGCACAGCCATGGTTTCCCAGGACTTGCTTTATCCCAATGAGCCCCGTGGTGCATTTGGTGCTGAGCCCTGGAACTTGAGGGCCTGAGAGGAGATTGCAAAAACCTTGCCTGGAGTCAAAGTCAGAGGAAACACCCAAAGGGTCTCAAAGCATTAATGGCTCCCACAATGGTCAATCCGAACACAGGCTCCTCATGAGGTCTGTAGAGGAGAGAACTGGAGGCCAGGATTACAAAAAACCTCTCAGAGACTCAGCGTGAGATGGAAATCCAAAGTATCTTAAAAATCTTGAGTATCTCAAAGCATTACTGAGCCCCACTATGTGTCACTGCAAAGCTCTCAAGGGACTCATTAAAGCAGATAATTGGACCCCAGGATTGCACAAAAACTTCTCAGACACTCAGTGGCAAATAGAAGTATTTAAATTAACCCTGAGTACCTTAAAGTATTAATAAACCCCACTGAGTGTTGTTACTGGCTAAGAATCCCAAGGGACTCATTAAAGCAGATAATTGGGGCCATGATTGCACAAAACTTTCAGACTTAGTGTCAAAAAACGTTCTGTAATTAACTTTGAGTATCCTGAAGTATTAATGAACCCCACTGAGTGTTTTTACTGATAAAGAATCCCCAGGGACTTCTTAAAGGAGATAATTGGGGCCATGATTGCACAAACTTTTCGAAGTCAGTTTTCAAAGGGAAACACCAAGTACCCTAAAATAACTGAAGTACCTTGAAGCATTAATGAGCCCCACTGAGTGTTGTTACTGACAAAGCCTCTCAAGGGACTCATTAAAGCAGAGAATTGGAGGCCAGGATTGCACAAACCTCTCAGAGACTCCAAGGCAAAAGCCAAACCCAAAGTCCTTGGAAAAACCTGCAGTCCCTGGCAGCATGAAGGAGCCCCCCAGGGCCATTGCTGACCAAGGCTCCTTCCCCAGGGACTCCTTCCAGCACATCCTGGAGGCCACTGGCATGGGAGGGGGATGCTGAGGGCAGCACAAGGGGCTGACAGTGCCCAGCCTTGCTGGGGCTGTGCCAGGAGGCCCCAGGGCCTCAGGACAAGGTGTCTCCTCAGTGTCCTTGGTGGCACAGAGGCTGCTGTGGCCCAGGGCACCAAGCCTTGGCTTCTCTTTGTCCCCGCCTGTCATCACTGCCTGCAGTTCTCTGCTCTGCCTGGGGCCTGGGGACACTTTCTGTGTCATGTCCCTCAGTGGGACCCATTAAAACTTCCAGAAACTTTGGAGTTGGTTTCTGCCTTGGAGTTCTGGAGAGGTTTCTTCAGCTCCCTCTCAGGGACTGATGTTCAGGGCCTCAGCACAAAGCCCCGAGAGGGTCATTAAAGTCCTTGTCCTGTGTCTGTGCTGCTGAGCTGGGCTGAGCTCATCATCCAGAGGGAGATCCTGGCAACAAGAAGAGCTTAAAAACACATTTCTCTGGATGAGCAGCTTTTCTGCCAGCCCAGCAGGGTTGGGGCACTGCCTGCAGCCACCCCGGGCACAGCACACAGGCACAGAGAGCTTCAATCACTCAGGGATGGGAAGGTGCTGAGAAGGGACTGGGGGAGAATCACTGCCAGCCCTTGGCACAGGAACCTCTGGCTGCAGGACAATGCAGCTGCAGCTCCTGCAGTGATCTCCTCAAGCTGCAACATCCCAATGCCTACAGACTGTGTGAGTACAACCTTCAGTATTTCTGGTGCAGGAGGGATGAAATGCTCATGAAGCTCTGACACACTGAGCTTCTGCCTGCTCCTAAATTATTTCTAAGAAAAAGATTTATTTTAAAATGAAAACATTTTCTAAGTCTTTGATTTAATTTCCGAATATTAGATAATGTGAGGAGGGAGAACATATTTTAAACCTATCTTTAATTTTGACAAATCCACGGGGCATCTGAACTCTCAGTGATTAGCAGGTGTACAGAAGATCCCTGATGTGCTTTCAGCCACTCCTCTGCCCATGGACAGCACCAGCATCACCTTTGCTGGCCCCATCAGGCTTAGTCTGATCTGTCCTTTCTCCTGGCTGCAAACAGAACCAGCCCCCAGCCAGTTCCCTGCAAACAGGCAGGGTTCTGTAGGGCCAAGGAGAGTGCACAGAGATTTGGGGTCTGGGAGTGCTGGCAGGGAGAGCTCAGGCACTGGGAAACACCTGCAGGAGGAAAATGCCCAGGAAGCAGAGCGGAAGTAGCAATGACAGAAAAAAAAAACCAGAAATGTTGTGTCAGGGAGAGTTCAGAGATCTCCATAGGAGCCCCTGCAGTGCAGCCCCTCCCTCTGAACAAGCCCCCTCCCTCCTGTCCCCCAGCCAAGCCTCTGCCCTCAGGGCTGGGGCTCCAAGGCGTGCAGCCCCTCCTGTGCAGGCAGAGCTGCAGCAGAGCCATGGGGCCAGAGGGGTATGTGGGGTTCTTAAAAGAAAACTGCAAAACTCTGAAACAGAAATAGGAGTCCATGTGTTCCAGAGGAGGGTGTATGGGAAACAGTATGTATTTTATTTTGGTTGCAGCTATCTCTTCTAACTCTTCACTGTGCTTTTCTCCATGGCAGTGAGCAATGTCCAGAGAAAGCAAATGTCCAACAGCAGCTCCATCGGCCACTTCCTCCTGCTGCCATTGGCAGACACGCGGCAGCTGCAGCTCCTGCACTTCTGCCTCTTCCTGGGCATCTCCCTGGCTGCCCTCCTGGGCAACGGCCTCATCATCAGCGCCGTAGCCTGCGGCCACCTCCTGCACAGCCCCATGTTCTTCTTCCTGCTCAACCTGGCCCTCACCGACCTGGGCTCCATCTGCACCACTGTCCCCAAAGCCATGCACAATTCCCTCTGGGACACGAGGAACATCTCCTATGCAGGATGTGCTGCACAGCTCTTTATCTGTCTATTTTTTATTGGAGCAGAGTTTTCCCTGCTGACCATCATGTGCTACGACCGCTACGTGTCCATCTGCAAACCCCTGCACTACGGGACCCTCCTGGGCAGCAGAGCTTGTGCCCACATGGCAGCAGCTGCCTGGGCCAGTGCCTTTCTCAATGCTCTCATGCACACAGCCAATACATTTTCCCTGCCCCTGTGCCATGGCAATGCCCTGGGCCAGTTCTTCTGTGAAATCCCACACATCCTCAAGCTTTCCTGCTCACAATTTCACCTCAGGGAAATTTGGCTTCTTGCTGTTACTGCCGGCGTATCATTGTGTTGTTTTTTTTCATTGTTTTCTCCTATGTGCAGATCTTCAGGGCTGTGCTGAGGATCCCCTCTGAGCAAGGACGGCACAAAGCCTTTTCCACCTGCCTCCCTCACCTGGCTGTGGTCTCCCTGTTCCTCAGCACTATCATT
Organism: Acrocephalus arundinaceus; assembly: GCA_021534815.1. NCBI lineage: Eukaryota > Metazoa > Chordata > Aves > Passeriformes > Sylviidae > Acrocephalus > Acrocephalus arundinaceus. Next base: position 108,647 of record JAJEOU010002630.1, read on the forward strand.
TTTGCCTACCTGAAGCCCCCCTCCATCTCCTCCCCATCCCTGGATCTGGCCCTGTCAGTTCTGTACTCGGTGGTGCCTCCAGCCCTTAACCCCCTCATCTACAGCCTGAGGAACCAGGAGCTCAAGGCTGCAGTGTGGAGACTGATGACTGGATGGTTTCAGGAACATTAAACTGCTGGCCAATTTACGAAAATAATTTTTAAGAAAAGTCATCTTTGATACTTCATGTTTGTTAATTTGGAGGTTCTATTTGTTTGGTTTTTTGGTTTTTTTTTTTTAATCTTGTCCACAAAGAAAGGTTATTGTTTGTGCCATTTCTCAGTTTGTTTCTCTCCACTTTCCCTGTGGCAATAGACTGTGCAAATATAGAGCTGCACTCCTGGTGGCTTTAAAGGATCTCAAGGATCTCCCAGCCAAGTTTGCTGCAGAGATGCCCCTTTGGTTCCCTTCCCTGCAGCTGCAGCAGCAATGTCTGTGTGCAGACCTGGGGGCAGACCAGTGCTGGCACAGCAGCTGTGCCCAGCAGCAGCAGCAGCAGCCCTTGGTGTTGCCAGTGCTGCTGCCGTGGCCCTGCCCCGCTGCCCTGCTGGCCCTGGTGTTGCTGTAGGGCCTGAGTGCTCTCGGGGCCGGGCACAGTGCTGGGGGTGGCAGTGCCGGGGCTGCAGCAGGGACAGGCCATGGGCACTGCTGGGGCAGCGCTGACGCCTCAGGCCAGGGCCTGGGGGCTGCAGGCTCCTTGCCCAGGCTCTCTCCAGAACACTTTGCCCAGGCCAATGCTGAGCACAGAAAAGCCCCGGGAGCAGCCCCAGGCTGGCCGTGGGCAGGCTGGGGGCAAACAGCATGGCTGGGGCTCTGCAAGGGGCCTGGGGGCAACTGGGATCCTACTGGGATCATACTGGCAGCAACTGGGAGAGAGCCTGGGCCCATGCTGGAGGAGACTGGGATCAAAATGGATCATACTGGCAGCAACTGGGACTGCACTGAGGGTGACTTGGAGTGGCTGTGAACAACTGGAATCAGGCTGGAAGTAACTGAGGACAACTGGGAATGACTGGGAACATGCTGGGAGTGACTGGGATACACTGGGAGAGACTGAAACCACAGTGGGGGTAAATGGGAGCAACTGGAACCACACTGGATTTTAATGGGAGCAGCTTTGTTCATGCTGGTGTCATACTGGGATCCTACTGGAACCAGACTGGGAGTGACTGGAAAGGTGCTGGCTGGTCCTGGAACTCTGCTGGAGGTGACTGGGAACAGCTGATCTCAAACTGGGAGTGACAGGCAGTCACTCAGGGCATGACAGGAATAATACTGGGAGTATCTGGAAGTGACTGGGATCATACTGGGAGTGACTGGAACCAAACTGAGGGTCACTGGGTCCTACTGGTTTCATGCTGGGAGCCACTGGGATTACAATGGGTGTGAACAGATCCTGAGTGGGGGTTACTGAGAGCTACTGTTGGGAGGAAAATGTGGACACATTGGGAGCAACTGGGATCAACTGGAAGGCACTGGAACCATGCTGAGGGGACTAGGACCACAACTGGGGAAACTGGGATCATACTGGGATCAATTGGGACCACACTTAAGGCAACTGCCAGAACCTGGGATCATGCTGGAGGCAACTGGGAGTAACTGGGAAAGATTGGGATCATTCTGAGGTAACCAGAACCTTACTGGGATATACTGGCAGTGTCTGTTACCATACTGGGGAGACTGGAACCACATTGGGAACAGCTGGGACCATGCTGGGGAAAACTGGGAGTGCATGTGACCATGCTGGGAGGGACCGGGACTATTCTAGGGACAACTGGGATCCTACTGGGAGGAACTGGGAACAGTTGGAACTATTCTGGCAGCAACTGGGATCATAGTGGGATCCCAGTGGGAGCAGTTGGGTTCATGCTGGTTGAGACTGGGGTCACACTGAGGGTGACTGGACTCCTACTGGGATTGACTGGGAGTGGCTGTGAGCACCTGGAATCACACTGAAAGCAACTGGGAGGAAGTGGGAATGGCTGGGAACATGCTGGGAGTTACTGGGATATACTGGGGGAGCCATGAGGATCATACTGGAGGCTACTGGAGTCATGCTGGAATTGACAGGGAGAAACTGGGATCACACTGGAGGCCACTGGCATCATTTTGGGAGTGAGTGGCATCAGACTGGGATTATAGTGGGTGTTAATGGACCCTAACTGGGGGTTACTGGGAGCTACCAGGCCCATGCCAGGAGCCAAATGTGCTCACAATGGGAGCAACTGGGAACAACTGGGAATGACAGGGTGCATGCTGGTGATAACTGGATGTAGTGGCAGTGACTGGGATTAAACTGGGGGCAACTGAATAAAACTGGGGACAACTGAACCATGCTGGGGTTACTGGAAGTGCCTGGCAATGACTATGAGAATGTTCAGGGCAACTGGGATATACTGGGAGTGCCTGAGATCATGCAGGTGGTGACTGGGACCACACTGGGAGCCACTGGGAATGTACTGGGGGGAACTGGGACTATGCTGAGGGGAACTGGGAGCTAGTGTGAGTAACTGGGGCCCTGCTGGGAGAGACTGGCATCATACTGGGAGTGACTGGGACTATATTGGGGGCAACTGGGAGAACAGTATGAAAGTGGGAGCAACTGGGAGCAACTGAGCTAAGGCCAAACGGCATCATAATGGGGAATGACTGGGAGGGACTGGGTTTATACTGGGAGCAACATGGGTCCTACAGGTAATGACAGGAAGTTACCAGGATCATACTGGAAGTGCTGAGAAAACTGGAACCACATGGGGGGGCAACTGGGCTCATACTGGGAGCAGGGACTGCTGGCACTGGGACCCCTGAACCCATTTCCCGGCCATCCCGCCCCTCCAGCTCCAGCATCCTTCCTGGGGTCCCGGCAATCCCAGGAGTCCCCCCATCTCGGGGTCCCCACTTTGGGCTGCTGGGGGTCTCCTCTCTTGGGGGTCCCTCTTAGGGAAGCCGCAGCTCTCCCAGGGCTGCCCAAACCTGGTGTCCCCCTGCCCTTGCTGGTCCCGTGCAGTCCCCAGGAGGCCCCGGCAGAGCTCAGAGGGCCCGGCCAAGGAAGCCCAACCCCCACCACAGGGGGGACCCGCATCCCTCTGTCCCCCACTGGGGCTCTGACACCACAGCCACCGGTACCCTGCCGAAACTACTCCTGGGGACCCCCCGATGTCCCCCTGAGGGGCATCTGTGGCTCAGCTTTGGAGCCCTTCAAGCTCCAAACTTTCCCCTCAGAAAAACCCCAAAGACAGGGACCCCCTACCCACCAGGGTATTTGGGGCGAGCTCCCCCTCTCCGGGCACCTGTGGGATTGGAGGTGATGGTCCCAGGGGGCTGCGAGTTCAGGGAGTGCTGGAGCCACCCGGTTCTTCCTCTCCTATTTTCCTTCTGCTTCCTGCTGCTGTTCTGCCTCTTCCTCCCTCCCTCCTCCTCCTCCTCCTTCTCCATTCCTGGGACATCTCAGAGCTTGCAGGAGGAGCGGGGATGGAGCCAGGACAGGTCGGAACGTGGTTGGGGAGGGGCTGTGTACCACAGAAATGGCATCACTGGGAGTGACTGGTTTGTACTGGGTTCATACAGTGACTGGGATTTATATCGACATCACACTGGAATCATACTGGGAGAGCTGGGCCCACACTGAGGGAGACTGCAATCACACTGAGGGAGACTGGGATCATACTGGGATCATACTGGGAGTCAGGAGCCTGCAGGGGGCAATTGAGGCCATGTTGGGGGAAATGGGGATATACTGGGAGCAGCTGGGATCATGCTGAGGCTCTCCAGAAGCAGCCCAAAGCAACTGGGATCATGCCAGGAGCTACTTCAAGGATCTGGGAGTGACTGGGTGCATGCTGGGGGTGACTGGAAGCAACTGGGCTTATATTGGGATGAACTGGAGTCATGCTGGAGGTGACTGGGATCATACTGGCAGTGAGTGCGACTACACTGAAGTTGACTGGGAGTGGTTGTGAGCAAATGGGATCGTGCTGGAGGTAACTGGGGTACACTGGGAGAGACTGGGAGTAACAGGAACAAAAGTGAGGGTGAAAGGCAGCAACTGGGACCATGTGGGGTGCAATTGGTTCATACTGGCAGTGACTGGGTGTCGTGGTTTGACTCGCCCTAGGAAGTGAGAGAGTGTTGGTTCAGAGGTTGGCACCCTGTGAACCAATGAAAGGTCATTTCAAGTCTGTGAACACAAATTTCAGGCTGTGAAGGAGGTGGAGTAGCTCTTTTTGTCTTCCGGCCTTCAGAGAGGGAAGAGGCTTCTCAGGCTCCCCTCCTCCCCTGGCCAAGGCCGAGGCCTGCCATGCGGCCTGTGCCTGGCGGGGTGAGCCTGGACAGCAGTTATGCCGGCTTGCCAGCACAGCTGTCTGAGCCTCGCTGTTGTTGGATCTGGGCCCACACGGCTCCCTGTGTTCTCTGGCTTTGGCTGGGCCCCCCTCCTTCATACCAGGGGAAAAAGGAGGGCTGTGTTGCCTGCCAGGCCGATTGAGAATGGAAGGGTGGAAGATTCATCACTGAGACATTTCTGCATCCTAAACCGCCCCCTCCCTGGAGTGTTCGACCAGCGCCGCTTTATCTAAGATGATTCATCAGCTGTTGGCTTCTCTAAGTGCTGGGACTTGTGGTGCCAGCAGAAGATAAGAAGAAGAGTTGATGGAGTGGCTTTTGGCTGGACTTTCCTTGTAGTGGCTATAGAGACTGCATTAATGCTCCTGTACCTTTTGTAAACTGTTTAGGGGGATGCAAGGTGGGCACTTTGTAGGGGAAAATGCCAGTGCCAGAGTGAGTGAACAGAAGATTGAGAGGGTGTGGTGGTGCCCTCAGAAGAGGCTTTTGTTCTCAGAACCCTTTGCCCCGAGAGAGAAATGGGGGAGACTTGTGTCCCAAAGCATCCTTAAAAAGAACCCTACAGGCAGTTTCTTGTCCATGGGTGGTGGTGAGAGCACCGTCCGTGGAAGGAGGACTTCTCAAATGTACATTTCCTCTGTATGGGGTGGGTCATTTGAGAAAAGTGCAGGCTACAAGAGACTGTGTTTCTTGTGGGAGTTTTTATAGGGCACAAGGAAGACTCCTCTCCCTTAATATTTTAAGCTGGAAGTTCCAGGTTTTATCTCAGAAGGTTTTGGTGGGAATGTTGGGGGTGGGGGGAAGAGAAGGGGTTTAGGAGGTTCTTTTCACTTCTGATTTTGTTTCTTCCTGTTCCTCTTTTCTATATAGTGTAAGTCAATAAAGCTTTCTTTCTATTTCTAAGTTGGAGCCTTCTCTGTTTTATTCCCTGCCTGTCTAACAGCATTATTTTAAAGAACTATATTCTCATGGGTGCGCTGGCATCAGGCCAGCAACTCAAACCCATGACACATCTCCTCTCTTCTGTCCCAAGGTCTTCTTCAATGTCTGGTGAGTTCTTTCTATCACTACCTGGGCAGTGGGGGAGGACGGGATCCCCTTGTTATGTTTCACCCCCCACTCTTGCAGGAAACCATCAAATTCCTTGGAAACGTAAGCTCAACCATGATCAGTTTTGATCTCTTTGGGGATCCCCAGCATGGAGAAGGCCTGCCCAAGGTGTTTCTGTGCATCTCTGGTCTTCTCCCCTGTGTGGGCTGAGGCATAAACAGCACCAGAGAAGGTATCAACTGACACATGAACATATTTGAACCTTCCAAACTCGGGAATGTGTGTGACATCTGTCTGCCACACCTCACAACTGCCAAGTCCTCTGGGGTTGACCCCTGATCCCAGCGAGGGTAAGGAAAACTTTTGGCAGCTTGGGCATGTGTCTATGATTGCCTTGGCTTGGTCCCGCCTTAGGTGGAATTGGTGCACCAGGCCTGGGACATTCTGATGGAATTGCTGATGGCTGAGTTTGGCCTGCTGGAAAATGTTAGGTCGGCCACCCAGCTGCACAGGAGCAGCTGGGGCATCTGCTCTGAGGTTACCCTCTGTGCTGAAACCAGGAAGGTCAGTGTGTGATCTCACATGCATAACGTAGTAAGGATGATCTCTGTGGGACACTGGGTGTGTCAGCTCTGAGAGCAAGTTGAAAATGTCCGGATTTGAGACTTCTTTGAGAACTGCATTCTCTGCTCTGGACACTTCCCCTGCTACATATGCTGAATCAGTAATCAAATTAATGAGTTCTGAAAACTTCTCAAAAGCCCTGATGACTGCAGCCAACTCAGCCACCTGAGGTGAACCTTTGACTACCTAAATGTCAGCCTCCCACTGCTGAGCCTGAGGGTCCTTCCAAGTCACCACTGACTTGTGTGACCCTCTGAATGTGTCAGTAAAAACTGTCAGAGATTTGAGAGTTTTGCAGCTCCGTTTCTCTTTTGGAATCAAATTAACTTCCAAATTCAATTTGTGGTCCAGACAATGGTTTGAAATTTTCCCTGGGTAGCTATCCAGAGCAAAGTACAACATCTCATTCTCATGGAGCAACTGCTCCAAAGCCTCCTTTTTTTACCTTCCAGTTGACAATTGGATTGGCACAGGAATGCATGCAAACTCACACCCTGCCAGCAGTCGCATCCTGATCCTTGCTTTGCTGATCAGCTGAGCCATCAACTCCTGTGGTTTAGTGATACTTTTGGACAGCTGATGACCTAGGAACACCCACTCTGTGATCAAGAGGGGATCCTTCTGGTCCTTGTCTCACTGAAAAATCAGCCCATGCAAGTGTGGCAATTTTCCCAAAGTGATGACATTAAATGGAAGTTCTGGCTGGCAGCGATGGGCCTGCCGGCTGGACATTGCTGACTGAACCCTCTCCAATGCCTGCCGAGCCTCCTGAGTCAGAGCCCTTGGAGAATCCAGCTCCTCTCCCTCCTTTAACAAATTGAAGAGAGGGGCTAGGTCCTCCATAGTAAGCCCAAGCCAGGGCCTGACCCAATTCAAAGATCCACACAGCTGCTGGAGATCCTTCAAAGTCTCAGGTCTCTCACTGATAACCAACTTCTGGGGTGTTCTGGTCCGGCTGGCAATCTCAAGCCCGAGGTATTTCCAAGGTGGCAGTCTCTGCACTTTTTCCTGCTGCAACTCCAATCCTGCAGCAGCCAAAGCAGTGATAGTCTCATCCAGAATTTGTGTAACTCCATTGTCACTGGGGGCACACACAAGCACATCATCCATATAATGAAGGATGACGGCCTCTCCAGCCTTGGCACACACCGGGGACAGTATTTTGGCCACGTACCACTGGCAAATACTTGGTGAGTTCTTTAACCCTTGCAGCAAAACTCTCCAGTGGTAACGCTTCATGGGTGCCTCCCTGCTGATGGAAGGCACAGAGAATGCAAACTGCAGGGCATCGGCTGGAACTAGGGGAATCTGGAAAAAACAATCTTTTATATCAATGACAGCCAAATCCCAATTTTGGGGGAGCATTGAAGGGGATGGCATACCCGGCTGAAGAGACCCCATGCCCTCGATAATCTCATTAATTTTTGCCAATCATTGAGGAGGCGCCACCTGTCCTCCCCCAGCTTTTTGATCACAAACACCAGAGAATTCCAGGGACTGTGGGTTCCCACAATGTGACCTTTAGCTAATTGCTCCTCCATGAGTTCTCTGTGTGCCTTCAATTTCTGTTTGTTCAGCGTCCACTGATCCTCCCAAATTGGGGTATCCCTCAGCAACGTTAGTTTTTGGGAGGGGCACTCCTCAGTGAAGGCAATTAAAAATCTTTTGGGTATTTTGGGATCTCTACTTTAGGTCCCCACTGGGACATGGCGTCTCTTCCCCACAAGGTAAATTTGGAATCTAGAACCAACAAAGAAGTCAATTGCCCATCTGGCCCCTCAGTTTGCACAATGCTCTTGGATTGTTTTGCCAATTGTGTGTCCACTGTACCTGTAACCTTACCAGCCATGGGTTGCAACTCCCAATGTGATGGCCACTTGTGTGGTGGTTGTATGACTGTCCGATATGATACTTTGTCCATCATTCTCTGGAGCTGGATGAAATCGTCCTCCCTCTTTAGACCACACCAAATTATGGGTTTGTTCTCTCCCACCATTTCTGTCCAATAGACCCAAAGGTCCAGACCATCCTAGGGCAGTTTGGGCAGTGGTATGGCCTGGGCAATGACTCGGCCCTTTGGTAGGAAGAGGGGAGGATGGACACAATGTGCCAGGAGAGCTCGTTGCTCTGGATCTGATGGCAAAAGTGCTGGACTAATCTTGATCTCAGAGGGATTGTGCTTAGAATCCCTGATAACAAGGCACTTACTATCAGTCTGCTGTAGGTTGGTCACGTGTCCAGGGTCAACGGTGACGACTTGCCAGTCCGGTGTGTTGAAAGGCACACCTGTTGTTAACTCAAGCCCAAATGGCTTCCACATCCTCTTGGTGGTTACCAGCCCTGAGGGTTCCTTAGGGTCCCACACCTTCCCAGAATTGGGTTGCCCCACAACCCTGAAAACCCAGTGACCTGTCCCATTTTTCTCATCATGTGGGGGAAGCTCACACTCCTCCCCTAGTTTTTTGGAACTGGAATGTTCCCTTTCTCCCCCTCCCC
>JAJEOU010002630.1:117206-158785 GCA_021534815.1 Acrocephalus arundinaceus
TCTCTGCCTGAGAGCCGTTTTAATTTTCTAAATTATAATAATTTGAGGGAAGGGGATTTGAATTATCCATTCCAAGAGAGGCCCTGCCTCTCTCTAGCAGATACCTGTCTTCTTTCAAAACTAAGACAGTGTCATCTGTGTGAACACTGACTGTGAGGACGCGATTCTGGCAGTCATCTTCTGCCAGGCCATCAGGGTGAGTAGGGATCCCTGGGAACCCCAAAAAATCACCTGGATTCTCCCCTCCCCAAATCACCCTGGTACTCCCCAAAACCACCTGGATACACCTAGATACTCCTTCAAATCACCTCAGTACCCACAAAAAATTATTTGAGAACCCCTCAAAAGTCATCTGGATACACCTGGGTACCCCCCAAAATCCTCGGGCCCCACCAAACTGGTGGTTGTGAATCCCATTGCTTTGACTGGGTAGACCAGGTGTCCCTAAATCACTGTTGACTTGATTGGGCAGACCTGGTGTCCTGTCTACCCCCATTTACCCCCAGTAACCCTTCCCAGTGTACCCAGCAATGCCCCAGGGCTCACAGTAACTCCAGTGCCCACCCTCAGCCACTCCCAGTGCGCCCAGTAACCCCAGTTCCCCCCCTTAGCCACCTCCAGTGCTCCCAGGAATAGCTCCCAGTTTGATTAGTTTACCCTCCCAGTCCTCCATGTAGCCCATCCCAGTGCTCCCAGTTTGCCCAGTTTCCCCCTTTCCTCCCTCCCAGTGCTTCCAGTTCCCCACCAGTGCTTCCAGTTCCTCCCCCAGTGCTTCCCCTTAGCCGTTCCCAGTGCTCCCAGTTTAACCAGTAACCCTTCCCGACCAAGCCCTAGTAATGGACAGCCCTGATATCCCTACATCCCCATTGACTTTAATTGGGGTAGACCTGGTTTCCTGTGGAAAAAATAAAAAGTAAAACAGGCCTGAACTTTTAAACTTACAAAGATAGTTTATTTACACACTCTAAAGTCTAAAGGAAAAAATAAAAAGAAAAAAATTGAAGCTTCAAAACACTTCTCTTTCCCCCAGAAACTGTTCACTTTCCCAAAACTAACATAGAGAGACAAAACTGTGATTTTCAGTCAGTTTCAACAATTTAAACATAATCTTTCATCACCTTTGGAGAGGAGTCTCACTAGATGTCCCATTGGAGACATTCACCACAAGAACAAACCAGTCTGGTGGCTCCCAATGTCACCAACCTCCAGCCGCTGGAATCTTGCAGATTGTGCCATCTCACCCATGAGCAGCCTTTCTCTTGGCTACTCATGGGCCTCTCAGCATATTTGGTATATTAGTTTAAGAATGCTTTTTTTAGTATTTTGCAAAGATCCTCTTCTTCTATCTTTAAAATCGTTTCTCTCTCAAGAGACCTCCTTTCACTACAGCTAAAGGGCCAAATCTGCATCTCAGACAGCTGAGACCTCTTTTCATCTCAGGAGCTGTGGAACTTACTCTACAACATTCTCAATGAAATCTCAATTACATCAGTCTATTACCTTCAGCTGGAACAGCATTGCCCCAAAACAGCATCAATAGATTACAAGAAATAGTCCATTTCTCCATGGTTTACATCTAGAGAAGTCCAGTCAAAAATGCCAACTTCCTCAATCCTTTCTTCCAGATAACCTTTATCAGTCCTTTTGCTGACTGTATCATGCTGTCTCTCTACATTTTAAATCACTCTGATCTTCTTCTCTCCCTCTGGAAAAGGGTTGGAGTTCTGAAAGCTTCATGTTGCCAGGAAAGAGTTAAATCTGCCCAAGGTCTTTCTCTCTCTGCAGCTCACAGATGTTGGAATGATATTTAAACCTTTTATGTCCATGGAGACGTAACTACTTTCAATTGGTTCTTTCCTGAACTTGCCAAAAACTCACTTCCTAGTCAAAACCACCACAGGATGGGAACTGATTAAAAAAGATGAAAATATTTTTAAGTTAGACTACGTGCATAAGTAAATGTGTATATGTGCCTTATTAACTTTCTGTAAAACTTTTGCCAATTACATTGACACTAATTGCTTTACACCAATGAATATAGTAAGTTATTGTGATGTAGTCAATGACTTAAGATCACACTTTGTTAAGAGTATATAAGCTGGAGAACATGCAGAATAAAAACTCCTTCCATTCTGGATCCTGATCATGTGTGTGTGTGTTTGTCACGTCCAACCTAACAGTAACAGCTAGGGTGAAGTGGTCCAGCATTTCCCTCAGCTCCGGGCACTCCGGATTCACCTGTGGGGGAAAAAAGACTTCCTAATGAACTGCACCAGACCAGAGGGAAATCAAGGCACAGCCATGGTTTGTCAGGACTTGCTTGATCCTAATGTACCCCGTGGTGCATTTGGTGCTGAGCCCTGGAACCTCAGGGCCTGAGAGGAGATTGCACAAACCTTTGCAGGAGGCAAAATCAAAGAAAAAACCCAAAGTGCCTGGAAGCATTAATGGGTCCCACTATGGTCAATGCCCAACACAGGCTCCTCATGAGGTCTGTAGAGGAGGGAACTGGAGGCCAGGATTGCACAAAAACCTCTCAGAGACTCAGCGTGGGATGGAAAATGCAAAGGAAAATCCAAAGTATCTTAAAAATCTTGAGTATCTCAAAGCATTACTGAGCCCCACTATGTGTCAGTGCAAAGCTCTCAAGGGACTCGTTAAAGCAGATAATTGGATGTCAGGATTGCACAAAAACTTCTCAGAGATTCAGTGGTAAAAAGAAGTATTTAAACTAACCCTGAGTGCGTTGAAGTATTAATAAACCCCACTGAGTGGGGCTCCCTCTCAGGGACTGATGTTCAGGGCCTCAGCACAAAGCCCTGAGAGGGTCATTAAAGTCCTTGTGCTGTGTCTGTGCTGATGAGCTGGGCTGAGCTCATCATCCAGAGGGAGATCCTGGCAACCAAGAAGAGCTTAAAAACACATTTCTCTGGATGAGCAGCTTTTCTGCCAGCCCAGCAGGGCTGGGGCACTGCCTGCAGCCACCCCGGGCACAGCACACAGGCACACAGGGCTTCAACTCAGCCTGTGTGGCAGCACAGAGCAGAGCTCACTCAGGGCTCACTGCAGGAGAAATCCTCCCAGGCTTGCAAACAGTCACTCTCTGGCTGGGGGAAGAGAAGCTGCAGCTCCTGCAGGGATCTCCTGAAGCTGCCACATCCCACACCTTGGAGTACCTTCCAGGAGGCCTCTGGGAGCTGCTGCAGGGCAGGGATGTGGCCCTAGGGCAGGGCTGGGTTTCCCTGCTGCCCCAGCCCAGGCCCAGCACAAGGCAGCCTCCTGGGGCCAGGCTCTGCTGCAGGGCTGAGCAGCCGGGGCTGCAGCCAGGGGTGCCCAGGGCTGTGGTGCAGAGCAGGGTCCTGCAGCCCAGGGCGCTGTGCTGGCCCAGGGACTCTGCTGCCTGCCAGGGACAGCTCTCAGCCGGCCCGGGGAGCTGCTGCCAGCGCTGGGGAGAAGCTGTGGGGGGAAGGAGCCACCCTGAGCAGGGCAGGGGCTGCTGCTGCTGCTGCTGCTGCTGCTGCTGCTGGTGCTGCTGAGAGGGGCTGTGTGGGGCAGGGCTGCTCCCAGCTCCACACCAGCCTGGGCACAGCTGCGGAGGACACTTGCCAAAAGAAGGTAAGCCTGGCATTGCTGTAAGGATCAGGAGCTTTCCTGAGAGTGTTTTCAATTTCATGCTTGGAGAAGGCTGGGGAAGTTGGGGTGATGACAAAAAGATTTTTGCTTTTTATACATTTTTCATGTACTAGTAGCTCTGTTAACTACTATCATATGCTTTTAAAACTATAGTCATTAAATAACTCTATTCAACTACTATTACACAGTTATATAATTAAAATCCTTAATAAACTCTAGTATTTTCCTACACTTTCTCTAAGATTTTAGTACAATAATCTTCTAAATGCATTCCTGAAATACTGTAAAGTCTTATTATCAGAAAGAGGACAAACAAAAAGAACATTCTGGTTTTTAACTAGAGTGTGAGCAGTCATAAAAAAAAGTGGCACACAGAAGTCCTTAGATCAACTCCAAGGGGTTGACACAGGAGAGTATAACTGAGACAACTGAAATTCATATTTATTGTTCCTGTTAAATTTCCTACTTTATCAACCTTATTAAATTGTTAATATAAGGTGTTTGGTGTGCCCCATCCCCACTGGGATACATGGAAGCTTCTAAAAAAATTCTGTTTTATAGTTTACCATTCTAAAGCTGTTACAAGGGGGTGTTTACTCTTTTGATTATAGGAAACAGGAGGATGAGAGAAGCAGAACAGGAATTGTAATTACAGAATATTCTCAGTTGAAAGGAACACAGAGGATCATCAAAGTAATGTTTCAATATTTACAGAGACTCTCTGCTGGCTATCTCTGCCCTGCCCTCCCAGGCACAGCCCCACCACATCTGCTCTTGTTGCTGCACTGCCCTGATCCTGTCCCTGTCATCTGGTGCTCTCAGGGAGGCTCTGGCCTTTGCAGCAGCTGAGGCAGGCACTGCCCTTGGCATTCCTGCCAGGCAGCTGTGGCTATGGCAATGGGGTGTCCAAGCTTCCCTGGGGCCTGTGGGGCTGTGGGCAAAGCAGTCCATGGGAAAGGGGAAGGAGCTGAGCCCCCTCCCTGAGATCCCATCATGGGCACAGCCGGGGATCTCCTTGCTGTGTCCTTCCCAGCTCTGAGCTGCCCTCCTGGCTGCAAATCTGTGCCAGAGCCCCTGGGAGTTCCCTGAATGTGCCATGGGGAAGTGCAGAGATGCCAGAGCTGAGGAAATGCTGCTGGGTTTGCCAAGGGAGCCGGGAGTGTCCTTGGCAGAAGGGGGTGCTGAGACCTTGCCCAGAGCCCTTGGGAGAGGGTGAGACATTGAGGGATCCCTGTGCTCTGGGCAGGGTCTGGTTTATCCCAGGGTGACCCAGGAGTGTGATTGTGCTCTGATTGCAGCCAAAGCTGCAAACCCAGGGCAGTTGGGAACAAGCCCATCCAGACAATCACTTGAGCCACGGGGAATCCTTTGCCTCCCATCTCTCACTGGCAAACTGTGAGTGCAGCAGGAATGCTGGGGATTTCTGACCTCAGGGCAGCAGGAATGATGTGTGGGCATGAAAATAATGGCTAAAATTCCTTCCTGCTATCCATGTCCTTTAGAAGTGGGAATGCAGATGGGAACAAGCCTGTCTGCATTAGCAGTGATTCCCTTGAAAAATCCTGAATATCCAGCCTTGTCCCTCTGCCACATGGCCACAAACCCAGGGCAGCAGGGCAGGGATGGCTCCTGGAGAGCCCCCACACACAGGCCTGGCTGCTCCTGGCAGACTCAGACAGCACAACTGCAGCTCAGGCAGGTACATGGGGGAAGGTTTACCCAGAGCAGGAACAAGGGTGGATGCGTCAAAGCAGGACAGTCTGCAGGGAATGGCCCAGGTTTGGCTGAAAGCAGCCTCTGCTGACTTGTCCCTGTCCTTTCTCCATGAACAGGTGCCCATGGCCAGAGAGAAAAATGTCCAACAGCAGCTCCATCAGCCACTTCCTCCTGCTGGCATTGGCAGACACGCGGCAGCTGCAGCTCCTGCACTTCTGCCTCTTCCTGGGCATCTCCCTGGCTGCCCTCCTGGGCAACGGCCTCATCATCAGTGCCGTAGCCTGCGGCCACCTCCTGCACAGCCCCATGTTCTTCTTCCTGCTCAACCTGGCCCTCACCGACCTGGGCTCCATCTGCACCACTGTCCCCAAAGCCATGCACAATTCCCTCTGGGACACCAGGTCCATCTCATATGCAGGATGTGCTGCTCAAGTATTTTTCTTTATGTTCCTCATCGGAGCAGAGTATTTCCTGCTGACCGTGATGTGCTATGACCGCTATGTGTCCATCTGCAAACCCCTGCACTACGGGACCCTCCTGGGCAGCAGAGCTTGTGCCCACATGGCAGCAGCTGCCTGGGCCAGTGCCTTTCTCTATTCACTGCTGCACACAGCCAATACATTTTCCCTGCCCCTGTGCCATGGCAATGCCCTGAGACAGTTCTTCTGTGAAATTCCACAGATACTGAAGCTCTCCTGTTCCAAATCCTATCTCAGGGAATTTGGGCTTCTTGCTGTTAGTGCCTGTTTGGTATTTGGTTGTTTTGTGTTCATTGTTTTCTCCTATGTGCAGATCTTCAGGACTGTGCTGAGGATCCCCTCGGAGCAGGGACGGCACAAAGCCTTTTCCACCTGCCTCCCTCACCTGGCCGTTGTCTCTCTGTTCATCACCACTGGCACATTTTCTCACCTGAAGCCCCCTTCAATCTCGTCCCCATCCCTGGACCTGGCCCTGTCAGTTCTGTACTCGGTGGTGCCTCCAGCCCTGAACCCCCTCATCTACAGCCTGAGGAACCAGGAGCTCAAGGTTGCAATGTGGAGACTGATGACTGGATGGTGTCATGAACATTAAACTGCTGGCAAAATTCTGAAAATCATTTGTAATAAAAGTTATCTTAGATACTTCTTGTTGGTTTTAATTTGGAGGTTCTTTTTCTTTGTTTTACTTTTTTAAACTTGTACACAAAGTAATGTCATTTTTTGTGACATTTCTCATTTTGTTTCTTCCCACCTTCCCTGTGGACACAGACTTTGTCAATTAGGGGCTAAATGCTGGTTGGCATTAAATGAATTTAAGGATTTCGCAGCCAAGTTTTCTGCAGAGATTCCCCTTTGGTTCCCTTGTCTGCAGCTGCAGCAGCAATGTCTGTGTGCAGAGCTGGGGGCAGATCAGTGCTGGCACAGCAGCTGTGCCCAGCAGCAGCAGCAGCAGCCCTTGGTGTTGCCAGTGCTGCTGCCGTGGCCCTGCCCCGCTGCCCTGCTGGCCCTGGTGTTGCTGTAGGGCCTGAGTGCTCTTGGGGCCGGGCACAGTGCTGGGGGTGGCAGTGCCGGGGCTGCAGCAGGGACAGGCCATGGGCACTGCTGGGGCAGCGCTGATGCCTCAGGCCAGGGCCTGGGGGCTGCAGGCTCCTTGCCCAGGCTCTCTCCAGAACACTTTGCCCAGGCCAATGCTGAGCACAGAAAAGCCCTGGGAGCAGCCCCAGGCTGGCCGTGGGCAGGCTGGGGGCAAACAGCATGGCTGGGGCTCTGCAAGGTGCCTGGGGGAGACAAGGCACAGGAGCAGCAGAGCAGGGGCTGATCCATCCCCACTGCGCTGGACACCCCAGGGCAGTGTCCCACAACGTCCTCATGCACCTGCCAACAACATCCCCCCTCTGCAGCCCTGGCCTCTCCCCCAGCTCACACAGGTGCCGCATCCTTGCAGGCACAGACACGGCAGCTCTGCCTCAGGAGCCCCTGTTTGCACTGCCCAGAGCAGCCATCAGCACCCCCATGGTGTTGGTGGGGGGAGATGAAGCTGAGGGAGCACAAATGCCATCAGCCCCTGGGGCCAGGAAGGGCTGGGGGACAGCAGGGAAACCACTCAGGTTTGTGGTGGCCTCTGCAGTCACACAGAAAGTTTGTTCCCATCAGCTGGGAGTTTCCTGTGGCACTGCAGACGTTTTTGCTCAGAGCCAGGGCTGCCTGGCAGCCACCCCCAAATTGCCCTGAGCATTTCCTTTGCTTCCCCTTTGCCCTCTCTACTCTTACTGCTACAAATTTCTTCCTTTTGCTCACCCCTGTTCCCTCCCCTGCAAACAGTTCATCCCTGTTTGCCTCTTTATCTCATGCCCTACTCCCCATTTCAGTTCCTGACTTGGCACCATGGGAACGTCCCTTGGGGAGCAGGATCATCCTCCAAGTGCTTCAGGAATTGTCTGCAGGCTCCTGCAGTGCCTCGTGCTGCTCCCTTGCCAGAGGCACCACAGGCCAGGGGGGCCCATCTGGCCTGGTGTGTCTGGCTGTGGGGCTCCCTGTTGTGGGCAATGAGGAGGAGCTGCAGAGGCCCTGCAGGACTGACAGGATGGGCTCTGGGGCTGTGAGGAGAAGCTGAGGGACCTGGGCTCCTGCACCTTCTGAAGAGCAGGCCCAGGGCTCATCCTGAAACTTCTGTAAGGGTGGTTTCAGAGAATCCCAGAATCAGCAAGGTTGGAAAAGACCTTGGACATCATCAAGTCCAACTTGTGCCCTGACACTGCCTTGTCTCCCCTGAGCCTCTTCTCCAGGATAAACAACCCCAATTCCCTCAGCCACTCCTCACAGGACTTGTGCTCCCGATCCCTCAGCAGCCTTTTTGCCATTCTCTGGACATGCTCCAGCTCCTCCACGTCCTTCCTAAATTTGGGGGCCCAGAACTGGACACAGCACTCGAGGTGCTTCCCAACCAGTGCTGATCACAGGGGAAGAATCACTGCCCTGCTCCTACTGGCCACACTGTTCCTGATCCAGGCCAGGAGCCATTGGCCTTCTTGGCCACCTGGGCCCACTGCTGCCTCATGTCCAGCCTGCTGTCCATCAGTCCCTGCAGGTCCCTTTCTGCCTGGCTGCTGTCCAGCCACTCTGTCCCCAGCCTGTTCTGCTGCAGGGGTTGTTTTGGCCAAAGTGCAGGACCCAGCACCAGGACTTTTTAAACGTGACATTGGATTTGGTCCCTGGATCCAGCCTGTCCAGGGCCCTGTGCAGAGCCCTCCTGCCATCCAGAAGATCAACACCCCCAGCCAACTTGGTGTCACCACCCTTCCAGGAGGTCCAAAAGAGTCACAATGGTCTCCATGATTCTATGAGGCCTCCCAGTGTCACAATGTCCCTTTGGTTCTATGGGACCTCTTGGTTTCACAAAGTCCCTTTGATCCTTAGGCTCTTCAGTTTCACAATGGTGCCTTGGTCCCCCAAGGCCCTGCAGTGTCACAATGGATCCTTGGTTCCATGAGGTCTGGCAGTGCAGCAATGGTCTCCTTGCTTCCACAGTGTCACAATGGCATCTTGGTCCCAAGGGGCACCACAAAGGTGTCAAACATATTTCCTTCATTCCAGGAGTCCCTGAGGAGCAACCCTGGCCCCTTTGGTTACAGGGGGTCCTGCAGTGTCACAATGGCCCCATCATGACACCAGGTCCTGCTCTGTCCCAAGGCTCTGCAGGGTTCCACAAGGCCCTGCAGTGTCACAGTGGCCTCTTGGTTCTATCAGGCCTCAGAGGGCCACCATGAATTCCTTGGTGCTGCAGGGTCACCATGGAGCCCTGGTCACACAAGATCCTGCAGTGTCACCAGGGACCCTTGGTTCCATGAGGCACCTCAGTGTCACAATTGTTCCCTCAGTTCAAAGAGTCCTTGCAATGGAACAATGGCCCCTGGATTCCATTGGGCCCCAGGCTCTCCCAAGGCTCTCCTTGGTTCCGCAGTGGCACAATGGCCCCTTGGTTCCACAAGGCCCCACAGGTTCACCATGGCCTCTGTGGTCCCACCAGGCCCCAGAGTGTCACCATGGACTCCTTGCTTCCATTCAGCCCCTCAGTGTCACAATGGCCCCTGGGCTCTATGGTGCCATGTCATACACAGTGTCACTCTGGTCCTCTCAGTGCCACCAGGCCCTGCAGTGTCACAATGGCCCCTTGCTTCCCCAGGGCCCTGCAGTGTCACCATCATCAGAGAATCCACCAGGCTGGAAAAGACCTTGGGGAGCATCAAGTGCAACCCAACACCACCTTGTCACCCAGACCATGGCACTGAGTGCCACATCCAGTCTTTCCTTCAACACTTCCAGGGATGGTGACACACCCACCACCCTGGTCAGCCCATCTCAAAGCCCAATCACCAATTTGTGAAGAATATTTCCTAAAGTCCAGCCTTAATGCCCCCTGGTGCAGTTTAAGGTGGTGTCCTCTTCTCCTATCACTATTCTGTGGGAAAAGAGCCAACCCCACCTCCCTGCATTCTTGTGTCAGGGAGTTGTAGAGAGTGATTTCTCCCCTGAGCCTCCTCTTCTCCAGCATAAACAACCCCAGCTCCCTCAGCACCTCCTCACAGGACCTGTGTTCCTGACCCCCCACCAGCCTATTTGCCCTTCTCTAAACATGCTTTAGCCCCTCCATGTCCGTCCTTAAATGGGGACCCACTCAAGGTGCTGCCCAACCCGTGCCGAGCTCAGAGGAAGAATCACTGCCCTGCTTCTGCTGGCCACACTGTTCCTGATCCATAGGAGTTCCACGAGTTGGAGTGGGTAAAGATGAAGTCTGATTGATTGTCAGCCATGAAGGGTCCTAATTTTCATATAATTTCACACTTTATTAGAAGGTACTGGGTGTAAATACCAGTTGGACATTGTTGATACTGATCTACTAACAGGAAAATAAGATAGGAAAAAACTGATGTCTCTGCATTTTTTTCTTTATAGTATATTCACTTGGAATACACTTCTGAAATCTTTCTAATTGACCACAGAAGAATAAAAAGCTTTAATAATTCCCAGAGGTTTTTCTTTTTTGGGTGTGCGGAAAAATGTTTATGAGCTTTTTTCAATGAATTCCTGAATGGAACAGCACAAGAAAAAAGAGGCCTCTGAAGTCGTAAAATTCATCACCAATCTCCAAGGGGCTGGGGTTCCATCCCCATCAGAGCAGCAATGAACAGAAATGGGCACAGCTTTCTGGCTGCCCCAGCTTTGGCATCGGCCCTGGGCCTGCAGCAGGAACAGCTATGGAGGGCCCCAAGGCTGCGGCTGTTGTGCTGGCCTGGGCAGATGGGATGGCAGCAGGGGCTGCAGAGCTCTCAGCACCTCAGCCAGAGGGGAGCAGGGCACACAGGGAGCCTCCTTTTCCCTTGGCCCAGCACCTTCCCCATGGCTGGGGCTGAGTCCTGTCTGAGCTGCAGCTGCTGCTGTGCCCTTGCCAGGGGCTGAGGCCGTGGGGCCCCTGCCCAGAGCAGCCTGGCCTGAGCAGAGCTGTGGGGCCAGAGGCGGCTGGGCTGTGCTGGGGAGAGGCCCTTGGTGCTGCCCAGAGCTCAGGGCAGCTGGCAGAGCTTGGAGGGAGCTGGGCTGGGCTCAGAGAGCCTGGCAGAGAAAGCATCAGTGTTCATCTCAGCCTGGGTGAGCGTGCAGGGGCAGGACTCAGCCCAGGCCTTGTGGGGCAGGGCCAGCGCCTGGGGAAGGCACTGAAAACAGGCAAGGGGCCCAGAGAGGAGGCTGTTTTGTGCCCTTGGGGGCATGGCCAGAGCAGGGAGGGGGCCCAGGACATTTGTCAGCGCCAGCCTCTTTCCCCAGCCCTTGCCAGCCCTGGCTGCTCAGCCCAGGTTTGCGGGGCACTTTGGCTGTGGCCCAGCTCCATCCTCCTGCAGGGCTCAGGGCCTGTTGCCGGCCATGGCCAGCCCTGCACGGCCTCTCTGCTGGCCCAGAGCCCGGCAGAGCCCGGGGCAGGGCTGTCAGTGCAGGCCCACAGGTGCCCCGGGCTGTGCAGGAGCTGGCAGAGGCTGCCCAGCAGGGAGGCCATGGGGCACAGAGCCCCAAGGCTGCTGTGGGCACCACGGCACAGGGGCCCTTCCCAGCCGCAATGCTCCTGTCCTGCCCTGGCCCTGCACAGGGTCTGTGGCAGCAGAAAATGACTCCAAGGGATTTCCTGTCCTGGGGAATGGTGAGTATAACAGAACATGGTGTGGCCAAAAGCAAGAGCTGCTGCTCCAACACCATTAGAGTTGCATCATTCTAAGTGAAGGCAGATTAGGGTTTTTGTTCTTACCACCTGTTTACCTGGACCAGCCTATCCATGGCGTGGGAAGCACCAGAGAGATCCCTCACTGCCCAACTGACAGCTGTCATCTCTGCTTCAGCCACAACATCCTCTAAAGTGTCTCTGCCCATGTATTCCATAACCAGCCACAGTTCCTTAAGGACAAGGTAGCTCAAAGAAGAAAAGAGTGGCATGGAGATCAATGTGCACAGCTAAATCACCTCATGGAAAAGACTACAGCTGAGTCTTGTTCCCAGGTTACTTGTAAATGAAAACTGAATCAAATGGAGAGACATTCCTTTGAGGCCAAACACTCCTTGGAATCTGCACAGTCTGAACGAGAAAGGCATATCCCTGAAAAAGGAGATGTCTTAGATGGGAAACCAGGGAAAAAGTCAGTTTAGCACCAGCAGAGATAAATCTGGCAGCAGGACACAGCCCATCAGCTGGTTCACCATCCTAACTCATCAATCCCACCAGGAACTCCAGGGACAAGACAACACAACTTTTACAGTTACCCGTGGGTAGGAGTGAGGGGCAGGCAAGGCAAGGCACGGCAAGGCAAGACATAGCAAGGGAGGGGAAGGGAAGGCAAGGGAGGGGGAGGCAGTGCAAGGAAAGGTAAGCAAGGGGCAGGCAGGGCCAGGCAAAGTCAAGGCAAGGGAGGAGTAAGCAAGGCAAGGCAAGGCAAGGCAAGGGAGGTGTGTACAAGGCACAACAAGGCAGGGTTTTGCCAGGCAAGGTAAGGGAGAGGAAGGCAAGGCCAGGCCAGGTATGGGTAGACCAGGAAAGGAGAGAAGGGCGTAGGCAAGACAAGAAAATCAGTGGGGGCAAAAAAAGGGAGGGTCTGCAAGGGAAGAGAAGTGAGAGGTAGGCAAGGCAAGGCAAGGCAGGGGAGGAAGGGATAGTCAAGGCAAGGGATGGGTCTGCAAGGCAAGGTAAGGGGGAGGTAAGCAGGGAAAAGCAAGGCTGATATTGGGACCCCTCTGGGTTTGGCTCCTACAGACCCCACAGTGGGTCAGACCCTGGGCTGAGGGAAGGGGTCCCATGTAAGCCCAGCAGAGACATTTCTCTTTGACAAGGGGATTCTGCAGGGAGAAAGGAGAAGAAGAGACTTTCCTGTCTCCTGAGATTCCCCCTCCTCCTTCAGCAGCCATACCCCAAAAAATCAGTACAAGAGTTCATATGATCACTTACATGCCAGGGAGCACAAGGCACTCCAAACGGAACCCTGCCAGAGCCCAGCCCTTCCTGCCCATTTTGAGGGCACGAGGGAATGGAATTTCAGTAGGAGTTGACCCACAATGATACTTTACCACTTGTGGGTTTCTCACAGCCTTAGAAGTTGTGCGAGATCTCTGTCCCAACACCTGTTCACCCTTCAAATGCACACATGTGCCTGGGGGAAATTCAGGTTCCCTGCAGTTGTGGCTGCTTCCCTTTCAAACAGGAGCTGTTGCCTTTTCTGGTAAGCTTAACTCCCTTCTAACTATGAGAAAGTGGGTGAGTAAAGGAAATAACCCTGGAGGAAGGGACCAGAACCTTGGAAAAGGATGAAAAACACACCTGAATTACAAATGAAATCTATTTCATTTATTTATTTGTTTAGTACTAATCTATTATTACAAACAAAAACATGTTTCTGAGCTGAAGCTGCTCACACCCTGGAGAGATGTTTCTGTTGCTTTATTATTTCAAGGATGTCCACAGCCTGTGGAGCAGCCTGGCTCTCTGCCCCTCTGCCCACAGGGGTGCAGCACTCCGAGCTCCCCCAGGAGCCACAAGAGGGCTGGGAGAAGGGCAGGCATCCTCAGAAGTGACACCACCACTGCACGGTTCTCTCTGCTCTGCTCCTGCGGAGAATTGGGATGGCCAAATCAGGATTTATTTTCCCCTCTTGTTCACTTGGAGGTGATTTTGTGATCCTTTAGAGGAGCATCCGACCAGCCCCTGCCCCCATTCCATTTTATTCTCTCCACTTTGGAGTTGGCCTGCTGGCTTTGATGTGGAAATTGGTAGTGTCTCCCTGTTCTTCCCACCAGCTCTCAGCTGTAACTTGTATTAAACCCTGCAAATGGCCTCATTTATCTGGTGGGGAAGATGTGAGGTGGAGAAAGTTAATGGGATTTGTTTTCCTGAACCTTGTGATAAAGAAAAGTGAGGTTTGTCATTTTGGTATGGTGCTGGGTTTTGGGATTTGGGAGTTTATTTCTTGTTATTGTTACTGATATCATTTTTTTATTAGTAATACTTTTCATTGGTAAGACTTTTAAACCTTAGACATTCTTAACAATGGCTGGATGTCACTCACTGCGAAAATTCCCTTGCTTTTTCCACTGAGATGAAACTGTACAGTGGACGCCAAGTTGCCAGTGGATTCTAAAGATGGAAAATCCTGTTAGTGGTGGGTTTGGTGTGGTTTGGAGCTGGGGATAGGTCTCATCCCCTCCCAGAGATGCCCCAAGCCCGCTCTGCTGCTGCGTCTGCCTTCACAGCCCCTCACAGCTGCCCTGCCCTGGGGACATGGTGGGACCCCACTCCTACCAGGGCTGAGGCTCCTCATGGACCCTTACCGCCCTTCATGGCCCCATAAAACTTCTCATGGTCCCTCATGACCGCTCACAGGCATTCATGGCTCTTCATTTCCCCTCACAGCTCCTCTTGGCCTTTCCCAGCCCTTCATGGCCTCTCACTTTCCCTCACAACCCCCACAACTCCCTCATGGACCCTCACAGCTCATGGCCCCTCACATCCCTTCATGGCCCCTCACAGCCCCTCAAGGCCCCTCATATCCACTCACAGCCCCTCAGAGCCCCTCATATACCCTCACAGCCCCTCAAAAGCCCTCATGGCCCCTCACAGCCCCTCAAAAGCCCTCACATCCTCTCACAGCCCCTCAAAAGCCCTCACATCCTGTCACAGCCCTTCATGGCCCCTCACAGCCCCTCATGGCCCCTCACAGCCCCAGGCATGGGGCTCCTCCCAAAGGAGAAGGGGTCGGGCCCTGCTTGTTCTCCTTTTATTTCAGTCCCTTCACAGCCATGAGTAAAGAAAGGCTGAAATGGAGTCTTTCCCCAGTGTTTCCCTCTGGGTTAATTGTGGCTGAAGCTCTGTGCTGGCGCTGGCCCAAGCACGAACATCCCTGCAGCCCCCCAGGCCTTTGCTGTCCCCCCGTGTCCATTCCCTGTCCCCGAGTCCCGCCCGGCTCTGGCAGCAGCAGCAGCCACAGCGCAGTGGGCGCTGGCCTGGCCCAGCCGGGGCTCCCGGGCAGGAGCAGCAGCAGCGCCGGCCCCTTCCCACCTGCTCCTGCTTCAGCTTCCAAAGGAGTTTTCCAGCTGAATTCTGGAGTAGAGCAACAATCACCCACAAACAGCCCTGATTCTTCAGGGCCCGGCTGTGCTGCCCTGACCCAGACATCAGGGAAAGAAAGGATCAGGTTCCAGCACTGTTTTCAGCACTGTTTTACTCACCCTGAGGTGACAGCAGGAGGCTGCTGGTGCCTCTGCCTTGGGAATTGTAGATCATGGTTGCTCTTGCCCCTCTTCTGATTTCTACTTGAATTTTATCCATAAAACTCCACTTGTCTTTTTTGATCAGTGCCACCCAGAGTGCTTTCATTACAGAAATCTCTGGCATCATGAGTAGCAGATCTCCGAATATTCACAAGTCCCTGAGCACAAAGTTGAGAAGAATTAAAGCCACATAGGCCACATTTGCAGCACTCAAACTCAGCCTTGTTGCTGGTCCTGCTGAAATAGAATCAACTGAAAGAGGCCATCACACAAATTACCTCCGGAATGTCAAATAAAATGAAAAAAATCCACCAGGAGAAAGAGAAACCAGAACTTCTCAACTTGCTTCATTGTTTCTTGTGAGCAGCAGCAGAAAGTGGAGATGCCCAGAGGTATTTCCAGCTGCTGCTGATCCCAGATTAAACCCAGCCTGCCACCCAGTCCCAGCAGGAACCTGAGCCCAGCCCGGGGAGCTCCAGCAGTGTTGGGAGCTCAGCGCATGCGGGGCCAGGCCCAGAGCCCCGGGCACGGCCGCCGATTGCGGGGCAGCGGCGCAGGCGGAATGTCCTGCAGCCCAAACCTCCTGCCACACAGCACCCATCATTTTCCCTCTCCTCCTCCTCTCCCAGCATGGCACAAATTCCAGCTTGGAGGAGGCTTCCCCAGGCTCCTGTGTCAGCCTGAGTGTCCCTGCAGAGGAACAGGGCATCTTTCATGCAGTTTCACAAGCTCGAGCTTCTCATTTCATGAGGAATCTGGGATGCAAATGGCCTTGTTAAGAAGGACAAATGCAGAGGCAATTGATTAGAAATTATTAGAATAAATTACCCTTCATCCAGACAAAGTCTACCTAGTCATTCCCTGCATTTCTCCTTTTCAAATTCTTTTTGTCATTTACTCTGGGAGGTGCAGTTTCTTCTGGTGCTTATCACAAACTGAAAACCTCACCAGGGGCACAATTCCCCAGCCCACCAGGAAAAGAAAGAACAAGTTGTAAAGATCTCCAAACATTTGTCCTGCTTTGGTGCAAAAGTCCTGTTACACTCACAGTGTGGAAAGCCAAGAGAAGCTGCAGGTGGTGGCACATCTTGTGACAGAAGCTGCACTTTCTTCTCCAGGAAAGGTTCTTGAAAAGAGCAGACTGTGGAGAAGATTCCAGGAAAACTGAAACAGCTTTCCAGAAGTGAAATGAAAATGGAATAAAACAAACACAGATGTTTTCCTCTATATGATTCTATGCTCCCCTTTTCCATGGTGCTCTACCTCTCCATGCCATTAATTTCAAGTGGGTCTCATCTCATCTAATATCCGTGACTTCATGAGTTTTAGACACTCTGAAATACCATGAGCTGTGCACAGTTTGCCTTCCTCTGTCTTTGTTGGAAAGCAACACTGGAGCCATAAGGGCAGTGCTTGGGTCTACACGAATCCTACAGGCAGGGAATGTGCCTTGACAGTGTCTGAGCCTCAGCAAGGACAGTGCATAGCAGCGTTGCTGTGCTGGGTTTCCATGGAACCATCCCAGGAGCAGCTGCTGAGGTCAGGAGCCATGGCAGCCACCAGGATGGTCCAAAGGCCCTTGGCGGGATGGGCTCCTGCCCTGGCCCTGTGTGCCAGGAGCCGGCAGCGTTGGGTGCAGGGAGCCCAGGGAGGGCCCAGAAATGCTGGGCTGAGAAATGCTGGGGGCACAGCCAGATGGGCGTGTGCAACCGGCCAGGGCACAGCAGCAGCACGCACAGGGGGCACAGCCTGCAGGACAGATGGCCAAGGGCTGGGCACGGCTGGCAGGGCCACAGGCACCCAGGCCTTTGTCCCCTGGGCTCTGGCAGCGCCTCTGGAGGCCCCACAGAAGGAACTTTCCTTTCAGGGGCTGCACTTTGCTCCTCCCTGGCCCCTCCTGGAGGAGGCTGGCAGGGGTTGCAGTTTGATGCCATTTGTCCTTGCTGCCCCTCCCATCCTTCTGCCCCACAAACAGCCCTGAGCCACCCGTGAGGGACAGGCCCTGCTGTGCCAGGCCTGGGCTCAGGGCTTGGCCTTTCTGCTTCCTCCAGCCAGCCCAGGCCTCCTCAGCATTGCAGTTCCTGCTGCTGTGCCCCAAGCCCTCTCGGCCAGTGTTGGAAAGGGACTTGGGGTACCTCGATCCCCTCAGGCAGCACATGGGAAAAAACAACAAACTTCTTCAAAGGGTGGAGAACAAACTTTTACTTGCAAACTTCAGAGAATAAGGTACTTGGAACATCTTAAAGCAACATGGAATTACAGTAAATCACTTGACAAAGCACTGGTAGAGCAAACTAAAACCTGTCCAACTTCCAGTTCACCAGATTTCAAGAAGAGGACATCAGGAGAAGAGAGAGAGGGAGAGAGAGATCCACAGTCACCCTTGGATCCAGCTCCATCTCAGCTGCTGTGAGCTCTGGGGCTGTGGGACGTGTCAGTGTCACACCCGTGTCACAGCCCCACCTGCTCTGGTCCCTCTCCCAGGTGGGGTTTTTTGGGAGCCAGGGGCTTGGCAGCCACTTTGGGGCTGGACCAGAGGCTGCAGTGGCTGGGGCTGGGGCAGTGACCACCCCACCTCTGCAGAACTTGCCCTGCCCCCCAAACACACCCAGCAGATGTCTGGGGCCATTCATCATTTCTCTGCTCTCCAACATTGAGGCAACGGACTCTGGCTGCAGCTCTGAGCTCGTGCCCAAGGCAGCCACCCCTGGCAATGGGGCTTCATGGAGCTGCTCTCAGGAAATTTCCCAATAGTTAGGGAGTGCCTCAAAACCGCCTCAGAAATGTGAGCTACACCAAAATCTCTTCAGGAATGTGGAATATCAAAAAAAACCCACTCAGTAGTGCGTTCCTCCTCCCTTCATCATCCCCAAACTTTGGCTGTCGTATTCCAGACCCCACCCCACCTCCCCAATCCCAACCCCTGCTTGACATCAACACCCCCTTCCCAAGCAGAATTTTCCACATTTCACACCTCCCAAACCCCATCTCACCCGTCTTGCTTCTCCTAATGCCCATCTCACCCCTCCTGATTTTCAGCACACTTCACCCAATCCCCTTCCAAACCCCATTCCACCCTAAGGGGCTGAGAAATTTACTCATTTTGGGGTGGGATTGAGTAGTTTTCAGTGGCTTTGAGTGGTTTTCAGGTGACAGATCAAATCCTCTTGTCTCTTTGAGAGCCAAGAAATGGAGAAAACTATGCCAAATACCCCCTAAACCCCCAAATCCTCCCAAGTATCTCCTGAATCCCAGATTCCCTCCAAACACTAGTAAAAAAGTGAGGCTTTGGATGCCATTGATGAATGTGTTGATTTTTACCCCAATTGTCCTTGTTTTAATGGGATGAAGATGAATCAAAAGAATATTAGGGACCATAACCCAAAAGACCACCAGCCCAGTGCCTTCCCAACACAGATCACTGGGAATTTGGGTCATCAGGTCTCTGCGCAATGTGGGTCCTCTGAAGCAGGATGATCTTGGAGCAGTGCAGGAACCTTGTCCCACAGTCAGGGCACTCACAGGGCTTCCCTTACTGGTGGCTCTGTTGGTGTCTGTTAAAGTGAGAGCTCCTGGACAAGCTCTTCCCACAAGCGGGACACTCGTGAGGCCATTCCCTGGTTTGGATCCTCCAGTGGCAGATGAGGTGGGAATTGTGCTTGAAGCCCATCCCACAGTAGGGGCAGCGGGAAGGGGCTCTCCTCTGTGTAAATCTGCTGGTGTTCAAGGACATCTGAGCTGGTCTGAAACTTCTTCCCACCCTCGGGACACTCGTAGGGCCATTGCCTGTTGTGGATCCTCTGGTGGCGGATCAAGTGGGAGCGTCGGCTGAAGCTCTTCCCACATTGCTCACACCTGTGGGGCCGTTCCCTGGTGTGGATCCTCTGGCGGCAGATCAGGTGGGAGCGCCGGCTGAAGCTCTTCCCACACTGGGGACACTGGTAGGGCCTCTCCCCAGTGTGGATGCGCCGGTGGATGATGAGGTGGGAGTTCTGCTTGAAGCCCTTCCCGCAGTCAGGGCAGTGGAAGGGCCTCTCCTCTGTGTGAATCCGCTGGTGCTTGAGGAGATTGGACCTGGTGTGAAACCTCTTCCCACACTGGGGACACTCATAGGGCCTCTCCCCAGTGTGGATGCATTCGTGGGTCACAAGGTGGGAGCTGGTCTGAAACCTCTTCCCACATTCCCAACATTCGAAGAGACTCTCCTTGTTGTGGATCATCTGGTGATGGATCAGGGTGTTCCTCCGGTTGAAGCTCTTGCCACACTCCAAGCACTTGTAGGGCTTCTCCGCATTCTGAAGCTGCTCAGGGACCACCAACTCAGAGCCACGGCTCAAGCTCTGTCCACCTTCCTGGCACAGGGTGGGTCTTTTCTCTTCAGAGCACCCTGGGATGGGTTTGGAGCCCCTCCTCATGCAGGATCTCTGGGGCTTTTCCTCCCCATTGAAATCCTGCAATGTGGAACAGCTCAAAACAGCCTCTTCCACGAAGTTTTGCCACAGAGATTTGTCCTCTCTGGTCTCTGACCTCAGCTTTTTGTCTGGGGGAGGAAGGACAAGGAGAGGATGGAATTTGCCTCTTTGTCAGAGGGAAGGGCAAGGAGATCCCCCCAGTTCATCCCCGTCAGGACAGCGTTGGCAGCAGGGTTGTCCTGCAGCCAGGGGCCATGCTGGGCTGGGAGATGAAGCAGGAGAGAGGGGAATGGGGCAGTGACTTCCTCCTCACGTGCCTGGCTGTCCCAGGGCATCTTCCTCTTCCTTACAGGCTTCTCCTCCATCTGGTCAAGGTTTGGGAATGGGAAATCCTGGTTTGGAGAAAAACAAGGGATAAGCACATTGAGTTTAAATGTTCCTCTGCCCAAGTCCATCTCTAGAAGCCACCAGACATCTGGTGCCCATATAAACCTCACAAACACCAAGATTCAGCCCTGAACATGCCTCCAAGGAATTCCCTAGCCCTGGTCTCTCCCATTTGGTGTTCAAGGATCTCCCCTGTCCCAGCTGCTGGGGGTCACGCTTGTATTGAGGGTCCCCCATCTACTCAGTCCCAGCCCTCCCCAGGCTACTGGGAGTCCCAGGAATACAAAATGTTCCCCCCTTTTCCACCTCCCAACTTAGGGATGCTGAGGGATTTTGGGGTCCCAGGGGTCCCTTCTCCCCTTATTCTCTGCTTTGGGATGCAGGGGGTCCAAGGAGTCCCCCCTGCCCCTCTCCAGGCTGTTGAGGGTCTCATGAATCATGGCACTCCCCCCTCTCTGGGCTCCCCATTTTGGTGTCCTGGGGGACACAGGGCTCTGCTCCTGGGACCCCCCCAGTTGAGTGGCATTTTCCACTCAACTTTGGAGTTCTTCATTCTCCAAACATCCTCCCTAAAAACCCATCTCAGGGAACTTAGGGATATCTGGGCCAAGCTCCCTGTCTTGAGTTGGAAAGACAGGTGTCTGCTAAGGAAGGAAGGAGCCTCCCTTGAAATGGAAAATATAAACCCCTTCTCTCTGAATTATAATTTTGAAATTAATGGGCTTTAAGGCAAAGATATGGAAATAGGAAAACCAGTTCTTTAGAAGGAAAGTTAAACTGAAGATGCAGTAGTAAAAAAAAAAAAAAATTGACGAAGTCAGAATACAACCTGATACCCGGTTAGGCAGGGTGTTGGTAGCAGTGCAATCAAATCGTGGCTGCAGTCCTCCTGGAGTCACAGATGTGGTTTTGTTGAAGCAATGATCCTGTGGAAGGGTGCAGTTTTCCTCTGAAGGTCCAATGCTGGTGTGGATGGGTCTGGTGTTCCTCTGGGAATCCAGTGGAAACAGGCTGCTTCTGGTGTGTGAAATCTCAGGTTATATCCCGGTAGGAATGCTTGACTCCTCCCCCTGGGTGGAGCATCTCACAATGGGATGATGGAATTTGATCAGTCATGCAATGAGACTCAATGGCCCATTAAGATACGATATCTCCCCTGAGGGAGTGTGGGTGGTGGAAGAGATAAAGAACACTGCCCCACCTGGTTTTAACAGCTGGCCCATTAACAGAAGATATCCCCCCAGAGTTATGAGAAATGGGTCATGGAACAGTTCTTACTTGGGATGTCCTGTTGGTTTTGTTTTCAAACTGGCACACTGGGGAGAAGTGGGACCATGCTGGGAACTGCTGTGAGCAGGTTGGAGGGACTGGTCTACACTGTGGGCAACTGGGCATGACTGGGACTGTGCTGGGAGAGACTGGCATCATACTGGGGGTGACTGGGACTAGACGTGGGGAAACTGGGAGCAAGTGGATGAAAGTGGGAGCAACCTCGACCATGCTGGGGGCAAACTGCATCCTAACGGGGAAGGACTGGCAGTGACTGGGCTCCTAATGGGAGTGCCGAGGAAACTGGAACCACACCGGGGGGCAACTGGGCTGATACTGGGAGCAGCCACTTCTGTCACTTGGACCCTCAAACCCTTTTCCTGGCCACCCCACCTCTCCCAGGCCCACCATTTTCTTTGGCCCTGGGAGCCCTGGACTCCTACTCCTGCCTTTCCCAGCACCCCGCCCCTCCTTCCCATATCACTGAGGACACTTGGGACCCCTATTCCCAGCCATCCTGGGTTTTTCCACCTTTTGATGGGAACGGGGACACCGGGGAAACTCGGAGCTCCCTTTCCTGACTAAATGGAGCCTTTTAACCCCATCTATCCCACATCTACCCACCCCTACCATCCCCTTTTCTTAATCCTGGAACCTCCAAACCCCCTTCCCTGCTCTCCCAGCTCTCCCTGTTCCCCCTTTCCTTCACCCATGACCTCCAGACCCCAAATCTCCGTGTCCCCCCAGTTCTCCTCTCCCTGCGGTCCCTGCCCTTGGCACTGTCGGAGCCTGGCCCGGGGTTCCCCCAGTTCCTGTCCATGGGGTCCCAGGATGGGATCCCCTTCCAGTGCCGCCACAGCCAGCGGGGCCAGGTGGAGCCGCAGCCGCCGGGGATGGCGGCTGGAGCCGAGCCGGGATATTGGGATGGCTGGAGCTGGCACAAGGAGCGGCACCGGCACGGGGCCAGCAGGGAGCTGCAGATGCTGCAGGAGCGGCACAGCCAGAGCGGGGCTCAGGGCGGGGAGAAATATCTGCCTTTACAACAGATGAAATTGAATACAAATCTCTTGGCTACCCAACCCAAGACACAGTCCCTTCCAGTCGATGCCAGTAGCTCCCAATGTGTCCACATTTTCCTCCCAACATGGGCCCAGTAGCTCCCAGTAACTCCCAGTCAGGTTCCATGGCAGGCCCAGTGGCTCCCAGGATGATCCCAACAGGACCTGTAGTCACTGCCAGTATGGTTTCAGTCACTCCCATTACAATCCTAGTTTTTCCCAGTCTCTCCTAGATACTCCTGGCATTATTCCAGTCATGCCCACAGTGACTCCCTTTCAGTCCCGGTGTGGTTCCAGTCCCAGCCAGCACCTTTCCAGGCACTCCCAGTCTGATTCCAGTATGATCCCAGTCACTCTCAAATACACCCAGATTTATTCCAGTCACCCCCAGTATGAATCCAGTCAGTTCCAGTAGGATCCCAGTTTGACCCCTGCATGGGCACAGCTGCTCCCATTATAATCCAGCATGGTTCCATTTCCCCCACTGTGGTTTCAGTCTCTCCCAGTGTATCCCAGTTGTTCTCAGTCCCTCTGAGTTGCCCTGAGTTGCTTCCAGCCTGATCCCAGTTGCTCTCAGCCAATCCTAGTCATCCTCAGTGCCGTTCCAGTTGCTGCCAGTATGGTCCCAGTGTCCCCCAGCATGGGCCCAGTCTTTCCCACTGTGATCACAGTAGGATCCCAGTTGCCCCCAGCATGGTTCCAGTTGCTCCCTGTTCCTCCCAGTCTGTTTCCAGGTGCTCCCAGTTGCCCCTGGTCTAGTCCCAGTCACTCCATAGATGATCCCAGTGCCTCCCAGCACAGTCCCAGTCATGCTCAGTTGCCCACAGTGTAGACCAGTCCCTCCAACCTGCTCACAGCAGTTCCCAGCATGGTCCCACTTCTCCCCAGTGTGCCAGTTGGAAAACAAAACCAACAGGAGATCCCAAGTAAGAACTGTTCCATGACACATTTCTCATAACTCCGGGAGGATATCTTCTGTTAATGGGCCAGCTTTAAAAACCAGGTGGGGCAGTGTTCTTTATCTCTTCCACAAGTGTCTTGGGTTGGGTAGCCAAGAGATTTGTATTCAATTTCATCTGTTGTAAAAGCAGATATTTCTTTATCTCTTGTAACTCCAGGGGGGAGGGGGGCAGATGCCTTCTGATAATGGCCCAGCTGTTAAAACCAGATGTGGCCGTGTTTCTTATCTCCTTCACCTCCTGTCCATCCTCCAGGGAGATATCTTCTGCTAATGGGCCATTAAGGCTCATCAAGGACATGACACATTACATCATCCCATTGTGAGGGGATAAGATGCTCTACTGAGGGGGGGCGGGGAGGCAACTGTTCCTACCCAGATAAAAACTGAGACTCAGGAACAGCAGGCATCTGGTTTTTTTCCACCAGAGGAAGACCAGACCCTTCTCGCTACCATTGGACTTTTCCTACTCCATTATCTGTACCCCACAGAACCTCATCTACGGATTATTTAGACTGCTTCCAACACCCTGACCAACAGGGTTTCAGGTCATATCCCTGACTCTGTCAGGGTGTTTTTTCCAGGACTTCTTTTTTGCTTACTTGCTTGTCTTTGTACTGCTTCATTTGTATTTTGGTGGTTTTGTTGTTATTGTTGTTGTTGTTTATTCCTATTAAAGAACTGTTACCCCTATTCCCATATCTCTGAACGCCCTTAATTGCAAAATTATAATAATTTGGAGGGGAGGTGGGTGACATTCTCCATTCCAAGGGAAGCTCTGGCTCTCCCTGGCAGACAACTGTCTTTCAAAACCAAGACAGCTGCTTTAAGAGCTCCCGCTCTTGTTGGGTCCTGCTATAACTGCCCTTAAAATGCCAAAACCACTCCTGTTGATTCCAATACGGAGCCCTGGGGGCGTTTGGGGGTCCCAGGTCGGGTTTGGGGGTCCTGGGATGGTTTGGGGCTCGCAAGAAAAGTTTGGGGGTCACAAGAGGGGTTTGTAGGTCACAGAAGGGTTCAGGGGTACCTGGTGATGCTGATGATGGTGATGTGAACCCCCTGTTGGGTGTAAACATGCATGAGGGGTTCCTGGAGAGGGTTTTGCAGATCCCAGGGGGTTTTGGGGTCGTGTTGCAATTTTGGAGGTCCCCAAGTGTTTTTCAGGGGTCCTAAAGGGAGGGATTAGGTGATCCCAGGGGGATCCCAGGGCTGTTTTTGGGTACCTGCTGGTGACAGAGATGGGGACCCCGTGCCAGGTATAAACCTTCTCAAGGGGGTCTGATGGGAGTGTTGGGAGGTCCTGTGGGAATTTTGATGTCCTGAGAGGTGTTGGGGGGGAAGTCTGTATGGCTTTTTGCATTCTTGGGGAGTTTTTTGAGGGTCCCAGGATGTTTTTGTGATCCTGGGGAGGTTGGGGTGTCCCAGAAAGATCTGAGGATCCCTGGGAGGTTTTGGGGATACCTGGGCCATGCCAGTGACAGAGCTGGGGACCCCGTGCCAGGTCTGACCCTTCTCACTGAGCACGGGCAGTGTCAGCGTGTTCAGGGAGATCCTGGAGGCCTGAGGGGTCACCCCAAATCCCAGGGGACCCCAAATGCTCAGGGACCCCCTGAACTCCCCTCACTGCTGCATCTGCTGCAGGCAGGGGGGCACCAGCACTCGGCCCCACCCCCACCATCACAGGGGGACAGAAATGGGGGAGGGGCCGAGTGCTGGTGCCCCACTGCCTGCAGCAGATGGAAAGGTCAGGGGGGATCCCAAAGTCATGGGAAAGGGACACAAGGGACTCCCAACAATCCCTATGGGGGGATGAGGGGGGACCCAAAAGGAATTTGGGGGGACTGGGTGGGTCATTGAAGGGCCCTCAAGAGTCTTGTGGGGGGTGAGGACAGCAAAGAACAGGGCAACCCCCAGGAGGGGTTTGTGGGGGAAGACGATTGGAGTTTCCATGGCAGTGGGATGGGGATGAGATCTGCCCATGGAATTCCATGGGAATGGCATGGCAGTGAAATCCATCTAGAGAATTCCCATGGGAATGGGACAGCACAGGCATCCATCTATGGAGTCCTCATGGGAATTCCTATGTTCCCAAATTTTGTCCTCCCAAATCCCACATTCCCATGGGAATTCTACCCTCCCCACCTTTACTCGCCAGCACTTCCCACCCACATCTGACATATTTCTGGAGACATTCCAGGCAGGTGTGCCCCTGGGGATTTGTTCATTCCTCAGCCTTGATCTCATCCTGTTCCCAGCACCTCTTGGTGACCTGGGCAGCGCCATCGGCCACCAGGAATCCCCCAGATCCCAGCTGGAAGGAGAGGAATTCCCGCCTGTCAGAGCCGAGCTGATTGGATCCATGGAAGCTCCCGTGAGACAGGAGGTCACAGCCAGAAACCTCCTTAAAGTGTGGAGACCTGGGGAGGGATTGGACCCATGAAGAGACTCGGAATTGTGTCCCAGCCCCACGGAGCCACATTCCAGCCCCACGGAGCCCCAGAGTCTGATGGAGACCCACAGAGCCTCATCCCAGCCCCTTGGATCCGCATGGATGCACATCCCAGCGCCCCAGATCCCGGCCCAGCCCCACGGATCCCCACTGCAGTCCCACAGGTGCCATGGCAGCCCCACAGATCCCCCAGCCCCGGCTCCCTGCCCTGAGCCCCGCTCTGGCTGTGCCGCTCCTGCAGCATCTGCAGCTCCCTGCTGGCCCCGTGCCGGTGCCGCTCCTTGTGCTGGCTCCGGCCATCCCAATATCCCGGCTCGGCTCCAGCCGCCATCCCCGGCGGCTGTGGCTCCGCCCGGCCCCGCTGGCTGTGGCGGTGCTGGAAGGGGATCCCATCCAGGGACCCCATGGACAGGAACTGGGGGAACCCCGGGCCGGGCTCCGACAGCGCCACGGGCAGGGACCGCAGGGAGAGGAGAACTGGGGGGACACGGAGATTTGGGGTCTGGGGGGTCATGGGTTAAGGAAGGGGGGAACAGGGAGGGCTGGGAAAGCAGGGAAGGGGGTTTGGGGGTTCCAGGATTAAGAAAAGGGGATGGTAGGGGTGGGTAGATGTGGGATGGGTGGGCTTAAAAGGGTCCATTTAGTCAGGAAAGGGAGCTCCAAGGTTCTCCGGTGTCCCCATTCCCATCAAAAGGTGGGAAAACCCAGGATGGCTGGGAATAGGGGTCCCAAGTGTCCTCAGTGATATGGGAAGGAGGGTCAGGGTGCTGG
Organism: Acrocephalus arundinaceus; assembly: GCA_021534815.1. Classification (NCBI taxonomy): domain Eukaryota; kingdom Metazoa; phylum Chordata; class Aves; order Passeriformes; family Sylviidae; genus Acrocephalus; species Acrocephalus arundinaceus. Next base: position 143,630 of record JAJEOU010002630.1, read on the forward strand.
GGAAGGCAGGAATAGGAGTCCACGGGTTCCAGGGCCAAAGAAAATGGTGGGCCTGGGAGAGGTGGGGTGGCCAGGAAAAGGGTTTGAGGGTCCAAGTGACAGAAGTGGCTGCTCCCAGTATCAGCCCAGTTGCCCCCCGGTGTGGTTCCAGTTTCCTCGGCACTCCCATTAGGAGCCCAGTCACTGCCAGTCCTTCCCCATTATGATGCAGTTTGCCCCTAGCATGGTCGAGGTTGCTCCCACTTTCATCCACTTGCTCCAAGTTTCCCCATGTCTAGTCCCAGTCACTCCCAGTATGATGCCAGTCTCTCCCAGCATGGTCCCAGTCATGCCCAGTTGCTCACAGTGTAGACCACTCACTCCAACCTGCTCACAGCAGTTCCCAGCATGGTCCCACTTCTCCCCAGTGTGCCAGTTTGAAAACAAAACCAACAGGACATCCCAAGTAAGAACTGTTCCATGACCCATTTCTCATAATTCTGGGGGGATATCTTCTGTTAATGGGCCAGCTGTTCAAACCAGGTGGGGCAGTGTTCTTTATCTCTTCCACCACCCACACTCCCTCCAGGGAGATATCTTCTGTTAATGGGCCATTGAGTCTCATTGCATGACTGATCAAATTCCATCATCCCATTGTGAGATGCTCCACCCAGGGGGATTAGCCAAGCATTCCTACCTGGATATAACCTGAGATTTCACACACCAGAAGCAGCCTGTTTCCACTGGATTCCCAGAGGAACACCAGACCCATCTACACCACCCCTGGATCTTCAGAGGAAAACTGCACCCTTCTACAGGATCATTGCTTCAACAAAACCACATCTGTGACTCCAGGAGGACTGCAGCCACGATTTGATTGGACTGCTACCAACACCCTACCTAACTGGGTATCAGGTATTCTGACTGTGTCAGCTTATTTTTTTTACTACTGCATTTTTATTTTGCTTTTCCTACTAAAGCACTGTTATTCCTATTCCCATATCTTTGCTTGAGAGCCCATTCATTTCAAAATTATAATTCAGAGGGAGGGGGTTTATATTTTCCATTTCAAGGGAGGCTCCTGCCTTCCTTAGCAGACACCTGTCTTTCCAAACCAAGCTCAGCCCAGATATCTTGGGGGGTCCCTGGGCTTGGTTTCTTAGGAGGGATTTTTGAAGAATGAAGAACTTCAAAGATCAGATGAAAATGCCCCTTGGGGGTACATTGAGGGTCCTGGTGGTGGCGGACGGTAGAGGCAGCCTGGAGGAGCAGGGGGGACTCCCTTGACCCCCTGCACTCCACAGCCGAGAAAAAGGGGAGAAGAGACCCCAGAGACCCCAAAATCCCCTTGCATCCCTACTTGGGGAGAGAGCAAAGGGAGGAACTTTTCCGATTGCTGGGACTCCCAGTAGCCTGGGGAGGGCTGGGACTGAGTAGATGGGGGACCCTCAATAGAAGCGTGACCCCCAGCAGCTGGGAAAGGGGGGAACCCCTGAAAACCAAAGGGGAGAGACCACGGATGGGGAATTCCTTGGAGGCATTTTCAGGGCAGAATATTGGTGTTTAGGAGGTTTTTATGGACCCCAGATTCCAGGTGACTTTTAGAGATGGACTTGGTCAGGCAGACCTTCAAACTGAATGTGCTCATCTGTTGTTTTTCCCCAAACCAGGATTTCCCATTCTCAAACCTTGGCCAGATGGAGGTGGAAGCTGTGAGGAAGAAGAAGATGCCCTGGGACAGCCAGGCAGGTGAGGAGGAAGTCACTGCCCCTTTTCCCCATCTCGCCTGCCCCATCTCCCAGCCCAGCATGGCTTTCAGCTGCAAGACAACCCAGCTGCTCATGCCGTCCTGCCAGGGATTCCCTGGGGGGATCTCCTTCCCCTTCCCTCTTGCACAGAGGAAATTCCATCCTCTCCTTGTTCTTCTTCCCCCAGACAAGTAGCTGAGGACGGAGACCAGGGAGGAAAAATCCCCAGAGCAGAACCTCATGGAAGAGGCCGTTTTGAGTGGCTCCCTGGCACAGGAATCCAACAGGGAGGAAAAGCCCCAGAGATCTCACAGGAGGAGGGGCTCCAAACCCATCCCAGGCTTATCTGAAGAGGAATGACCCACCCTGTGCCAGGAACGTGGCCGGAGTTCAAGCCAGAGCTCAGACCTGGTGGCCCATGAGCAGCTTCATGACAGGGAGCAGTCCTATGAGTGCTTGGAGTGTGGGAAGAGCTTTAGCAACAACTCCAATCTGATCCGCCACCTCAGGATCCACACTGGGGAACGGCCCTACGTGTGTGGGGAATGTGGGCAGGGCTGCAGAGACAGCACCAACCTGATTGTCCACCTCAGGACCCACACTGGGGAGAGGCCATATGAGTGTGTGGAATGTGGGATGAGCTTCATCCAGAGATCCAGCCTGACTGTCCACCAGAGAACCCACACTGGGGAGAGGCCCTATGAGTGCGGGGAATGTGGGAAGAGCTTCAGACAGAACTCCTGCCTGATCCGCCACCAGAACATCCACGCTGAGGAAAGGCCGTACAAATGTGGGGAATGCAGGAAGGGCTTCAACCAGAGGTCTAAACTGATTATCCACCAAATGATCCACACTGGGGAGAGGCCATATGGATGCCCCCAGTGTGGGAAGAGGTTTAAGACCAGTTCCCATCTCCTCCTTCATGAGCACATTCACACAGAAGAGAGGCCCTTCCTCTGCCCTGACTGTGGGAAGGGCTTCAGGCAGAACTCCCACCTCATCACCCACCGGCGCATCCACACTGGGGAGAGGCCCTACGAGTGTCCCCAGTGTGGGAAGAGCTTCACCGACAGCTCTACCTTGACCCAACACCAACGGAGACACCGGTAAAGGAAGCCCTGTGAGAGCCCTGACTGCAGGAACAGCTTTATTTTAATCTTAAACTTCATCCCTTATCAGTGGACTTACACTGGCCAGAGCCCTGGTTACCCACATTTCTCCGAATCCATGCCAGGAAGACACCTGTCCCTTTCCATGTGCCTGGATATGTTGTGAAGTGGGATGGAAGAATGTGAGGGTCTGACCATGGCCCTGTCATTGTATTTGATTCCATCTCAGGTCATTGACAGGGGCAGGAAAGGGACTCTCTCTCTCCCCAAGGAGAAGGGTATCCTTTCCAGGCAGGAGGAAATACATAGCCTGGAAGAACCAGTTGATGTTGTTTAAATTTTCCCTGTATATCATTTGTCTTATCCCTTCTGTTATCAATATTGTTTCTCTTCCTATTTTTTCCTTATCTTGTTGCTGTTCCCAGCAAATTGTTCTTATCCCAGCCTGGGATCTTTGCCTTTTGTACTTTCAGTGGGAGGGTGGAGGGCAGCGAGCAGTGGCACAGTTTTAGTGGGAGCACAAAATGGGGGAATCCCATTCCTAAAGCCCGGCCCATGGAAACCGAGCATCCCAGCTGGTGCCAGCCCCGGCTGCCCTGGAACAGCCTTGGGAGCGCGTCCCTGGCTGGAGCTGTGGGAACCTCTTCCCTCTGGTGCCCAGGGACAGGACTGGAGGGAAGGGCTGGAGATGACTCGGGGCAGGTTTGGGTGGGATCTGAGGAAAAGGTTTTTCCCCCAGAGGCTGCTGGGGCACTGAACAGGCTCCCAGGGAAGGGTCCCAGCTCCAGGGCTCTGGGAGCTCCAGCAGAATTTGGACAGCGCTGCCAGGCCCAGGCTGGCATTGTTGGGATATCTTGTGCAGGGCCAGGAGTTGGACTCGAGGATCCTGGAGACCTCCCAGGGCTTTCTGGGGATGCTAAAGAGCCCTGTGCTCAGAGGCAGTCACAGCCATTCCATGGGGGAACCCAGGGCACCTTGGGCTGCAAAGGCACCCATCTGTCACAGGCACTCACGGGGGCTCCACGGTGACATCCCAGGAGTCCCCAGGCTGCCAAAGAGCCGGGATGTCCCAGACACTCCCAGGGGTTCCTGTCATGGGCAGAGTGGGAGCTTCAGGCAAAAGCTTGATTTCTTCATTGGAGAAACTCCTGCTGAGTCATGAGGTGTAGAAATGACACCAAAGAACCACCATGATCCTCAAATTCCTCCCAGACACCTAGACTTTACAAATTCCATCTAAAACAGGAGAGTGGGTGTAGATGGATCCAATCCTAGACCCAGATTTTGTCAAAGGTTTATAGGTAAAAGATTGGAGAAGTGAATTAAACCAAATTGTAATTTGTCCCCCAGGATTAACAGTGGACTACCAAATATATTTGCATAAATACAGCTACGATTGATTCTGATCAGGATTGGACAGAAAGGCTTATTGACACCGCAAACTAAAAAAAAAAAAAAAAAAAAAAAAAAAAAAAAGAGTTATTTACTCCACAGTACAGGAGCTATAACAAATATTAGGATGTAGTGCTCTAGGAAGCAATTTGGAAATAAAAACGGCTTTGTTGGACTTCTTTTAGGCCATTGCAGGCAGAGCCTCCTGCTCCAGCAGGAACTGCCTTTCCTGTGCCAAGACCAGGGCAGATACCGCTGCAGGAAAAGCCCCAGGCCAGCCCCAAGACAGTGAAGGCCTCGGCCACAAGTGCAGAGTGCCGTGCTGGCAGCTGTGCCAGGGAGAGCCTGAGGCACCAAAGGCACCTTGGCAGCAGCAGCTGCTCCCAGGCCATGGCCACAAGCCTCCCTTGGCAGCCCGGCCTGGTGGCCAGCACTGCAGAGCTGCTGCTGCTGCTTCAGGGCTCCTTTCTGCCTGGGCTTTGCCCCAGCCCACAGAGTGTGACCTCAGCCCTGAGCCTGGCACAGCCGCTGCGCCTGAGCCCTGCAAAGCCTCAAGGTCACCTGAGCCAGCCGGGCTCTGTCAGCCCCTGGGGAAGGCAGGGCCAGCAAAGGCCACAGAAGGGGCTGCTCCCTGGACTCCATGCACTGTCTTGACTCCTCCTTGTCTCTGCTGGAGCCCACATGCAGCAGGCAAAGGCAGCCCCTTCTGTGGCCTTGGAATGGTTTGCATGGGAAGAGCTCTGCAGTGCTCATCTCATCCAAAGCCCTGCCATGAGCAGGGACATCTTTGAGCAGCTCAGGTTGTTCAGAGCCCTGTCCCAGCTGGACTGGAATGTTTCCAGGGATGGAACATTGATCACTTCCCTGGGAACTTGTCCTGCTGGATCACCAACCTCACCATCAAAAATTTCCTCCTTGTCTCTCCTTATCTGAACCTCCCTTGCTTTAGTTTAAAACCACCACCCTTTGTCCTGTTGGGACAGGTCCTGCTAAAACCTTTGTCCACCCTTGCCTTTCCCATGAGCCGGGTTTCCATGGCAATTGCCATGCCAGGTGACCCAGGGGTGGTGTCCCAGTGAGGGCTGCCATGGAAGCAGTGCCCAGCCCTGCCCCTTTCTGTCTGCCTGAGCTGGCCTTTGGCCCTGGCAGTGGCGTTTGCTGCTGGTTCCGCGGTGCCTGAGCAGCCAGCGCGGCACAGGGCAGGTGGCCATGGCACAAGCCCCCAGCAAGGGATCCCCTCTGCCTCTGGGCACTGACACCAGCCCTGAGCAAGAGGCTGCCACAGTGGGCTCAGTGCAGTGTCCATGGCCACAGCCCCTTGCAATGGCCCAGGGCAGCTTGGGATGATGATCCACCCTCACTCCTGGCCCAGGCCAGGCCTGCAGTGCCCTTCCCCACAGCCTGGCTGCACAGAAGCACTTCCAGGGCTCTCTGCAGTTCCCTTCCCCACACTCTTGCCTCACTCACACACCTCCCAACAGCCCAGCTGGAGCTTTGAGCTGCAAGGAGTTCAAAGCTTGTCTGTCCTTCAGCAGTTGGTCTAATTCTGCCTTCAGCCAACTCTGGATTTGTGTTTATTGCAGAACTTCCTGTGTGTCTCAAACATTCCTTGCATGGTTCTGCCTTGGGGAAGTGGAACCTCCTTGGTGGCACCTTGGGCTTGGCACACACTTGAGGAGATTGTCTGAAATTTAAGAGGTTTAGATTGCTAAAAAAGGAAGAAAGCTCCTCTTTTGTCTGAGTGCAGCCAGTTGTCCAAGCAAAGCCAGGCCCAGGTGAGTGAGGACAGACAGGGTGGTGTTGGGGAATGTGGATCAAGGTTGTCCACACTGGGTGAAACATCAAGGCACAGCTTCTCTGAGAAGGCCAGACGTCCTTAGGAGAGTCCCTGGCTTAATATCCATCACTGAATGCTGCAAACACCTCTTCTCTAAAGAGAAAAATACACCCTTGAAAATAGTAATGTGGATTTCTTAGAAGCTCTTTGAAATCTTAATCCATAACTCTAGGAAAAAAGACTTCCTAATGAACTGCACCAGGCCATAGGGAAATCAAGGCACAGCCATGGTTTGTCCGGACTTGCTTGATCCTAATGAGCTCCGTGGTGCATTTGGTGCTGAGCCCTGGAACTTCAGGGCCTGAGAGGAGATTGCACAAACCTTGCCAGGAGTCAAAGTCGGAGGAAACCCCCAAAGTGGGTCAAGGCATTCGTGGGTCCCACTAAGGTCCATCCCCAACACAGGCTCCTCATAGACTCTTTGAAGGAGAGAACTGGTGGACAGGATTGCACAAAAACCTCTCAGAGATTCAGTGGCAAAAAGAAGTACTTAAATTACTCCTGAGTACCTTGAAGCATGAATAAGCACCACTGAGTGTTGTTACTGGATAAAATTCTCAAGGGATTCATTAAAGCAGATTTTTAGAGGCCATGATTGCACAACTCTGTCAGTCAGTGTCAAAACCCCCTTTTTTTCCAAACTTTAAATACACTGAATTATTAATGAGCCCCACTGAGTGTTGTTACTGACAAAGCCTCTCAAGGGACTCATTAAAGCAGAGAATTGGAGGCCAGGATTGCACAAACCTCTCAGAGACTCCAAGGCAAAAGCCAAACCCAAAGTCCTTGGAAAAACCTGCAGTCCCTGGCAGCATGAAGGAGCCCCCCAGGACCATTGCTGACCAAGGCTCCTTCCCCAGGGACTCCTTCCAGCACATCCTGGAGGCCACTGGCATGGGAGAGGGATGCTGAGGGCAGGACAAGGGGCTGACAGTGCCCAGCCTTGCTGGGGCTGTGCCAGGATGCCCCAGGGCCTAGGGACAAGGTGTCTCCTCAGTGTCCTTGGTGGCACAGAGGCTGCTGTGGCCCAGGGCACCAAGACCTGGCTTCTCTTTGTCCCCACCTGTCATCACTGCCTGCAGTTCTCTGCTCTGCCTGGGGCCTGGGGACAATTTCTGTGTCGTGTCCTTCAGTGGGACCCATTAAAACTTCCAGAAACTTTGGAGTTGGCTTCTGCCTTGGAGTTCTGGAGAGGTTTCTTCAGCTCCCTCTCAGGGACTGATGTTCAGGGCCTCAGCACAAAGCCCTGAGAGAGTCATTAAAGTCTTTGTGCTGTGTCTGTGCTAATGAGCAGGACTGAGCTCCTCATCAAGAGAGAGATTCTGGTAACCAAGAAGAGCTTAAAAACACATTTCTCTGGATGAGCAGCTTTTCTGCCAGCCCAGCAGGGCTGGGGCACTGCCTGCAGCCACCCTGGGCACAGCACACAGGCACAGAGAGCTTCAATCACTCAGGGCTTGGAAGGTGCTGAGAAGGTACTGAGGGAGAATCACTGCCAGCCCTTGGCACAGGAACCTCTGGCTGCAGGACAATGCAGCTGCAGCTCCTGCAGTGATCTCCTCAAGCTGCAGCATCCCAATGCCTACAGACTGTGTGAGTACATTCTCTTATTATCTTTTTTCTAGAGCAGCCAGGGGTGCCCAGGGCTGTGGTGCAGAGCAGGGTCCTGCAACCCAGAGCACTGTGCTGGCCAGGGACTCTGCTGCCTGCCAGGGACAGCTCTTAGCCGGCCCTGGGAGCTGCTGCCAGCACTGGGGGACAAGATCTGGGTGGAAGGAGACAGCTGGTAAGGCATGGAAGTGTTCTCCTTGTGTGGTGAGGATGCTGCACTGTTCAGGACTGCTCCCACCATGAGATTTAACTGCAGAACATTTCCAAGAAGATTATACAGGGAGCACAGCAAGGCAGCAGCTGCATAAAAGGTAGAATCCTTCTTTTATAATCTACTGCTCTGTGTTGACTTGATGAGAAATTGCACATAGATATTCAGCTCTCATTTCAGGTTGAAAAAAATTTACAACTTTCTCTCAGATCTTAATAAACTATTATGTTACAGAAATCAGCACAGGGTCCCTTGCAGGCAGCACCAGTGTGGCTTTTCCATCTTCCTCAGGGTTGCTCTGACGTTGCCATCAGAGCCTGCAGAGCCAGAGCTGGCCCTGGGCAGTGCCTGAGCTGAGAGGGGTCTGCAGGGCAGAGCTGAGCCCCCAGGGCTGGGCTGGGCTCTGGCAGCACTGGCAGGGCCCAGCCCTGGGTACAGGGAAGCAGCTGCAGGCAGGGACAGCTGCAGGCAGCAGAGCCCTGTGCAGGCAGTGGGGGGAAAGTGCCACCAAGCTGTGCTGGGATATTGAAAGTCCTCTCCAAACTGACCTATTCCATGATTACTTTTTTTTGCAGATCCTCAACTCCAGCCACAGCAAATGTCCAACAGCAGCTCCATCAGCCACTTCCTCCTGCTGGCATTGGCAGACACGCGGCAGCTGCAGCTCCTGCACTTCTGCCTCTTCCTGGGCATCTCCCTGGCTGCCCTCCTGGGCAACGGCCTCATCATCAGTGCCGTAGCCTGCGGCCACCTCCTGCACAGCCCCATGTTCTTCTTCCTGCTCAACCTGGCCCTCACTGACCTGGGCTGCATCTGCACCACTGTCCCCAAAGCCATGCACAATTCCCTCTGGGACACCACAACCATCTCCTACTCAGGATGTGCTGCACAGCTCTTTTTCTTTATCTTCTTCATTGGATCAGAGTATTTCCTGCTGACCATCATGTGCTACGACCGCTACGTGTCCATCTGCAAACCCCTGCACTACGGGACCCTCCTGGGCAGCAGAGCTTGTGCCCACATGGCAGCAGCTGCCTGGGCCACTGCCTTTCTCAATGCTCTCATGCACATGGCCAATACATTTTCCCTGCCCCTGTGCCATGGCAATGCCCTGGGCCAGTTCTTCTGTGAAATTCCACACATTCTGAAACTCTCCTGCTCACAGCCAAACTTCAGGTTATTTGGGCTTATTGTGTTTTCCATCTTATTAGCATTTGGTTGTTTTATGTTCATTGTTTTCACCTATGTGCAGATCTTCAGGGCCGTGCTGAGGATCCCCTCTGACCAGGGATCTCGGATCCCAGGCTGATAGCCTACCGAGAATTGCTGGTAAAGTCCTTTTCTCCAAGCCCCGTGCCAGAAGGAAGAGTCAGGATGCGTCGATTTCTTTATCATAATAGTTTATTCATTTGATGTTCCAAAATATTTTCTCTTCGGCCGGCGTAGGTATCACCTACGCCGCTGCTCAAGGCTATCAGCCCGCCTCCTGGGCTGTCGCTATCTCTTATACTATGTACTACGTGTTCTATGTTTACAATGTTATACCAATACCCATCACCTTTATTAAACTGTGTATTTCTACTCTAATCCAATCTAAAAGTGCCACCACCACAGCAGAAGATGGAGGACAAGAAGAAGAAGAAGAAAGACAAGGGACACACCCAAATCCCTCCATCTTGTCTCCTTGAGCCTCCTTTGTGAACCCCCAAAATCCACTTTAATAAACAAAAACAAGTTACTTAAAATCCTAATCATACACTTGTGGCTTGTAATTCCTCATATAACGTTGGCAATCGCTCCCAAGGGCTAAAATCAAGGGCACTGGCATTTTCATCACTATACCAGGGTCTCAGGACCCCCTCCTGGGGTCTCGGACTGCCCGGGACATCTAAAGGGATGTCCTGGGTTCCGACACAGGGACAGCACAAAGCCTTTTCCACCTGCCTCCCTCACTTGGCTGTGCTCTCTCTGTTCATCAGCACTGCCTTTTGTGCCTACCTGAAGCCCCCCTCCATCCCTCCCCATCCTGTGATCTGGCCCTGTCAGTTCTGTACTCTGTGTTGACTCCAGCCCTGAACCCCCTCATCTACAGCCTGAGGAACCAGGAGCTCAAGGCTGCACTGTGGAGACTGATGACTGGATGGTTATGGAAACATTTAACTGCTGCCTAATTTCTACATTCACTTGTAATAAAAGTAATTTTTGATAGTTCTTGTTGGTTCGGTTGTGAGTTTTTTTCCTGTGTTTTTTATATTTAATCTTTTCCACAAATAAATGTCATTGTTTGTGCCATTTCATATTTTTTCCACCTACCTGTGGCCCAATATTGTGTCAATGTGGAGCTGTGCTCTTTGTGACTTTAAAGGAACTCAAGGATCTCCCAGCCAAGTTTTCTGCAGAGATGCCCCTTTGGTTCCCTTCTCTGCAGCTGCAGCAGCAATGTCTGTGTGCAGAGCTGGGGGCAGATCAGTGCTGGCACAGCAGCTGTGCCCAGCAGCAGCAGCAGCAGCCCTTGGTGTTGCCAGTGCTGCTGCCGTGGCCCTGCCCCGCTGCCCTGCTGGCCCTGGTGTTGCTGTAGGGCCTGAGTGCTCTCGGGGCCGGGCACAGTGCTGGGGGTGGCAGTGCCAGGGCTGCAGCAGGGACAGGCCATGGGCACTGCTGGGGCAGCGCTGACGCCTCAGGCCAGGGCCTGGGGGCTGCAGGCTCCTTGCCCAGGCTCTCTCCAGAACACTTTGCCCAGGCCAATGCTGAGCACAGAAAAGCCCTGGGAGCAGCCCCAGGCTGGCCGTGGGCAGGCTGGGGGCAAACAGCATGGCTGGGGCTCTGCAAGGTGCCTGGGGGAGACAAGGGGAAGGAGCAGCAGAGCAGGGGCTGATCCATCACCACTGTGCTGGACACCCCAGGGCAGCGTCCCACAGCGTCCTCATGCACCTGCCAACAACATCCCCCCTCTGCAGCCCTGGCCTTTCCCCCAGCTCACACAGGTGCCGCATCCTTGCAGGCACAGACACGGCAGCACTGCCTCAGGAGCCCCTGTTTGCACTGCCCAGAGCAGGCGTCAGCACCCCCATGGTGTTGGTGTGGGGAGATGAAGCTGAGGGAGCACAAATGCCATCAGTCCCTGGGGCCAGCAAGGGCTGGGGGTCAGCAGGGAAACCACTCAGGTTTGTGGTGGCCTCTGAAGTCACATAGGAATTTTGTTCCCATCAGCTGGGAGTTTCCTGTGCCACTGCAGACGTTGTTGCTCAGAGCCAGGGCTGCCTGGCAGCCACCGCCACACTGCCCTGAGCATTTCCTTTGCTTCCCCTTGGTTTTCCTTTCTCTTCCCTGTACGATATTACTTCCTCTTGCCCACCCCTCTTCCCTCCCCTACAAACAGCCCATCCCTGGTTACCCTTTCCTCTCTGACCCCATTGCCCATTTCAGTTCCTGAGGTCGCACCATGGGAACGTCCCTTGGTGAGCAGGATCATCCTCCAAGTGCTGCAGGAATTGTCTGCAGGCTCCTGCAGTGCCTCGTGCTGCTCCCTTGCCAGAGGCACCACAGGCCAGGGGGGCCCATCTGGGCTGGTGTGTCTGGCTGTGGGGCTCCCTGTGCTGGGCAATGAGGAGGAGCTGCAGAGGCTCTGCAGGACTGACAGGATGGGCTTTGGGGCTTTGAGGAGAAGCTGAGGGACTTGGGCTGCTGGACCTTGTGAAGAGGATGCCCAGGGCTCATCCTGCAACTGCTGCAAGGGTGGTTTCAGAGAATCCCGGAATCAGCAAGGTTGGAAAAGACCTTGGACATCATCAAGTCCAACCTGTTCCATGACACTGCCTTGTCTTCCCTGAGCCTCCTCTTCTCCAGGATAAACAACCCCAGCTCCCTCAGCCACTCCTCACAGGACTTGTGCTCAAGACCTCTCACCAGCCTTGTTGCCCTTCTCTGGAAATGCTCCAGCCCCTCCATATCCTTCCTTAACTGGGGGCCCAGAACAGGACACAGCACTCGAGGTTCTGCCCAAGCAGTGCTGAGCACAGGGGAAGAATCACTGCCCTGCTCCTGCTGGCCACACTGTTCCTGATCCAGGCCAGGAGCCATTGGCCTTCTTGGCCACCTGGGCCCACTGCTGCCTCGTGTCCAGCCTGCTGTCCATCAGTCCCTGCAGGTCCCTTTCTGCCTGGCTGCTGTCCAGCCACTCTGTCCCCAGCCTGTAGTGCTGCAGGGGTTGTTGTGGCCGAAGTGCAGCACGCAGCACTTGGCCTTGTTAAACCTGACATTGTTGGATTTGGGCTCTGGATCCAGCCTGTCCAGAGCCCTGTGCAGAGCCCTCCTTCCTCCAGCAGATAAACACTCCCAGACAACTTGTTGTCACCACAGTTTTAGGAGGCTCTAGGGTGTCACAGTAGTCTCCATGCTTCCATGAGGCCTCCCAGTGTCACAATGTCCCTTTGCTTTCATGGGACCCCTTGGTGTCACAAAGTCCCTTGGATCCTTTGGCCTCACAGTGTCACAATGGTGCCTTGGTCCTCCAAGGCCCTGCACTGTCACAATGGATCCATGGCTCCATGAGGTCTGGCAGTGCAGCAATGGTCCCCTTGCTTCCACAGAGTCACAATGGCTTCTTGCTCCCAAGGGGCACCACAAAGTTGTCAAACATGTTTCCTTCATTCCAGGAGTTCCTGAGGAGCAACCCTGGCCCCTTGGTTTAATGGAGCCCTGCAGTGTCACAATGGCCCCCTCATGACACCAGGTCCTGCTCTGTCCCAATGCTCTGCAGGGTTCCACAAGGCTCTGCAGTGTCACAGGGGCCTCTTGGTTCCATGAGGCCTCAGAGGCCCACCATGAATTCCTTGGTGCTGCAGTGTCACCATGGAGCCCTGGTCACACAAGATCCTGCAGTGTCACCAGGGACTCTTGGTTCCATGGAGCACCCCAGGGTCACAATTGTTCCCTCAGTTCCAAGAGTCCTTGCAATGGAACAATGGCCCCTGGATTCCACTTTGCCCAGGCCAATGCTGAGCACAGAAAAGCCCCGGGAGCAGCCCCAGGCTGGCCGTGGGCAGGCTGGGGGCAAACAGCATGGCTGGGGCTCTGCAAGGTGCCTGGGGGAAACTGGGATCCTACTGGGGTCACAGTGGGAGAGCCTGAGCCCATGCTTGAGGAGACTTGCATCATACTGGATCATACTGGCAGCAACTGGGACTGCACTAAGGGTGACTGGGAGTAACTGGAAGCAACTGGAATCAAGCTGGAAGCAACTGAGGACAACTGGGAGTTACTGGGAACTTGCTGGGAGCAACTGGGATACACTGGGAGAGACTGAAACCACAGTGAGGGTAAATGGGAGCAGCTGTGCTCATGCTGGGGTCCTACTGGGATCCTACTTGAACCAGACTGGGAGTGACTGGAAAGGGGCTGCCTGTGACTGGAACCATGCTGGAGGTGACTGGGAGCAACTGGGCTCAAACTGGGAGTGACAGGGAGTCAGGGCATGACTGGAATAATACTGGGAGTATCTGGGAATGAGTGGAACCAAACTGGGAGTAACTGGGTCCTACTGGATTCATCCTGGGAGCCACTGGGATTACAATGGATGTGAACAGATCCTGACTGGGGGTTACTGGGAGCTACTGTTGGGATGAAAATGTGGACACATTGGGCACAACTGGGATCAACTGGAATGGACTGGGACCATGCTGAGGGGACTGAGATCACAACTGGGGAAACTGGGATCATACTGGGAGCCACTGGGACCACACTTTGGGCAACTGAAAGAAACTGGGATTATGCTGGAGGCAACTGGAAGAAACTGGCAAAGACTGGGATCATTCTGAGGTAACCAGAACCTTACTGGGATATACTGGCAGTGTCTGTAACCATACTGGGGAGACTGGAACCACATTGGGAACAGCTGGGACCTTGCTGGGGAAAACTGGGAGTAAGTGGGACCATGCTGAGAAAGACGGGGACTATTCTAGGGACAACTGGGATCATACTGGGATGAACTGGGAACAATTGGAGCTATTCTGGCAGCAACTGGTATCATAGTGGGATCCCAGTGGGAGCAGCTGGTTTCATGCTGGTTGAGATTGGGGTCACACTGAGGGTGACTGGACTCACACTGGTATTGAGTGGGAGTGGCTGTGAGCAACTGGAATCACACTGAAAGCAACTGGGAAGAACTGGGAATGACTGGCAGCATGCTAAGAGTGACTGGGATATACTGGGGGAGACTGGGAGCCATGAGGATCATACTGGAGGCTACTGGGGTCTTGCTGGAATTGACAGGGAGCAACTTGGATCACACTGGAGGCCACTGGCATCATACTGGGAGTGACTGGGATCCGACTGGGATTATAGTGATGTTATTGGACCCTGTCTGGGGGTTACTGGGAGCTACCAGGCTCATGCTGTGACTCTACTGGGGATACAGTGGGAAGAACTGGGAATAAATAGGAATGACAGGATGTATGCTGGTGACAACTGGGATGTACTGGCAGTGACTGGCATAAAACTGGGGACAACTGAACCATGCTGAGGAAATTGGGAGTGCTTGGAAATGACCATGAGAGTGTTCAGGGCAACTGGGATATACTGGGAGTGTCTGAGATCATGCAGGTGCTGACTGGCACCACACAGGGAGCCACTGGGAATCTTCTGGGGGGAACTGGGGGAACACGCTGGGGGAAACTGGGGAGAAGTGTGAGTGACTGGGGCCATGCTGGGAGAGACTGCCATCATACTGGGAATGACTGGGACTATGCTGGGAGCAACTGGGAGAACTGGGAACACACTGGATAATAGTGGGTGCAACTGGGAACAACTGGGACTGTGCTGGGGGCAAATTGCATCATAACGGGGAATGACTGGGAGTGACTGGGCTCATACTGGGAGCAAGATGGATCCTCAGGGGAGTGAGGGGAAGTGACCAGGATCATTCTGGGAGTGACTGGGCTCATACTGGGAGTGCTGAGGAAACCGGAACCACACAGACAGAGCAAGTGGGCTCATCCTGGGAGCAGCCACTTCCAGCACCAGGACCCCCAGTTCCCTCCACACCCTGGGCTGAGTGGGGGCTCATCCCAGGACCCCTCATCATTCTGGGGGAGGGGACATGGTCCCGTGTGCAGACCCAGAGGAGTTTAGGGGGGTGGGTGGGTGGGTCGTGGGGGGACCCCCAGCATCTTGGGAGGGAGGGGAGAAAGGGAGCCCAGGATGGGTTTGGGGGGAAAGATTGAAGCTCAGTACCAAATCTGATAGGATGATGATGGAGCGTGAGGATCTCTT
>JAJEOU010000283.1:0-18819 GCA_021534815.1 Acrocephalus arundinaceus
AAGCGAGATGGATTTTGGGGTCAGTTGGGATTTGGAGTCCCGGTTGGGATTTTGGGATTTGGGTGCAATTTTCTGGGGTCAGGTGGAAGTTTTGGGGTTCAAGGTCAGGATTTTGGGATTTGGGTGCAGATTTTGGACTCAGGGTTGGGATTTTAGGGTGGAGATTTCAGGGTGCAGTTTTTGGGGTCGGGATTGGTTTTTGGGGTCGTGTTGCCGTTTTGGGGTCAAGGTCAGGATTTTGGGATTTCAGTGCAATTTTGGGGGTCAAGGTTGGGATTTTGGGTTTGGGATGCAGTTTTTGGGGTCAGGGTTGGGATTTTTGGGGCGGGAATTTCACCCTGCAGTTTCTGGGGACCCGTCCAGGTTTTGGGGGTGGAGATTTCAGGTTTTGGGGTCCCAGTTGGGATTTGGGGTGGGAATTTCGGGTTTTGGGGTCAAGATTGGGGTTTTGGGATATGGGTGCAGTTTTTGGGGTCCTGGTTGGGATTTTGGGGTGGAGATTTCAGTGTTTGGGATCCCAGTTGGGATTTGGGGCGGGGATTTCAGGTTTGGAGTCAAGGTTGGGATTTTGGGGTCAAGGTTGGGATTTTGGGGTCAAGGTTGGGATCTGGGGATTTGGGGGCAGTTTGGGGGTCAAGGTTGGGGATTTTGGGATTTGGGTGCAGTTTTTGGGGTCCTGGTTGGGATTTTGGGGCAGGAATTTCGGGGTTTGGGATCAAGGTTGGGATTTTGGGATTTGGGTTCAGTTTTGGGGGTCAGGGTTGGGATTTTGGGGTGGGGGTTTTGGGTTTTGGGTGCAGTTTTTGGGGTGAGAATTGGGATTTTGGGGTCAAGTTTGGGATTTTGGGTTCAGGGTTGGGATTTTGGGGTCAGGGTCTATTTTTGGGGTCACAATTGGGATTTTTGGGTGAGAATTGGGATTTTAGTGTGGGGATTTTGGATTTTGCGGTCAGGATTGGGATTTTGGGATTTGGGTTCAGTTTTGGGGGTCAAGGTTGGGATTTTGAGGTCAAAGTTAGGGTTTTGGGATTTGGGTGCAGATTTTGGGGTCAGGATTGGGATTTTGGGGTCAAGGTTGGGATCTGGAGATTTGGGTGCAGTTTTTGGGGTCAGGGTACAGTTTTTGGGGTCAAGATTGGGATTTTGGAGTCAAGGTTGGGATCTGGAGATTTGGGGGCAGTTTTTGGGGTCAAGGTTGGGGATTTTGGGGTCCCAGTTGGGATTTTGGGGTCAGGGTTGGGTTTTTGGGGTCAAGATTGGGGTTTTGGGATTTGGGTGCAGTTTTGGGGGTCAGGGTTGGGATTTCGGGGTGAGGATTTCACGGTACATTTTTGGGTCAGGAATCTCAATTTTGGGGGTCCCGTTTGGGGTTTTTGGGGTTACCTGGTGCACGGGGTGGGCGGCGGGCAGGCGCTGGGTGGCCACGGCGAAGGCCTCGGCCAGGAAGTGGCCGTGCAGGAGGTGAGTGACCACTGGGGGCTTTGGGGGCAGCTTTTGGGGTCAGGGTGGGGATTTTGGGGTCAGGGTGGGGATTTTGGGGTCCTGGTTGGGATTTGGGGTGTGAATTTCAGTTTTTGGGGTCCTGGTTGGGATTTTGGGGTGGAGATTTCAGTGTTTGGGATCCCAGGTGGGGATTTCAGGTTTGGAGTCAAGGTTGGGATTTTGGGGTCAAGGTTGGGATTTTGGGGTGGAGGTTTCAGGTTTTGGGGTCCTGGTTCGGATTTCGGGGCAAGAGTTTCAGGTTTTTTCTCAGGTTGTGATGTTGGGATTTGGGTGCAGTTTTTGGGTTCAGGGTTGGGATTTTGGGTTCAGGGTTGGGATTTTGGGTTCAGGGTTGGGATTTTGGGATTTGGGTGCAGTTTTTGGGGTCAAGGTTGGGTTTTGGGGGAAGGAATTTCAGTTTTGGGTTTAGGGTTGGGATTTGGGGGTCAGGGTTGGGGATTTTGGGGTCAAGGTTGGGTTTTTGGGGTCAGGGTTGGGATCTGGGGCTTTGGGGGAAGTTCTTGGGGTCAAGGTTGGCAATTTTGGGGTCCCAGTTGGGATTTTGGGGTCAGGGTTGGGATTTTGGGGTGAGGATTTCATGTTACATTTTTGGGTCAGGAATCTCCATTTTTGGGGTCCCGTTTGGGGTTTTTGGGGTTACCTGGTGCACGGGGTGGGCGGCGGGCAGGCGCTGGGTGGCCACGGCGAAGGCCTCGGCCAGGAAGTGGCCGTGCAGGAGGTGAGTGACCATTGGGGGCTTTGGGGGCAGCTTTTGGGGTCAGGGTGGGGATTCTGGGGTCAGGGTGGGGATTTTGGGGTCCCAGTGGGGATTTTGGGGTCAAGGTTGGGTTTTGGGGGTGAAGATTTCAGGTTTTGAGGTCCCAGTTGGGATTTGGGGTGGGAATTTCAATTTTTGGGGCCCTGGTTGGGATTTTGGGGCTGGGATTTTGGGTTTTGGGATTT
The DNA here is from genome assembly GCA_021534815.1 of Acrocephalus arundinaceus. NCBI lineage: Eukaryota > Metazoa > Chordata > Aves > Passeriformes > Sylviidae > Acrocephalus > Acrocephalus arundinaceus. The sequence goes on from JAJEOU010000283.1 coordinate 2,446, forward strand.
GGGTGCAGTTTTTCGGGTTGGGATTGGGATTTTGGGGTCAAGGTTGGGATTTTGGGGTGAGAATTGGGATTTTTGGGGTCAGGGTTGGGATTTCAGGGTGAGGATTTCATGGTACATTTTTGGGTCAGGAATCTCAATTTTGGGGGTCCCGTTTGGGGTTTTTGGGGTTACCTGGTGCACGGGGTGGGCGGCGGGCAGGCGCTGGGTGGCCACGGCGAAGACCTCGGCCAGGAAGTGGCCGTGCAGCAGGTGAGTGACCATCTCGTGCAGGACAAAGTGAGAGCCCCGAACCCAAAGCTTGGCCAGGGCCCAGCCCGGAGCGTCCGGCAGGAAAATGGGGGAGGAGGGACCGGGGAGCTGGGACAGCTGGGGGGACATTGGGGACATCAATGGGGACATTGGGGACAATGGGGACATTGGGGACATTGGGGACATTGGGGACAGTGGGACATTGGGGACATTGGGGACATCAGGGGATTGGGGACATCATTGGGGACATTGGGGACATTGGGGACATTGGGGACATTGGGGACATTGGGGACATCAGTGGGGACATTGGGGACATCAGTGGGGACACTGGGGACATTTGGGGACATTGGGGACACTGGGGACTTTGGGGAAATCATTGGGGACATTGGGGAAATCATTGGGGACATTGGGGACATTGGGGACAATGGGGACATTGGGGACATTGGGGACATTGGAGACATTGGGGACATTGGGGACATCAGTGGGGACATTGGGGACATCAGTGGGGACATTGGGGACATTTGGGGACATTGCGGACACTGGGGACTTTGGGGAAATCATTGGGGACATTTGGGGACATTTGGGGTCAGGGGGAAATGGGAGAGGTGGGACTGGGGCACTGGGAGAGCTGGGGGGACAGTGGGGACATCAGTGGGGACAGTGGGGACATTGGGAACATTGGGGGACATTGGAGACATTGGGGACATTGGGGGCATTGGGGACAATGAGGACATCAGTGGGGACATTTGGGGTCAGGGGAAAATGGGAGAGGAGGGACCGGGGCACTGGGACAGCTGGGGGGACAGTGGGGACATCAGTGGGGACATTTGGGGACATTTGGGACACTGGGGAACAATGGGGACATTTGGGGGACATTGGGGACATTGGGGGGATTTGGGACATTTGGGGACATTGGGGGACACTCGGGGACACCTGGGCACATTTGAGGACACAGGAGAGTCCTGGGGGGACACCTGGGGACACCCAGAGACACTTGGGGACACCTGGGAACATGCGGGGACACCTGGGGACACCTGGGGATATTTGGGGACATTCAGGTGACATTTGGGGACATTTGGGACACCTGGGGACACCTGATGACACCTGGGGACACCTGGGGACACCCACGGACATTTAGGAACACTCAGGTGACACTTGGGGACATTTGGGGACACACCTGGATGGCCACGGGCAGCAGGTGACATTTGGGGACATTTGGGGACACTTGGGGACATTTGGGGACACACCTGGATGGCCACGGGCAGCAGGTGACATTTGGGGACACTTGGGGACATTTGGGGACACACCTGGATGGCCACGGGCAGCAGGCGGCCGTTGGGGTCCAGCCAGAGCAGGCAGAGCGGGGCGGTGACAAATTGGGGACGTCCCCCGATGTCACCGGTGGGGAGCCCGTCCAGGAGGGCGTAATTGGCCAGGAACAGGCGGCCGGCCTGGGGAGGGACACCCCAAAAATTAATGGGGACACCCCCAAAAATTGGAGACACCCCGAAATTATTGGGGACACCCCAAAACCCCCCTGACCCTACCCTGACCCCTCTGGGACGCCCCAAAAATTGGGGACACCCCGAAATTGGGTACACCCCGAAATTATTTGGGATACCCCCGGGACACCCCTGGGACACCCCAGGAACCCTCCCAGGACACCCCCAAAAATGGGGACACCCCAAAACTGGGGACACCGGTGGGGAGCCCGTCCAGGAGGGCGTGATCGGCCAGGAACAGGCGGCCGGCCTGGGGAGGGACACCCCGAAATTGTTGGGGACACCCCGAAATTGTTGGGGACACCCCCAAAATTGGGGACATCCCGAAATTATTGGGAACACCCCAAAACCCCCCTGACGCTACCCTGACCCCTCTGGGACGCCCCAAAAATTGGGGACACCCCAAAACCAGGAGGGCGTAATCGGCCAGGAACAGGCGGCCGGCCTGGGAAGGGACACCCCGAAATTGTTGGGGACACCCCGGGGACACCCCAGGGACACCCCGAAATTGGGGACACCCTAAAACCCCCCTGACCCCCCCAGGACACCCCAAAAATGGGGCTGCTTTTGGTGCTGTTTTTGGGGTTATTTTTGTGGGGTTTGGGGCTGGTTTTAGGGCTGTTTCAGGGATGTTTTGGGGTGATTTTGGGGGTGATTTCGGGGTGATTTTGGGGTGATTTTAGTGGTTTTTGGGGTCCCTCACCTCCATCTCCCGGTCCAGGCTGGTCCCCGGCTGGGGCTGGATTTGGGTTATTTTAGGGGATTTTTTGGGGCTGTTTTCGGGGTTATTTCTGTGGGGTTTGGGGTTATTTTGGGGTGATTTTTGTGGGTTTTGGGGTCCCTCACCTCCATCTCCCGGTCCAGGCTGGTCCCCGGCTGGGGCTGGATTTGGGGTTATTTTTGTGGGTTTTGGGGCAGTTTTTAGGGCTGTTTCAGGGATGTTTTGGGGTTGTTTTTTGGGTTACTTTAGGGGATTTTTTGGGGTTATTTTTGGGGTTGTTTTTTGGGTTATTTTTGGGGTTATTCCTGTGGGGTTTGGGGTGATTTTGGGGTGATTTTTGTGGTTTTGGGGTCCCTCACCTCCATCTCCCGGTCCAGGCTGGTCCCCGGCTGGGGCTGGATTTGGGTTATTTTAGGGGATTTTTTGGGGCTGTTTTGGGGGTTATTTCTGTGGGTTTCGGGGTTATTTTGGGGTGATTTTGGGGTTTTTGGGGTCCCTCACCTCCATCTCCCGGTCCAGGCTGGTCCCCGGGCCCAGGCTGGGGACGGATTTGGGGTTGGTTTGGGGGTTATTTTAGGGATTATTTTGGGGTTATTTTGGGGTGATTTTGGTGGTTTTTGGGGTCCCTCACCTCCATCTCCCATTCCAGGCTGGTCCCTTGGCCCAGGCTGGGGCTGGTTTGGGGTTATTTTTGCGTTGTTTTTTGGGGTTATTTTAGGGGATTTTTGGGGGTTATTTTTGGGGTTATTTCTGTGGGTTTCGGGGTTATTTTGGGGTGATTTTGGGGTTTTGGTGGTTTTTGGGGTCCCTCTCCTCCATCTCCCGGTCCAGGCTGGTCCCCCGGCTGGGGCTGGATTTGGGTTATTTTAGGGGATTTTTTGGGGCTGTTTTCGGGGTTATTTCTGTGGAGTTTGGGGTTATTTTGGGGTGATTTTGTGGTTTTTGGGGTCACTCACTTCCATCTCCCGTCCAGGCTGGTCCCCGGGCCCAGGCTGGGGCTGGTTTGGGTTATTTTAGGGGATTTTTGGGGCTGTTTTTGGGGTTATTTTTGTGGCTGTTTTGGGGGTTATTTCTGTGGGTTTTGGGGTTATTTTGGGGTGATTTTTGTGGTTTTTGGGGTCCCTCACCTCCATCTCCCGTTCCAGGCTGGTCCCCGGGCCCAGGCTGGCGGCCACCATGGCGTTGGTGACGGGGAAGTTGGGGGGCAGGCGGGGGCAGCGGCGCAGCAGGACGGGGTTCACCCCGCTGAGGAACTGCGCCCCGAAAAACGCGTCCTCGTGCCAGTGCTGCACCACGTACTCTGGGGACATTGGGGACATTGGGGACACTGGGGACATTGGGGACATTGGGGACATTGGGGACATTGGGGACATTTGGGGACATTGGGGACAGTTGGGGACATTGGGGACATTGGGGACATCATTGGGGACATTTGGGGACATTGGGGAAATTGGGGACATTTGGGACATTGGGGACATCATTGGGGACATTGGGGGACATTGGGGACATTGGGGACATTTTTGGGATTTCAGGGTGACGTTTTTGGGTTTAGGGTTGGGATTTTGGGTTCAGGGTTGGGATTTTGGGATTTGGGTGCGGTTTTTGGGGTCAGGGTTGGGTTTTTGGGGAAATAATTTCAGTTTTGGGTTTAGGGTTGGGATTTTGGGTTCAGGGTTGGGATTTTGGGATTTGGGTTCAGTTTTGGGGGTCAGGGTTGGGGTTTTGGGGTGGGGATTTCAGGTTTTGGGGTCAGGGTTGGGATTCTGGGATTTGGGTGCAGTTTTTGGGGTCAGGGTTGGGGATTTTAGGGTCCCAGTTGGGATTTTGGGGTCAGGGTCGAGATTTTGGGGTGAGAATTGGGATTTTGGAGTCCCGGTTGGGATTTTGGGATTTGGGTGCAATTTCTGGGGTCAGGGTGGAGTCATTGGGGTCATTGGGGACATTGGGGGACATTGGGGGTGTTGGGGACATTGGGGAAATTGGGGACATTGGGGACACTTTGGGGGCGTTGGGGACATTTGGGACATTTGGGACATTGGGGGACGTTGGGGGCATTGGGGACGTTGGGGCCATGGAGACTGACTCAAAATGGCCGCCACAGTGGGCACAGACACTGTGATGGCGCCTGGTGACACACTGGGGACATTGGGGACATTGGGGATATTGGGGACACTGGGGACATTGGGGACAGCATTAGGGACATCTGGGAACATTTCTTGGACACCTCCAGGAGGTCTGGGGACACCTCTGGGACACCTGGGGACATCTTGGGGACAACTTTGGGGACACCTCAAGATACCTCAGGACACCGCCATGTCCCTCCCAATGTCCCTCCATGTCCCAATGTCCCCAATGTCCCCAATGTCCCCTCAATGTCCCCAATGTCCCCAATGTCCTCAATGTCCCCAATGTCCCCAATGTCCCAATGTCCCCAATGTCCCCCCAATGTCCCAATGTCCCCAATGTCCCAATGTCCCCAATGTCCCCAATGCTCCCAATGCCCCCAATGTCCCCAATGTCCCCAATGTCCCCAATGTCCCAATGTCCCCAATGTCCCCAATGTCCCCAATGTCCCCAATGTCCCCGCTTCCGCTGTCCCCGGGTGGGGGAGGGGCCTCACCGCTGATGGGGGTCCCAGGTCCCTCCAGCGCCTCCCGAATGTCCCCAAAGCTGCTCCAGGAGTGACCGGAACGGAGCCCCCGGAGCCGGATCCGGATCTGCCTGCGAGGACAATGGGGACATCGGGGACATTGGGGACATCATTGGTGACACTGGGGACATTTTGGGGACATTGGGGATATTGGGGGGATTGGGGACACTGGGGACATCAGGGGCATCAGTGGAGATGTTGGGGACATTGGGGACAATGGGGACATTGGGGACACTGGGGATGACATTGGGGACAGTGGGGACATTGGGAGACTTTGGGGACATTTTGGGGACATTGGGGGGACTGGGGGGATTTGGGGACATTGGGGACATTGGGGGACATTGGGGATGTTGAGGGGACACTGCGGACATCTTGGGAACATTGGGGACATTGGGGACATTTAGGGCACATTAAGGGGATGTTAGGGACATTGAGGACATTAATGGGGACAATGGGGACATTGGGAACATTGGGGACATCATTGGGGACATCGAGGATAATGGGGGACACTGGGGATAATGGGGGGATTGGGGACATTAGCGGGACACTGGGGACATTTTGGGGACATTGGGGGGATTTGGGGACATCTGGGATGGGGACATCATTGGGGACATTGGGGGACATTTTGGGGACATTTTGGGGCATTGTGGACACTGGGGACATCGGGAGCATTGGGGACACATTGGGGACACTTGGGAGACATTGGGGACATTGGGAGGACATCAGGGACACTTTGGGGACACTGGGCACACATTTGGGGACACGTTTGGGGACATTGGGGACACATTTGGGGACCCTTGGGTGTCACTGACGCGGCGGCGGCGCGCGCGGCCAGCTGGGCCCGGTGGGCCAGGGGGAAGCTGAGGGTGGGCGACAGCTGCGGGGGCGGGGCCTCTGACGTCATCGGGTCATGTGACGCCATCGGGTCCTGTGATGTCATTGGGTCACTTGACGTTTTCTCCTCATCTGACGTCATCGATTTGGGTGATGTCATCGACTCCTGGGATGTTTTCTGTCCCGGTGACGTCATCGTTGGGGATCCGGGTGGTGACGTCATCGGCGGTGATGTCATCGTTGGGGACGTGGTGGGCGGGGCCGGCCACGGGCACAGGGACGGTGGCAGCGCCCGAAGGCACCAAGGCCACCCCGGGGCGTAGGGAGCCCACCTGGGGACAGTGACATCGGTGACACCAGTGACCAACAGTGACCATTGGTGACCATCAATGACCATCAGTGACCAACAGTGACCATTGGTGACACCGGTGACACCAGGGCCACCCCGGGGCGTAGGGAGCCCACCTGGGGACAGTGACATCGGTGACACCAGTGACCAACAGTGATCATCAGTGACCAACAGTGACCAACAGTGACCAACAGTGACACCAGTGACCATCAGTGACCATTGGGGACACGGCCACCCCATGGCGTAGGGAGCCCACCTGGGGACAGTGACATCGGTGACATCAGTGACCCACAGTGACCATCAGTGACACCAGTGACCAACAGTGACCATCAGTGACCAACAGTGACCATCAGTGACCAACAGTGACCAACAGTGACCAATGGGGACAGCCAGTGACCATTGGGGACAGCCAGTGACCAACAGTGACCAATGGGGACAGCCAGTGACCATTGGGGACAGCCAGTGACCACTGGTGAGCATTGGGGACACCGGTGACACCAGTGACACTGGTGACCAACAGTGACCATCAGTGACCAACAGTGACCAATGGTGACCATCAGTGACCAATGGGGACAGCCAGTGACCAACAGTGACCAATGGTGACACCAGTGACCATTGGGGACAGCCAGTGACCACTGGTGAGCATTGGGGACACCGGTGACACCAGTGACACTGGTGACCAACAGTGACCATCAGTGACCATTGGGGACACCAGTGACCAACAGTGACCAACAGCGACCAATGGTGACCATCAGTGACCAACAGTGACCAATGGTGACCATCAGTGACCAATGGGGACAGCCAGTGACCAACAGTGACCAATGGTGACACCAGTGACCATTGGGGACAGCCAGTGACCACTGGTGAGCATTGGGGACACCGGTGACACCAGTGACACTGGTGACCAACAGTGACCATCAGTGACCATTGGGGACACCAGTGACCAACAGTGACCAATGGTGACCATCAGTGACCGTTGGGGACACCAGTGACCAACAGTGACCAACAGTGACCAACAGTGACACCAGTGACCATCAGTGACCATTGGGGACACGGCCACCCCAGGGCATATGGAGCCCACCTGGGGACAGGAGTGACCATTGGGGACACCAGTGACACCAGTGACCAACAGTGACCATTGGTGACACCGGTGACCAACAGTGACCAACAGTGACCAATGGTGACCAACAGTGACCATTGGTGACCAACAGTGACCATTGGTGACACCAGTGACCAACAGTGACCAACAGTGACAATTGGTGACACCAGTGACCATTGGGGACCATCAGTGACCATCAATGACCATCAGTGGCCAACAGTGACACCAGTGACCATCAGTGACCACTGGGGACACGGCCACCCCAGGGCGTAGGGAGCCCACCTGGGGACAGTGACAGCAGTGACCAACAGTGACCATTGGGGACACCGGTGACACCAGTGACCATTGGTGACCATCAGTGACCAACAGTGACCATTGGGGACCACTGGTGTCCATCATTGACCATTGATGACCACCAGTGACACCGGTGACCATTGGTGACACCAGTGACACCAATGACCAGCAGTGACCATCAGTGACCATTGGTGACCATTGGTGACCATTGGTGACACCGGTGACACCAGTGACACCAGTGACCAGCAGTGACCAACACTGACCAACAGTGACACCAGTGACCATCAGTGACCAATGGTGACCATCAGTGACCCACAGTGACCAACAGTGACCATTGGTGACCACTGGGGACAGTGGTGACACCAGTGACCAACAGTGACCAACAGTGACCAATGGTGACCATTGGTGACACCAGTGACACCAGTGACCACCAGTGACACCAGTGACCACCAGTCCCTCCCAGTTTGCCTCAGTCCATCCCAGTTCCCTCCCAATCCCTCCCAGTCCATCCCAGTTCCCTCCCAATCCCTCCCAGCCCATCCCAGTCCACCCCAGTCTCTCCCAGTCCCTCCCAGTCACTCCCAGTTCCCTCCCAGCCCCTCCCAGTCCCCCCCAGTCCCTCCCAGTCCCTCCCAGTCTATCCCAGCCCCTCCCAATTCTCTCCCAGTTCCCTCCCAGTCCCTCCCATTCCATCCCAGTCCCTCCGAGTTCCCTCCCAGTCCATCCCAGTCCCTCCCAGTCCATCCCAGTCCATCCCAGTCCCTCTCAGTTCCCTCCCAGTCCCTCCCAGTTCCCTCCCAGTCCCTCCGAGTTCCCTCCCAGTTCCCTCCCAGTCCATCCCAGTCTCTCCCAGTCCCTCCCAGTCCCTCCCAGTCCATCCCAGTCACTCCCAGTCCATCCCAGTCACTCCCAGTCCCTCCCAGTTCCCTCCCAGTCCATCCCAGTCTGTCCCAGTCCCTCCCAGTCCATCCCAGTCCCTCCCAGTCCATCCCAGTCCATCCCAGTCTGTCCCAGTCCCTCCCAGTCCATCCCAGTCCCTCCCAGTTCCCTCTCAGTCCATCCCAGTCTCTCCCAGTCCATCCCAGTCCCTCCCAGTGCTCACTCGAACGCCTCCCGCCGCTCCCTCTGCTCCTCCCGGCGCTGCTGCAGCAGCTGCGGCACCCGGGCGGCCTCACGGGGAGTGCGGGCTGGGGACAGTGGGGACAGTGAGGGGACATTGAGGGGACATTGGGGACATTTGGGGACATTCGGGGGACTGGGGACATTTGGGGACATTGGGGACATTGGGGACATTGAGGGGATTTGGGACATTGGGGATGTTGGGGACATTGGGGACATTGGGGGGATTGGGGACACTGAGGACACATTGGGGATGACACTGGGGACATTGAGGGGACATTTGGGGACAGTGGGGACAATGGGGACATTGGGGTTGTTGGGGACATCAAGGACACACTGGGGACACTGAGGGCATTTGGGACACTGGGGACATTGAGGACATCTAAGACACATTGGGGACAACATTGAGGAAATCCCTGGGGACATTGGGGACACTGGGGACATCATTGGGGACATTGGGGACATCATTGGGGACATTGTGGGGATTGGGGGGGATTGAGGATGTTGACGACAATGGGGACATTGAGGGGACATTGAGGGGACATTTGGGGCATTGGGGACATTGATGGGGACATTGGGGACATTGGGGACATTGGGGACAGTGAGGGGACATCAAGGACACATTGGGGATGACATTGGGGACATTGGGGGACGCTGGGGACATTAATGGAGACAATGAGAACATTGGGAGGACATTGGGAATATTGGGACACGGGGACAATGAGGGGACAATGAGGGGACATTGGGGACATCAGGGGCATTGAGGACATTGGGGACATTGAGGGGACAATGAGGGGACATTAATGGGGACAGCAGGGACATTGGGGACAGCGAGGACATCAAGGACACATTGGGGACATTGGGGACATTAATGGGGACATTGGGGACATTTAGTGACAGTGGGGACATCGGGGACAGTGAGGGGACATTGGGGATATTGGGGTGTTGGGGACATTGAGGGGACATCAAGGACACAATGTGGATGACATTGGGGACATCCCTGGGGACGTTGGGGACATCGGGAACATTGGGGACATTTGGGGATGTTGGGGGACATTGGAGACATTGTGGACATCAAGGACACATTGGGGACACTGGGGACATCCCTGGGGACATTTGGGGACATTGGGGGATTGGGGACAATGGGGACAGCAGAGACAATGGGGACATTGGGGACATTGAAGGGACATTGGGGACAGTGGGGACATCATTGGGGACATTGTGGGGATTGGGGGATTGAGGATGTTGGGGACAATGGGGACAGTGGGGACATTGAGGGGACATTGGGGACATCAAGAACACATTGGGGACAACATTGGGGACATCCCTGGTGACATTTGGGACATTGGGAACATTGGGGACATCTGAGACATTGAGGGACATTGGGGGACATTGGGGGACATTGGGGGGGATTGGGGACATTGGGGACATGGAGGACGCTGGGGCGATTTTCCCATTATCCCCGGTGTCCCCAATGTCCCCAAATGTCCCCAAATGTCCCCACTGTCCCCCAAATGTCCCCAATGTCCCCACTGTCCCCACTGTCCCCAGTGTCCCCTCACCCGTCCCCTCTCGCAGCTCCAGCTCTCCGCTCTCAATCCAGCGGTGGCACGGGAAGGTGGCCGCCACCTCGGCGTCATTGTCCCCATCGGTGTCCCCGTGGGTGTCCCCGAGGTGCGGCCCGGTGACAACGACGCTGGCGCAGAACCAACGGTCGGGGACAAGGGACAGCAGCGGCTCCTTGTGCAGGCGCAGGGACAGCAGCGTCCCCAGGGGCTGAGGGGACGTCACCTCCACCCAGACTGTCTGTGAGGGGACAGCGGTGTCACCTGTGTCACCTGTGTCACACCTGTGTCACCTCAGTGTCCCCAGGGACAGCAGTGTCCCCAGGGGCTGAGGGGACGTCACCTCCACCCAGACTGTCTGTGAGGGCACAGGGGTGTCACCTGTGTCACCTGTGTCACACCTGTGTCACCTGTGTCACACCTGTGTCACCTGAGTGTCACCTGTGTCACCTGTGTCACCTGTGTGTCATTATTGTCACACCTGTGTCACCTGTGTCACTTTTGTCACCTGAGCTAATTGTGTCATTAATGTCACCTGTGTCAACTGTGTCACCTGGGTCACACCTGTGTCCCCAGGGACAGCAGTGTCCCCAAGGGCCGTGGGGACATCACCTCCACCCAGACTGTCTGTGAGGGGACAGCGGTGTCACCTGTGTCACCTGGGACATCTGTGTCACCTTTGTGTCATTTGTGTCACACCTGTGTCACACCTGTGCCATTAATGTCACACCTGTGTCACCTGGGTGTCATTAATATCATACCTGTGTCACACCTGTGTCACCTGTGTCACCTCAGTGTCCCCAGGGACAGCAGTGTCCCCAAGGGCCGCGGGGACGTCACCTCCACCCAAACTGTCTGTGAGGGGACATTGGTGTCACACCTGTGTCACACCTGTGTCACCTGTGTCACCTGTGTCACCTGGGTGTCATTAATGTCACACCTGTGTCACCTGTGTGTCAGCTGGGACAGCTGTGTCACCTGTGTGTCATCTTTGTCACCTGTGTCACGCCTGGGTATCACCTGTGTCACGTGTGTCACCTCTGTATCATCTGTCACCTATCTGTGTCACCTGTCACACCTGTGTCACCTGTGTCACCTCAGTGTCCCCAGGGACAGCAGCGTCCCCAAGGGCTGAGGGGACGTCACCTCCACCCACACGGTCTGTGAGGGGACAGGGGTGTCACACCTGTGTCACCTGTGTCACGTGTGTGTCATTATTGTCACCCCTGTGTCACCTGTGATCCCCCACAGTCACCCCCTGTCCTCCCTCATCATTCCCAGTCCCTCCCAGTGCTCGCAGTATAACCAGTGCTCCCAGTGCTCCCAGTTTGTGACTGCCAGTGCTCTTCAGACCCTCCCAGTCCCTCCCAGTGCTCCCAGTATCCCCAGTATCCCCCATTTCCCACCATTCCCATCACTCCCAGTCCCTCCCAGTATAAACCAGTGCTCCCAGTTTGTGACTCCCAGTGCTCCCCAGTCACTCCCAGTGCTTCCAGTCTCTCCCAGTTCCCTCCCAGTATAAACCAGTGCTCCCAGTTTGTGGTTCCCATCACTCCCAGTGCTCCCAGTCCATCCCAGTCCCTCCCAGTGACTCCCAGTGCTCCCAGTATCCCCCATTCCCCATCACTCCCAGTGCTCCCAGTTCCCTCCCAGTATAAACCAGTGCTCCCAGTTTGTGGTTCCCATCACTCCCAGTGCTCCCAGTCCATCCCAGTCCCTCCCAGTGACTCCCAGTGCTCCCAGTATCCCCCATTCCCCATCACTCCCAGTGCTCCCAGTCCCTCCCAGTATAAACCAGTGCTCCCAGTGCTCCCAGTTTGTGACTCCCAGTGCCCCCCAGCACTCCCAGTGCTCCCAGTGCTCCCAGTGCTCCCAGTGCTCCCAGTATCCACCATTTCTCATTATTCTCAGTATAACCAGTGCTCCTAGTATATCCCAGTCCCTCCCAGTTTATCCCAGTATAAACCAGTGTCACTCACACTCCCCGGGCTGCAGGTGGTGGCAGGGCCAGGTCACGTGACCCGGCCCCACTGTCCCCAGGGTCCCCTCCCAGTGCTCCCAGTATCACCAGTATCCCCATCCCCCTGCACTCCCAGTCCCTCCCAGTATGAACCAGTGCTCCCAGTTTGTGACTCCCAGTGCTCCAAATTTGTCCCAGTGCCTCCCAGTGTCCCCCAGTTCTGTCCCAGTCCCATCTCAGCCCTCTCCCAGTCCCTCCCACTGCTCCCAGTTCCCTCCCAGTATAAACCAGTGTTACCAGTTTATGACTCTGAGTCCTTCCCAGTCCCTCCCAGTGCTCCCAGTCTCTCCCAGTTCCCTCCCAGTATAACCAGTGCTCCCAGTTTGTGGTTCCCATCACTCCCAGTGCTCCCCACTCCCTCCCAGTCCCTCCCAGTGCTCCGAGTATAACCAGTATCCCTCATTTCCCCTCACTCCCAGTGCTCCCAGTGCTCCCAGTCTGTGAATCCAGTCACTCCCAGTTCCCTCCCAGTATAAACCAGTGCTTCCAGTTTGTGATTCCTATCACTCCCAGTCCCTCCCAGTGCTCCCAGTGCTCCCAGTATCCGCAGTATCCCCCATTTCCCATCACTCCCAGTGCTCCCAGTCCCTCCCAGTATATCCCAGTATAAACCAGTGTCACTCACGGTGCCAGGCCAGAGCTGCTGGTGTGGCCAGGTCACGTGACCGGGCCCCGCTGTCCCCAGGGTCCCCTCCCAGTGCTCCCAGTATAAACCAGTACCCCCCATTTCCCATCACTCCCAGTGCTCCCAGTCCCTCCCAGTATAAACCAGTGCTCCCAGTGCTCCCAGTTTGTGATTCTCATCACTCCCAGTGCTCCCCAGACCCTCCCAGTCCCTCCCAGTGCTCCCAGTTCGACTCCCAGTGCTCCCAGTATCCCCAGTACCCCCCATTTCCCACCATTCCCATCACTCCCAGTATAAACCAGTATAACCAGTATGTCCCAGTGTCACTCACGGTGCCGGGCCGGAGCTGCTGGTGTGGCCAGGTCACGTGACCCGGCCCCGCTGTCCCCAGGGTCCCCCTCAGGGTGGCGCTGACGGTGCCCAGGGTGCCCCTCCCCCACCCCGGGCCCGTGCTCAGCCCCAGCCGGTACCGGGCCCCGCCCCCCGCTGTGACGTCATCGCCGCCCGCCAGGGTCGCGCCGGGGTCACTGGGGGTCACCGAAGGGTCAGGGGTCACCCAGGGGTCACTCAGGGCCACCTAGGGGTCACTCAAGGGTCAGTGGTCACTCAGGGGTCAGGGGTCATCCAGGGGTCACTCAGGGGTCACCCAGGGGTCACTCAAGGGTCAGTGGTCACTCAGGGGTCAGGGGTCATCCAGGGGTCACTCAGGGGTCACCCAGGGGTCACTCAAGGGTCAGTGGTCACCCAAGGGTCAGGGGTCACTCAGGGGTCACACAAGGGTCAAGCGGGGGTCACTCTGGGGTCACCCAGAGGTCAGTGGTCACTCAGGGGTCAGGGGTCACCCAGGGGTCAGCAGGGGTCACCCAAGGGTCAGCAGGGGTCACTCAGGGGTCACCCAGGGGTCACTCAGGGGTCAGCAGGGGTCACAAAGGGGTCAGAGGTCACTCACGGGTCAGTGGTCACTCAGGGGTCACTCAAGGGTCACTCAGGGGTCAGTAGCAGTCACACAGAGGTCAGGGGTCACCCAAGGGTCAGCAGGGGTCACCCAAGGGTCACCAGGGGGTCCCTGGGGGTCTCTGAGGGGTTTGGGGGGGGCCTGGGTGACCCTGGGGTCCCTTGAGTGCCCCTGGGGGGATTGGGGGGTCCTGGGGGGTCCCTTGAGATTTTGGGGGGTCCCCTGGATGTGCCTGGGGGGGTCCTGGGGATTTTAGGGAGTCCCCGGAAGATTTTGGGGGGTCCCTGAGGGGTTTTGGGGTCCCCTGGGTGCCCCTTGGGATTTTGGGAGGGGTCCCTGGGTGTCCCTGGGGAGTTATTGGGGTCCCTGGTGGTGTCCCGGGGGAAATTTTTGGGGTCCCGGGGTTTTTCGGGGGGTCCCTGGTGTCCCTTGGGTGTCCCTGAAGGGGTTGCGGGGGGTCCCGGGGGTTTTGGGGTCCCCTGGGTGTCCCTGGGGGGTCCCTGGGAAATTTTGGGGATCCCTGGGCAGTCCCTGGGGATTTGGGGGAATCCCGGGGGGTCCCTGAGGGATTTTTGGGGTCCCGGGGGTCCCTGGGTGTCCCTGGGGGTCCCGGGGGAATTTGGGGGTCCCTGGGGGTCCCAGGAAGATTTTTGGGGGGTCCTTGGGGGATTTTGGGGGATCCTGGAGGTCCCAGGGGGGATTTTGGGGTCCCGGGGGTCCCGGGGAAATTTTGGGGTCCCTGGGGGGATTTGGGGGGTCCCTGGGGGGTCCCGGAGGATTTGGGGGGGATTGGGGGATTTTGGGGTCCCCGGGGGAATTTTGGGGTCCCGGGGAGGATTTTGGGGTCCCGGGGGGGGGTTTGGGGTCCCTGGGGGGTCCCGGGGGTCCCTGGGGAATTTTGGGGTCCCGGGGGGGTTTTGGTGTCCCCGGGGGAATTTTGGGGTCCCCGGGGGAATTTTGGGGTCCCCGGGGGAATTTTGGGGTCCCTGGGGGGGTTTTGGGGTCCTGGGGGTCCCGGGGGTCCCTGGGGAATTTTGGGGTCCCGGGGGGGTTTTGGTGTCCCCGGGGGGGTTTTGGGGTCCCCGGGGGAGTTTTGGGGTCCCCGGGGGAATTTTGGGGTCCCGGGGGGGTTTTGGGGTCCCTGGGGGGTCCCGGGGGTCCCTCGGTGCTGCCGGAGTCCCTCGGGCGCTGCCGCGGCGATCCCAGTCCGGACCAGTTCGGACCAGTGCCCGCCCAGTGCCCGCCCAGTAACTCCCAGTTCCCGCCCAGTCCCGCCCAGTCTCCTCCCAGTTCCCGCCCAGTTCCCGCCCAGTCCCGCCCAGTCTCCTCCCAGTTCCCTCCCAGTTCCCTCCAATTCCCCTCCCAGTTTTCCCCAGTCCCTCCCAGTTCCCGCCCAGTTCCGCCCAGTGACTGGGACGGGAAACTGGGAGCACTGGGAATCACAAACTGGGAGCACTGGGAGGGACTGGGGGAACTGGGAGGGAACTGGGACAGGGGTCACCCCCAGTGGAGAAACTGGGATGGAACTGGGGTGGAACTGGGGTTAACTGGGATGAAACTGGGATGGAACTGGGATTTAACTGGGTTTAACTGGGATGGAACTGGAGTAGGGGTGAGTCCCAGTGGCCAGACTGGGACGGAACTGGGACAGGGCCCAGCCCCAGTGTCGCAACTGGGATAAACTGGTCTGACTGGGACGGAACTGAGAGGGAACTGGGGTGAACTGGGATGAACTGGGAGGGAACTGGGCTGAACTGGGCTGTAACTGGTGTGGGGGTGGCTGAGGCCGGCAGGGCTGGAACTGGTCAGACTGGGATGGAACTGGGAGAGAACTGGGATGGAACTGGGACAGGGGTGAGCCCCAGTGTCGCAACTGGGATGGAACTGGGATGAACTGGGGTTAACTGGGATGGAACTGGGAGGGAACTGGGATGGAACTGGGGCAGGGGTGAGCCCCAGTGGCCAAACTGGGATGGAACTGGGATGAACTGGGGTTAACTGGGATAGAATTGGGATGGAACTGGGGCAGGGGTCACCCCCAGTGTCACAACTGGGATGAACTGGGATGAACTGGGATGGAACTGGGATGGAACTGGGGCAGGGGTCACCCCAGTGGCCAAACTGGGATGGAACTGGGATTAACTGGGGTGAACTGGGATGGAACTGGGAGAGATCTGGGGCAGGGCCCAGCCCCAGTGTCGCAACTGGGATGAACTGGTCTGACTGGGATGGAACTGGGAGGGACTGGGAGGGAACTGGGATGGAACTGAGGTTAACTGGGAGGGAACTGGGATAAACTGGGAGGAACTGGGACACCCCCAGCATTCCTGAGGGCCGGGAGCGCCCTGACCGGTCCGGGGACTGGGAGAGACTGGGAAGGAATGGGACGGGA
>JAJEOU010001916.1:0-10549 GCA_021534815.1 Acrocephalus arundinaceus
AACTGCAACTTTAAGAACACCTGACCTTCTGGACTATCTGGGTCTAGGTTCGAATACTGTTGGAAATTCTTTCTTAACCTATTCAACCAAGCTGCTGGGGTCTCATCTTTTTCTTGTGCCCCATCAAAGGTGAGTTTAGTGTTATTACTCCGGGGCACTGACTCTTTAATACCTCTTATCATTAGTGTCCTGTAATCTTCCATATTTCTCCTGTCCTCTTCCCTGTTCGGGTTCCACCCCGGGTCAGCTATAGGCAATTTCTGGTCGGCCAGGGGACCTACCCGTTCTCCCTCTCCCAAATTCGCATTCCCGCTGTCCTCACTAGCCGGACTTCCTCAGGATTGAAGAGGATGTTTAGGATAGAGTTCATTTCTCCCCAGGTGTAAATATTCGGGCCTAAGAACTGGTCTATCTGATTGGCGATCCCCATGGGATCCTCAACTAGGTTCCCTAGTTCCTTTTTAAAATTCCTGACTTCGGACGCAGTTAGAGGGGCGTTCACAAATCCCACTCCTCCCACTGCTCCCCCCATCGGGACTTCCCTTAGAGGGAAGAGTTTTGTTTTTGACCGCGTATGGTTGTAGGGCCCATCTGGGGTCTCAATCGTTTGAGGAGAGTCCATGCTAGGGGTCGACATGCCTAGTTCCCAGGTGGAAGGGGGCGCAGGAACTGATGAGGGCAAGGGGGAGGTACTTGCACTTGTGTTCAGGGAGAAGGAGGACAGAGCGGGAGAGCAGAAGGGATTAGCTTTTGAGAGGGTTAGGTTTGGCTGAGGTGACAGAGGGGATGTAGTTATTACAGACGATCCTATTGTAGGACCAGCTAAGGAAGAGACAGAGGTTGTAGCCTGGGGAAATGGTATTTGACTCGCAGGGAAAGCGGGAGGGTTTTCAGGGATAGCTTGGGGTATTTCGGGGTAGACTGGAGGGGGAGGAGGTAAATGATCAAGAGGGTCCCAGGCACGACTATCCTCCTTTTTCCCTTGTTTCTCGTTCTCCTGTTTCTGCTCTTTAAGCTTGCAGATTTTTGCCTTCCCTTCCTCATTGATATCTCCTCCAGCAAGTAGCATATAGCACTTGTTCTGCACTAAAGTCTCTCTGGGCCTTCAGGTATTGGCTTAACTGGGAGCACATCCACTGGTCTGTGGTCCCCGCACCATGGCCACCTCTCGGGTAAGTCTAAGGCGGGCCAGACCTCTACACAGTAGTGGATCATTTTAAGTTTGTTTAACTCCCTTGTGGCTCCTTGTCTTCCCATGACTCGAGCATCTGCCCGAGTGGGCTGTCTGGTGTATACTCTTAGCTCCTTTCTACCTTCTCTCTTCGATGGTCTATTTTCACTCATACACCCCCATTCTTACTGGGTCTAAACTAAAAATCTTACAGTGCCCTTACCCAAAAGGAAATGTAAGACAGGGCACACAATCAAAATACTTGACCCTTGCAAAAAGGAAACTTCTGTTAAGGTGCCCCTACTCGAACGGAAAATTACTGACGGGCAACTTAAACTCTAACTCCTCATTCACTCAGGTACTCTGAGGGTACCCTCTGTTACCCCAGCCAGTACCCTCAAACAGGCGAGTGCCCCGTAGGTAGCTCCTGACCCCAGCGGCACTCGCTGGTACCCCATAAGCAGCCCTCAGCTACTTCGGCCAGTACCCTCAGTCACTCGCCGTGTGCTACGGGCCCCCGAAAGTGGGCGGACAACCAACGGCCGCGCACTGGGGCCGTTGTCCCCACCGCAGCCAGCACCCGAGCACACGGTGCACAACTCTCCCACTCGCCTACTTCAGACCTCTTGTGCTTGGGGTCCCCTGACACTCACTCCCTGCACCCTGGTCAACTACGCCGGTGATAGTTACAGCCAGTGCAGCCTTATCACTCCTGTACCCTGTCAGCTACCCAGCCAGCGCCTGGGCACTCTTAAGTAATTCCTCAGCTACTTTGCCTCAGACACCCCGGGCTATAGCTCCAGCTGGTACCTCTATCACCCCCCACATCCCGGCGGCTATCCTAGCCAGTGCTCGTTGTCCCTGCTTGACCCTGGCTAGCCCTTCCTAGCTGGTCTTGCTCAGCAGGCACCCTAGGCTTTAGCCTCGGCCAGCGCGGTGTGCGCCTTCCAATCTCCTGGGCCCCCCGCGCACTCGGACTGGCCCAGGTGGCCCACCTCCCTGGGGCTCCTCTCACCTATCACCCTAGGACGTGCCACTCACACACTAGGTCTTCCTCCGCACGTCTGGAGGGGGGCCCCTCTATGCCCCTGGAGACGCCTCACTCTCCAGATACCACTCGCTTCCCCCTGTTCCCGGCCGGCGCCCTCGCGGGAGTCCGGAACCGCGGTACTGAGGGGTCCACACTCGCTTCGGGGATCTGCGCTACCAGTCCCCGTCACACTCACTCCTCTCAATCGTTCGCCTCCACCCCCGCCACCAGTCTCTCACCAGTTCTCCCCGGCGATGTCCCACGGCGTCCTTTGGTCCGGAGTGGCCAGCTCTCCTGGAGGTCCAGGGCCGGGTGGCGCCTTCCCGTCCGAGGTCCTCTTCAGGCGTGCCACGATCCCGGACGAGCTCCCAGATTGTTAGAAATAAAAAGGGCAGGAGATCGTTTTTACTCCTTTGTGTGTCTTTATTAAAATGGGGGAGCTCAGGTGGGGTCGCTCACGCCGCCTCCGTTGCTCCCTGAGGACACCGCTGACACTGCTGAGGAGGAGGTCCGCGTCGTTCCTGCTGCTGGGATGCTGCAGGGCCGGGAGTTCGCCCTCACGGGGGTTCCCAGGAACTCGAAGAAGCTGGCTCGGTCTCGGGGTGCTTCTCGGGCTGGCTACTCTCCAGGTCACGGGGACTCTTTTGCGGAGCTGAGCATCATGGGGGGCCTAGTTCATTGGTCTAGTCCATTTGCATACTGGGTGGTGTCTTGGGATATGACGAGCAGGCCGGCAGGGAGCAACAGAGGCTTGACCCGGAAAGGGAAGGGAGAAACTTGGGAACTGGGGAGAAGGAGGGCATATAACTTGGATGTTGGTGGCAAACAAGACATGGGGGAACATGGGGGGGTACAGCAAGAGCACAGACAACAAGGTGAGTGTCAAAACAGATTTAAACATTACAACAATAACATAGCAACTTAATTCAACATATGACAGTGTGTAACTGCTTCCTTTATCTTTCTCATCTGGTATCCTCATATTGGGACTGCCGTACCCCATGAACTCTTTACCCAAGGCCCGCATCCTGATAATTCCAGGTCCTGGGATCTCCTTTTCCCCAGGACCTTGATTATCCTAGGACCCTGATTGCTAATGACATTGAGCCTTGGCTCCCTACAATCCCCAGCTTCAATTTCTGGCAGCACCGTGTCCCACTGGATCCCACCCTGCCCCCACCAAGGGCCACCTACACGTGGGGACGAGCTGTGACCTTTCTTCCTTCCTCTGCATCCGAAGAGCCGCCACCCAGGGGAGCGGTGGCCACAGCAGCGAGTGACAGCCAGTGCACATGGCCGGGGACACGGGGATGGCCGGGAAGGTGGCACTGCTCCTATGGGGTGAGTGCCCAGGACACGGGCCTGACACCCCGGGGATGGGCCCTGGTGAGGCAGAGACCGGTGGGGAGGGGCACAAGGGGGCTGCAGGGTCCCCTGAAGTCCCCAAGGCCAGCAGAGCCAGTGCATGGGCATGGAGCCCAGTGTGACCAGAGTCGTGGGGTGGCTGTGGGGACAGGAACAGGGGACTGGGATTTGGGGGCAGGAACTAGGGCCATGTACCATGCTGATAGATGTTGTGGACAGGTGCCATTGGAATGGGATCCGGGCACGGGGCCATGGGGATGTGGCTGTGGGGTCAGGTGCTGTGGGGCTGCTGGAGGTGACCTGTTCAAACATGGGGTGGCTTCCTCAGCCCAGAGTGACAAGTGTCTCTGTCCTCAAGACTTCCATGCCAAACCAGTGTCCCCATGGGGACAGTTCGGATTCAGCCCTGACATCCTGTCCCCTAGATGCTGCTGTTGCTGCCTTGCCAACCCCACCCAATCCCTGTCCCTTCTCCCTTCCAGCCCAGACCCTCGGCCTCGCTGGTGAGTCCTCAGGGGAGGCCATGTCCTTGCCCCGCTGTCCCCAGCCCCATGCCGGCCCTGGCAGGCTGGTGTCCCCTGTCCCTAACAGGTGCCCAGACCACCCAGCTGCTGGTAGAGCCCCCCTGGAGGCCGGCAGTGCTGTGGGACCAGGTGACACTGACCTGCCAGGGCTCGGAGACCGCTGGTGCCACCACCTGGTACAAGGATGGGCAGCGCTGGGGGCAGAATAGATGCAATGCTTTAACTGTCACCAAGAGTGGCACCTACATGTGTGACAGACCCAGAAGTGGAGCGAGCTCCCCTGTGAGAGTCACAAATGGTGAGTGGGGGATGGCGATTGGTGCCCCTACGAGGGCTCTGGGTGGGCTCCTGTCCATGTGTGGCTTCAGGTCCCTGTTGTGATGATGGCCCAATCCCCTGCACATGGCGATATCCCAGTGCACCCCACTGTACCCTGTGCACACCAGTTTGTTCCAGTGCACATGAGTGCATCCCGGGGTGATGGTCCCTGTGGTGGTTTGGACAGTGATGGGTTCCCCACTGGTATCCCCGCAGCCTCTGGTGTAATGAGGACTCCCCTGAGTTGTCCCCACTGTAATGGGGATGCTCCTGGACCACTCTTGAGTCCCTCAGTGTGACAGGACACCCCTGTCCCTAAGACTGGTTGGTGCTGCAGGTGCCAGCTTTGCCGCTACTGGAGGGGGACACGGTGACACTGCGCTGCCGGCGTTGGCAGAACATGTCGGTCATCAGGGTGCAATTTTACCACGAGGAGAAGGATCTGGGCCAGCCCCTCAATGGGACTGAGCTGTCACTGTCCACCCTGCAGCTCCACCACAGCGGCCGCTACCACTGCAGGGGCTGGGTGGGAACTGAGCAGTTGGAGTCAGCACCAGTGACAGTGACAGTGCACGGTGAGCACCCCCAAAGCTGGCACCCCAATACTCTGATACCCCACTGCCATCCCCAGCATGCTGCACATCACCGTGTCCCCCTGCTGACAGTGCTCAGAGAACATCCCCATAATCCCACACCCCAGTACCCCGTCCTCTGCTGACTCAGGGTCACCATCTCCTCCCGTGTCTCCTTCCCAGAGCTCTTCACGGTACCGGTGCTGGAAGGTCCCCCTGATCTCACAGAGGGGTCCCCCCTCAATCTCAGCTGCCTCAGCATCCCCAGCCCCCTGCGGAGCCCAGCCCCTCTCCTGCACCTCTTCTACCAGGATGGGCACTTGGTGGGGGGCCCACAGGGGTCCCCACAGCTCTTGGTGCCCGCCGTGGAGGTCTCCCACTCGGGGAATTACAGCTGCCAGGTGCGCTCCCAGGGCGGGGCTATGCGGAAAAGCAGCGCCTGGCTCCGTGTCACGGTGTGCAGTGAGTGCGGGGATGGGCACGGGGAGCCCCCACAGCCTCCTCGGGTTCCCCTGCCCTGCCTTGGGACCCCCATCCCTCCCTGGCATACCACATCCCTTCTCAGTTCCCTGTTCCCTCCCTTGCTGTTCTTTTGTTACTTCGCTCCTTAAAACCTCACTCTCCCATGTAACGCTTATCCCTCTCTGAGTTCCCTGCTCCCCTCCTGGGGTGCCCTTCTTGCTCCCTGAGGTTCTATCCATCCTCCTGTTAAGCCCCCTCCTTTCCCTCTCCATGTCCCCCACCCCTCCATGGTTCTGAATCCCTCCTGCGTTCACACACAGGGATCCCTCTCTCAGGGGTTTCCCTGTGGGTGCACCCCCCCAGAGGACAGGTGGCACTGAGGGACCACCTGGTGCTGAGCTGCACGGTTGCTCTGTCCTTCTCCTAGCACTGGGGACGCTCAGGGACATTGCTGGGCACTGGTCCATACCTGGAGCTGTGCCACACTGGGGACAGTGACAGCAGCCACTCCCACTGCCGGGTCAGCGACGGGGACTGTAGTTGCATAGGGACAGGCGCTCGGAAGATGTCGGTTGTAACGGAAAGACCACAGGACTCTCCAACCCCCCAAGATAAGCTATCACCCTCGGAATGTAACCCCCACTAACAACGTGCGAGTACTTTTCCATTCTCCCTACTAACTCAGGAAGTGTGGCAATACCCCTCTGACCTAGTGAAGAACCCCAGAGTATATAAACTGCATGTTTGAGATAATAAATGCTTGTAACCGTCCACCACACTGGTCTAAGCGTTTGTTACAATGCCCGAGCGACACGCAAGCACGTGGTCGCCGTGCTGGCAGTCCTAGACCAGGCCACCGCCGTTGCAGAAAGAAACAGCAACAGGGGACAGCACGGCTGGGAGCCCCCATTGCACGTCACCATCCTGGGGAGCAGAACCATTGGGCTGGGGCTGACCCCACCTCTGGAAATCCCCATCCCTCCCATCCCAACCTCACCCAACCCTCATCTTCCCCACACCATCCCTGTCCTGTCCCACGTCACAGCCCCCACCACTGCAGATCAGGGTCCTGGGTGACTGGAACCCTCAGACTCCAGGTCCCCCACCCAGGACATCCCACCCATGGCTCCCTCCTCCCACCTGTCACATCCATCCCCCACACCAGGTCACCATCACTGCCACTGCGTGTCACCCTCACAGGTCAGCGGGACCCTCGTGATTGGGGTGATTCCAGCCACAGCCTGCCCCAGCCCGCCCCATCCCACTCTCACTCCATCCTCAGTGCACCCCTGGCATCCCCTCCTCCCACATCCACTGATGCCAGGGGGAACCCATGACAGCCATCAGCACCACAGGGTTCCCATCACCCTGGGTGCACTGGTGTGCACTGGAACAAAGTGGTGTTCTCAGGGGCACAGTGGGATGCACTGGGATGTCCCCATGTTCAGGGATTGGGCAATCATCACAACAAGGACATGAAGCCACACACGGACAAGAGCTCACCCAGAGCCCTCGTATGGGCACCAATCCCCATCCCCCACTCACCGTTTAGGACTCTGACAGGGCAGCTCAGCCTGGTGCCAGGTCTGTCACACGTATAGGTGCCACTCTCGGTGACAGTGAAATAGTCACGTCCCTCCTGCCCCCAGCACTGCCCATCCTTGTACAAGGTGGTTGCACCAGCAGTCCCAAAACCCTGGCAGGTCAGTGTCACCCGGTCCCACAGCACCGCTGGCCTCCAGGGGGCCTCCATCAGGAGCTGGGTGGTCTGGGCACCTGTGGGTGACAGGCGACACCAGCCTGCCAGGGCCACCATAGGGCTGGGGACAGCAGCGTGGGGACATGGCATCCCCTGGGGACTCACCAGCGAGGCCAAGGGTCTGGGCTGAAAAGGAGAAGGGACAGGGCTGGGTGGGGGTGGCACTGTGGGGACAGTGGCACCCGGGGGCACAGAGTG
Source organism: Acrocephalus arundinaceus (assembly GCA_021534815.1). Taxonomy (NCBI): domain Eukaryota; kingdom Metazoa; phylum Chordata; class Aves; order Passeriformes; family Sylviidae; genus Acrocephalus; species Acrocephalus arundinaceus. The sequence continues at coordinate 7,400 of JAJEOU010001916.1, forward strand.
TGGGGGCTATCCACAAACTGTCCTTGTGCGGCATGGACCCATTGGGGGCCGGGACACCATGGGCACACTTTGCTCCGTCAGGACACAGGGACAACGTGGACACCCCAGAATTGGGGATGCCAGGGCCAAGCCATACTGGCACAAGTCACCCTCAGCAGCCCCAAGGCCTCTGTCCCCATGGCCCATCCACATGGTTCTTGTCCCTTTCTCCATGTCCCTACACCCATCAGCTGTCACCACAGCTGCACCAGCCTCATAATTCCTCCCCCCACATTCCTGTCCCTCCAGTCCTGTCTCCACTCTCCTGTCCCCACAGCCACCCCACAACCCCACGTCACCTCATGCACTGGTTCTGCTGGCGTTGGGGACCTCAGGGGACCCCACAGCCCCCCTGTGCCCCTTCCCCACCGGTCTCTGCCTCACCAGGGCCCATCCCTGGGGTGTCAGGCCTTTGCCCGGGGCACTCACCCCAGAGGAGCAGCACCACCCCGTGTCCCCAGCCATCCAGGCTGGCTGTCACTCACTGCCAGGGGTGGCTGTCCCCTGGGTGGTGCCTTTTCAGCCAGTGTGGAAGGAAGCGAGATCAGCTCTCATCATCATGTGTGGGTGCCCCTTCATGGGGGCAGGGTGACCACAACCTGGGGACAGGCTGTGGGCAGGGTGGGGACAGGCTGGGGACAAGGCTGGGTGGCACATGGTGGGACATGTTGTTCTCAGGAGGGGGGGCCTCAGGGGGTTTGGGGAGCCAGGGATGGGTGTCCAGGGGAATGAGGGGTCCAAGGGCTGGGGTCCCTGGGGAATGGGGGTCCTGAGGAGGGGGAGTCACCTGGGATGGGGGTGCAGTGGGAATTGGGGTCCCCGTGTCTGGGGGGATTCAGGGATGGGAGTCCCACAGGAACGTGAGCTCCAGGGATCTGGGGTGATGGGATGGGTGTGCCAGAGGAATAGAGGTTCCTGTGGGACTGGGGGTCCTGGGGAAATAAAGGTCCTGGGTGATGCAGGATTTCAGGGGATGGAATGAGTGGGAGAGTGTTCCTTGGGAATGGCGCCCTGGGCCATGGAGATCCTGGGGAGTGGCAGTATGGGAACCCAGGGAAGGGGGAACATAGAGAACTTTGGTCCCAAGCTTCAGATCACAGGGGAATGGGAATCTGAGAAATGGGCAATGGCTGGTTGGGCCCATGGGTCACAGCTCCTTCCCTGGATGCCTCAGATTTTGGGGCCAAGCACAGCCCTCCAAGGTGCTCATGTCCTGATGATCACCCCAGAAAGATTATGAGGGGCTCTGGGTCTGTGTCCCCCCAATCCCCTGGGGCTTTTTCCTCTCTTCCTTCCAATTTCTTTCAATTTTCCCCTCAATTTCACAACCCCCACTTTGTGCCTTGATGACCATGGGGAGCACCTGAGCAGGGAACGGGTTGGGGGAACCCCAGGGTTGGAAAAGCAGGCGTGAGGGGTCTGCAGGGAGGGGTGGGAGGCTGTGGGGGATGGGGATGTCCGGCTGTGCCCCCCCAGCACTTTCACTTTCTCTCTCCTGCAGCAGAAGGTAGAGGCCGTTTGTGCTGAGTGTCACACGGGGGGGCAGGTTCTGTCCTGGGGGGGCACATCCAGGAGGGTCCTGCCCTGGGGGGATCCTGTCCTGGAGGGGGACACATGCTGGCCAAGGGGGTCCTGTCCTGGGGGATGGCAGCTCTGGGAGGGGTCCAGACTTCTCCATCCTTGCTGGTCCCCTGCAGGATCTGAGTCGGCAAGAGCAGCTTGGGAATGGAGCCCCAGGCAGGCAGGAAGGAGCTCCCCAAGTGCTCCTCCTTGAAGCCAGTGGCCATGCAAGTGTGGGGCCCAGCCATGGCCCAGCTCCAGGGCACAGGGATGGGCATTGGCCAGCCCTGCTCTGGCCAGCCCCAGCTGGCAGCCAGCACCTGAGCCAGGTCCCCCTCCCCTGCCCACCCCCTGGGCTTTGTTTCTGGCAGCTTTGGAGCTGCTGCAAAGGTGAGAATTGTGTGGGGGAAGAAGGCGTGCCTGTGGTTTGCTCAGCCCTGCAAGAAGCACAGAAGGCAATGGGAGCCCAAGCAGTGGCTCTGTGGGGGCCTTGGATGGTTTTCAGAGCAGGGCTGGCTGGAAACCCCCCCTGCAGGGGCAGCTGTGAGGGAAGCAGTGCGGAAATGCAGCAATTGATCATTTGGTCCCTGTCTGCCCAAGGGGCTGAGAGAGCCCCACAAGTGCTGCAAATCCCACACCCATCTGCTCAACAACCTGACCGGGACCTTCCTTCTTCAACAAAACCTGCAGCCCTTTGGAACCTTCCAGAAAGAATGTTTGGCTTCTGCATGTGGACAGCAGAAGAGAGGGAAAAGTGTGGCAATATTGAGCAGGGGCTGCCCAGGTGGATCTGGGGAACAGGGGTGACCCAGCAGGAGCAGGGAGTGCCCAGGCAGGGGAATTGAGGGCAGGGTGGAGTGCATTTCCCAGGGAAGCAGACCCTGAGGGACACTCGAGCATTTCCATGGATTCCTGTGCGCTGTTCCAAAGATGGACAGAGTTTCTCCCCTTTTGGGAGCAGGAGCCATAGGAACTAAAAAAAAAATTCAGGATGGGAAGGACAAAAATGGGAAGAGTTCCTGAATATGGCCAAGCCAAAGCCTTCCCTATGGGCTAGGGTGCTGCCCAGCAGGCAGGGAACAATCCCATGGAGCTGTTGGACACTCAGGGAGATTCCAAACTCTGTGTGATCCACCAGCAAATGCTGCTGTGGGATTCACCAATGAGCTCCTCAAGGGCAACCAAAAAGTCTCATTTATTTGTGATATGTTTGTGGTTTTATTGTGAGTGATGTGTTGGGAGAGCAACAAGTTCAGGGATTCTATCAACCAGATCATTTTACACATTTTCAGTTTGAATTTTGCTGAGCTTTCCTTTTATTGGAAAAAAAATGTTTTGGGAAAATATTGTTGCCTTTATTTCCTGGATGTTTAATTTTGTCTCAACCAATTGGGCATCAGGGTATTCAACCCAATTTAGCCTGGCATTTGCCAAAATCAAAGCAAGGTTGTATCAGGTGCCCCTTAAGTTTGGCCACCCCAGAAGTCACAGGGCCCCACTAGGGACAGCGGGAATGCTCAGGGCCCCCCAGGACAGAGGTGCCCAGGATGT
>JAJEOU010001916.1:10574-32368 GCA_021534815.1 Acrocephalus arundinaceus
AGTTACACGCCCGCCTGGATGGCAGGACACGGGACGATGGCCAGGAAGGGGCGCTGCTCCTGTGGGTGGAGTGGCCCAGGCACGGGACTGGCCACCCGCGGGGATGGGCCGCTCGGTGAGGCAGGAAGACGGTGGGGAGGGGCACAGGCGGGGTGTGGGTCCCTGAGGTCCCAAGTGCCTTGCAGAAGCCAGTGCATGAGGTGACAAGGGTGGTGGCTGTGGGGACAGGAGAGGGGGACAGGACTGGAGGGACAGAAATGTGGGGGAGGAATTTGGGGCTGATTCAGCTGTGGCACAAGGACAGGGGCACAGGGGTGTAGGGACATTGACAAGGGGACAAGCCCCATGCAGATGATCCACAGGGATAGGGGCTTTGGGGCTTCTGGGGTGACCTGTGCCAGTATGGCTTGCCTTGGCATCTCCAATTCTGGGGTGCCCCGTGGTGTCCCTGTCCCCAGGGGGTCCATGCACACAAGCACGTCTGTGGACAGGACCCATACTTCTTGCCTGCTGCAACTGTCCCCACAGTGTCACCCCCACCTAGCCCTGTCCTTCTCCCTTCCAGCCCAGACCCTCGGCCTTGCTGGTGAGTCTCAGGGATGCCACATCCCTACTCTGCTGTCCCCATCCCTATGGTGGCCCTGGCATGCTGGTGTCCCTGTCACCCACAGGTGCCCAAACCACCCAGCTCCTGGTGGAGCCACAATGGAGGCCAGCAGTGCTGTGGGACCAGGTGACACTGACCTGCCAGGGCTCGGGGACTCCGGTGCCACCACCTGTTACAGGACGGGCGGCGATGGTGGGAGGGACCCGACCACTTCACTGTAACTACTAGTGGCACCTACATGTGTGATAGACCCAGCACCGGGCTCAGTGACGCCGTGACAGTCTTAAATGGTGAGGGAGGTTTTAAATGTTCACAGTTTTTTCCTGATAATTCTGGGTGGGCTCCAATCCGTGGCGGCCTCACACCCCTCGTGTGGCAAGAGCCTGTCCCCTGCACACACAGGACATCCCAGTGCATCCCGGTGTTGATGGGATGTTTCTCCTGGTGTCCCTGGAATCGTCCTGTGCAATGGAGACTCAACCCAGATGTCCCCAGTGCCATGGGAACCCACCTTGGACCTGTCTTGAGCCCCTCAGTACCATGGGACCCTCCTGTCTCACAGACCGGGTGGTGCTGCAGGTGTCACCACGGATGCTGCTGGAGGGGGACACATTGACACTGCGCTGCCGGGTCATTCAGGACAAGTCAGTCAGCAGGGTGCGATTTTACCAGGATGAGAAGGATCTGGGGGAGTCCTCAAGGGGACCGAGCTGTCCCTGTCCCCACTGCAGCAGCACCACAGCGGCCGCTACCACTGTAGGGGCTGGGTGAAATATTGGGCATCAGAGCAGTGGAAGAAGTCAGCGCCGGTGACAGTGACAGTGCACCGTGAGCACCCCAGAGCCAGCACACCGACACCCCACAGCCCCTCCCCAGGGGCTCGGGGCCACAAATCTCCCTGCCCTCTCCTTCCCAGAGCTCTTCTCGGTGCAAGTGCTGGAGGGTCCTCTCAAGCCCACTGCGGGGTGCCCCCTCAATCTCAGCTTCCGCAGCACCCCCACCCCCTGTGGCCCCCAGACCCGCTCCTGCACCTCTTCTACCTTGACGGGCACTTGGTGAGGGGCCCGCAGGGTCCCACAGCTCCTGGTGCCCGCCGTGGGGGTCTCCCACTCGGGAATTACAGCTGCCAGGTGCGCTCCCTGGGCGGGGCCGTGCGGAAGAGCAGCGCCCGGCTCCGCGTCACGGTGCGCAGTGAGTGCGGGGATGGGCATGGGGAGCCCCCACATCCTTCCTAGCCCTCCCATCTTTGCTCAACCCTCTGCCTGCCGCCCTGCCTTCCCAGGTCTTTCCCTGGGTCCCCCCATCACCTTCCTGGTGCCTGCATCCCTCACCAGTTCCCCTAATACCTCCCTAGCTGTACCTCTCCCTCTCTGAGATATTGGAGATTGTGGGTTCCTCCCACCATCCCTGTCTGGGTCCCCACAACCTTCCCTGTGGTTCCCTTCTCTCCCTGTGTCCCCTGGCTGAATCTCCCACCCTTTCCTGGGGTCCCTTCCAGCCCTTTCCAAGCCTCTCTTCCATTTCTGGGCCCCCTTTCTTCCTCACTGAGATCCCCCCACCCCTCTATGATTCTCCCTCAACTCACGTCCGTCACTGCTCCCTGATGTCCCCCACTCCTCCAATGTCCCCAATCCCTCCTGTGTCCTCTTGCAGGGGTTCTGCTCTTAGGGTGTCCCTGTGGGTGCAGCCCCCTGGGGGACAGGTGGCCCTTGGTTACTGCCTGGTGCTGAGCTGTGTGGTGGCCATGGGGACAGTGCCCCTGTCCGTCACCTGGCACTGGGGCGGCACAACCACACTGCTGGGAACTGGCCCCACCAGGAGCTGCGGCACGTTGGGCCCAAGGACAGCAGCCACACCTTTGCTGGGTTGGTGATGGGGACAGTGTGGCCAAGAGCCCCACATTGAACGTCATTTTCCTGAGCAAGCAGCACCCTTGGCCTGAGGGTGATCCCACCCACAGTATCCCCAATTCCACACATTCCCATTCCAATTAAACTCCCCCACATATTATCCCCAGCCCACCCCCGGGCACAGCCCCCACCACTGGGTGTCACAGCCCAGGGTCACTGGCACCCTCTGGCTCCAGGTATCCCCACCCAGGACATCCAGGCCATGCATCCCTAATGCCAGCTGTCACATGCCCCACTCCCCATCAGGTCACATTCACCCTCCGGAGCGTGACCCTCCCCAGCAAGTGAGACCCTTGGGATTGGGGTGATGCCCCCGTTGATTTGCCTCATCAGACCCAGCATATCCCACCCACGCCATTCCATGCCCCGCATGAGATGACCACCATCACCACCCTTGGACACAGCAGCTCTCATCCCACCCTCACCTCACCCTCATCCCATCCTCATCCCTCACCCCTCATCCATCCCATGCCCTCATCCCACAGCACACGATGGCCTCACCACCATGAGGTCACTGTCCTGGGTGAAGGAGACCCTCTGTCTCCAGGTGCCACCATGCAGACTCCCTCATCCCACCAGGCCTGGTGCCAGCCCCTCCTGCTGGCCTCAGCCCTGTCTGTGTCCCCACAGTGCCCGTGGCCAATGCCACCATCACCCCCAGTCCCCCGGCACACCAGGTGCACACAGGTGACCCCATGACCCTGCGCTGCTCGGTGCAGGTGGGCTCAGCTCCGGTCACCTTCACCTGGCTGCACAATGGGCAGGAGGTGGCCCAGGGTCCTGTCCTGGAGCTTGGGGACATCGATGTGGGACATTCGGGCACCTACCAGTGCGTGGCCACCAACCAGCTGGGACAGGACGGGCACCGCGTGTTCCGGGCACTCAGCCCTGAGCTTGCCCTGGAGGTGACATCACAGAGGCACTGGAACAGAGGTGGGGTCACACAGAGTCAGTGGTATTGCAGGACCCCCTGAAGTTACAGCTGACCCTGATGTGTCCCTTCTGTCCCCAGCAGTGGCCACAGGGGTTGGCATGTCCCTCCTGTTCCTGGTCCTGTTCGTGGGTGTAGCTGTGGGCTGGCATTCGTGGAACAACATGGGTGGGTGACAATGGGGGCAACGGGGGGCTGGGGAGCTGGGAGGCCACCTGGAATGTGGGGATGATGGGCAGCACCCAGACCCCCTGACTTGGGCAGTGCTGAGCGTTCAGGACCTTTGCTGAGGATCCTCAAGGATTTGGGGTGGTATTGGAGGGTCTTGCAGGGATGTTGGGGGTTCTTTTCGTGATCCTGTGGGAATTTTGGGGGTCCCTCACACTGCCAGGCTTATGCTTCTGGTTGCTCAGTGTAATGAATATAAGATCATTTATAACACTCAGGGTGTCCAGAACACTGGGGTGGTTCAGGGGTTTTGGGGGCCAGGGACACTGGGGGGACCTGGGGGCAATTGAGGGTCTGGTGGTGGTTCAGGACTCCCATGGGTGGATGGGGGCCCCTGGGACTCCAAAGTCACCCCTCCAGTTTTCCTTTGCAGCTGCCTGGAAACACAAGGAAAGGTGAGGGCAGCCTCCAGCCATGATGCACCTTTTACCCAAACCCCCAGGACCTCCCATCCCCTTCCACTCACCCCCTTATTCCCACAGGGCCCCCCCGGAGCCCCTGGCAGCCCCTAGGGAGGATCCTCAGGTGACCTACATGGAGCTGCGGGGGCCACACAGGCAACCCTGGGAACCCAGTGACATCTATGAGAATCTCCAGCAGAAGCTGTGACACTCTGGGAAGCGGGAGGCACTGGGTGACACTGGGGGTGCTCCCTCCATGGCTCCTGTGTTTGCCCATCCTTCCAAGGGTGGTGGTCATGAGTCAGGGGGAGGCTACCCAGGGCACCCTGTGTTCTCCATTTCCTCTCCCAGTCATCCCAGGGGCTCCCCCATTCCCTTCCCTGTACCTGCAGGGGCTCCCCAACCCCCATCCGAGTGCCCCAAGTACCTTCAGTGACTTCCCCACTCTCTCCCCACAGTGCTCGCAGCACACCCAAGGGTTCTCAATTCCCCATTCCCCATTCCTCATTCCTACTCCCCCTTTCCCATCCCACTTTCAAAGGGGCAGTTGGGGAGGATTCTTTCTGATTGATTTCTCTCTGATGAAAATAAAGCACAAATGTGGCAATATTATATCTGAGAACTGTTTTTTCATAAAGTGGAGTAAGTGTTCTTATTGAAGGGGGATTAGAAGAGACAGTAGACAGGGGAGAAGAGAGACAGAGAGAGAAACAGAAGACAAGGACAGCGTTACCACAAGAACCCTGGGTGCTCTGTGGGCATCAGCTCAGAAGATGGAGTGTGCGTGCAGTGAGCCCTCGTGGCTTTTGTGAGTGTCTGGGCACGATTTCCAAGCAGCAGCACCTGCGTGTCTCTGTTGTTGGTGAACACTGGCTACAGGCTGGCTGTGGGCTAGTGCTGCAGCACTGGTGACTTTGGGCTGGCTGCCATGGACTGGTACTGCTGTGGCCTGGTGCAGCAGGCTCGTTGCTGCAGACAATAAGGGAAACACAGCAGAGGCAGCTGGTGCGTGCAGGCAGCCTCAGCTCTGCTGGGGAAGGTGGAAGAGCACCAGGTTGTGCCTTGTGTGGCAGGCAATGGGGGAAACCCTGGTGGCAGCAGCCACGTCTGGGTGCGGGCAGCATCTGCTCCACATGGAGAAGGTGGAGCATCAGGTTGGGGAAGCAGTGGAGCACCAGGTCATCACAGGAACAAGCTGCCTCGTGGAAGCAACAAGGCAGGGAAGAACAGGTGCAGACAGGGAGGAAGGATCACAGAGAGGAAAAAGAGACAGAGGGAGGAGGGCCAAGTTGACCATCCAAGCAAGCCCCTGATCCCCCCAAAAAACCCAAAGCAAAATGGCTGCTCTTGTGTCACAGTTAATTGCTTTTATTTGCTAAGGCTTCTCCCACAGCCCAATTTCCTGGACATTTTTTTCCAGGCCTTTTTCCCTGATATTTTGGCTGGGTATCAAGGCATCTGTCCCACCAGGCAGTGGGGGGTGGCTCACAGCCCGCTCATGGAAGTCTTCTTTCCCCTGATTGGCTGTTACATGACACCTCGCTAGGACAGGGTTCCCAGCACATGTACAATTCCTGGAGTAATTTTTCACCGATCTATAGCATACATTGAGACATAAATCAGATCAGTTCCTCTCAACCCCCATGTTCCCAGTGGCTCTGCAATCCCTCTCCCAGTGCTCCCAGTACACCATGTTGCTTACCATTTCTCATTCCCGTTCCAAGGGAGCACAGCACCTGGTTCCCTGCTACTGGGACAAAAATGCCGCATTTATTGGTTAAACTGACAGAAATGGGGTTTCTTTGTTCAGCTCTGTCAGGCTTTAGGAACCAGATTCTCCAATTTTGGGCTGCCAATATGTCTTGGTTTGAAAAACAGGTGTCTGCCAAGGAAGATGGGAACCTCCCTTGGAATGGAAAATATAACCGCCTTCCCTCCGAATTATTATAACTTTGAAATTGAGGGGCTTTCAGGAAAAGATATGGGAACAGGAATAACAGTTCTTTATTAATATATATTGTGAGAAACAAGTTAATGGAAGTTGACTTTTGCTGGGTATTATATGAATTTAAATTACATTATTGATCATATTGTTGAAAAAATATTGTGATGTTGTTAGTGTTAAGATAGTGATATGTGTTGTAGAGTGGTTGATGTTCTTGTGGTGGCCTGGTTGCAAGGTTGGTTTTCGCAGGGATGGTTTTGTGTGTTGCTTTGTGGGTTTTGTGGGTTTACATTGGATGGACTGTTGCTGGCCAAGCCTTTGAGACATGACCTTAAAAGGAGAAGAATTTCACCCAATGATGGCCCTGAGGACCACTGTGACAAACCTGCAGTAACACTAAGGAGAGAGACAGGGGCAGAGACTGTGTAAAACCAAAATGAATAAGAATCAAACTGATGCAGCACCAGGGGTATAAAAGTCAAAGCCACCATTTTGTGGACAAGCCTTTTGCTTTATCATTTTTTTATTGTTCTCAATCAAACTTTTATAACTCATTCCCATTTGAGATCTGAGTAGTTAATAACATATATATATATATATATAGGTGGATAAGAAGGCAAACAAACAACAATGGCAGCAACAAACGGAACCAGAAATTCAACAACAGCTACAGAAAGCTTCCTCTCCGGTGCAGTTCCAGGCACAGCCGGCAGGGGCGCTGGTGGCTCCCGGCTGGGCAGGGCAGGTGTGAGGATTCCCCCACAGCTGCAGGGGGCGCTGTGGCACCAGCTCGGCGGTCTCTCTGTCTCGTCTCTCTCTCCATGGAAATTGCAGGCACAGGTGGCACAAGGGGTGCAGAGGCAGCTTCCTTTACAAACTCACGGTGGGGAATTTGTCCTGGTGACCCTCTGGATAGTGAAATGTGCTGTAGCAGGAACCTTGGAAGCAGCAAGCTGGAATGGCAGAGGTGAGCAGACCCCAGAGTGGCAAAACAAAAATAAACAGAAACTCTGCAGCTGTAGCAAGAGCCATGGGCTGTCCCAGCAGGCACGCGGTGCTGGCTTCCAGTGTAGCAAAAAAACCCAGCGCAAAGGCAGAAAAACAGCGGGGCTGGACAGCTGCAGCCTGGCTCCCAAAAGCAGCCCAGAGAGGCTTCCTAAGAAAAGGAGGGGCTTGGGGTCCCAGGTTTTCCCCTGAGGTGCCTGAGGAGTTGGTGAGGATTCTTTCCAGTCAAAATGGATGTTAATAAGGTCGCAGCTGGATGGCTGCTCTTCTGAGCTGTTGGGGGTTAGACTTGTTTCTCTTTTTTTACCTATAGAATTTTTCCCATAACTTGCTAGGAAACTAACTACTGGGTCCTTAGAGATACTCAAGCAGAACAAAGGGGCCAAAGGAGAGGAATTGTAGCACCTGGCTACACTTCTTTTGTCTCTGTGAGTTTCTCTCAGAGGGGGAAGATAACATGAGGTTCAGGGCAGGCAAAGGACAGGGCTGGGGGCAGCTTCGCTCTCTTGCTCTCAGCATTGGAGAGAGGATGGCCATGCTGCTGCTTTATTGGGAGGAGTGCACTGTCTCACTGGGCCTGGTCCCGAGAAATCTGCCATCATCTCCTCATGTGCCCCCGAACTCTGAGCTCGCCTTCTCCTGCCCTGCTGGGCCAGCCCTGTCCACCGCTTCTTCAGCGCTGCTTTGAGGCTTTTTGCTACTCTGTGGTCCCGCACTCCCCCTGCTCTGCCAGGACATCCCTGCCATTCCAGTTACCATCGCAAAGCTTCTGATCTCATCCACCAGCCCAGGATTTTCCACCATTCCAGCTTGGTGCTCTCGGAGTCACGCCAGCGGCACCAAGACCAGACTGCCCCAGGCTTTGTGATAAAAAGCCCCTTGAGGTTCCTGGTTCTGTTTATTAATGCTGTAGTTGTTGTTGTTTGTTTGCCTTGTCATACATACTAGTAAAAAACTGTTATTCCTGTCCCCACACCTCTGCCTGAAAGCCCCTTTATTTTCCAAATAATAATTTGGTAGGAGGGGATTTGAATTCTCCATTCCAAGGGAGGCCCTGCCCCTCCCTAGCAGACACCTGTCTTTCAAACATGGACAGGGTCCCATGGGAATGTGGGTCCGAAGGAGTGCGAGGAGTCGGGGATGAGGGAACCAGAACAACTCGGCGTCAATGGATTTGTGATCAAAGGATGGGGGTGCCAGGAGAAAGGGGGGCCCTGTGATAATGGGGGTCCCGAAGGAAACAAGGTCGCCAAGGGAAGGGGGCCCTAGGTGACAGAATTACTGGAATGCGAGTCCTTGGGAATGGAGATCTTGGGAAATGGCAGTCCAGGTATGGGGGTCCCAGAGAAGGGAGGAATAAAAGAAATAAGGCCCCAAGGGTTGGTGTCCAAGGGATGGGGAGTGCCTGGGTAGGCCCGTGGGTCAGAGCTCCTTCCCTGGGTACCTCAGATTTTGGGGTGACCAAGAGCCCAGGACTGCCCCCTGAGGTGCTCTTGGCCTAGTGATCACCCCAGGGAGATTACAAGGAGCTCTGGTTCCGTGTCTTCCAGTGCCCTGGGGCTTTTACCTCTCTTCATTTCCATTTCCTTCCTTTTTCCTCTCAATTTCAAAACCTCCCAGTTTGTGCCTTGATGATCCAGGGGAGCACCTGAGCAGGGAACGGGTTGGGGGAACCCCAGGGTGGGGGAAGCAGGGGTGAGGGGTCTGCAGGGAGGGGTGGGAGGCTGTGGGGGATGGGGGTGTCCGGCTGTGCCCCCCCAACACTTTCACTTTCTCTCTCCTGCAGCAGAAGGAAGAGGCCGTTTGTGCTGAGTGTCACACAGGGGCGTGGGTTCTGTCCTGGGGGGCACATCTAGGGGGTTCCTGTCCTGGGGGGATCCTGTCCCGGGGGGGGACACATGGTGGCCAAGGGGGTCCTGTCCTGGGGGATGGCAGCTCCAGGAGGGGTCCAGACTTCTCCATTCTTGCTGGTCCCCTGCAGGATCTGAGCCGGCAAGAGCAGCTTGGGAATGGAGCCCCAGGCAGGCAGGAAGGAGCTCCCCAAGTGCTCCTCCTTGAAGCCAGTGGCCATGCAAGTGTGGGGCCCAGCCATGGCCCAGCCCCAGGGCACAGGGATGGGCATTGGCCAGCCCTGCTCTGGCCAGCCCCAGCTGGCAGCCAGCACCTGAGCCAGGTCCCCCTCCCCCGCCCACCCCCTGGGCTTTGATTTTGGCAGCTTTGGAGCTGCTGCAAAGGTGAGAATTGTGTGGGGGAAGAAGGTGTGCCTGTGGTTTGCTCAGCCCTTGAAGAAGCACAGAAGGCAATGGGAGCCCAAGCAGTGGCTCTGTGGGGGCCTTGGATGGTTTTCAGAGCAGGGCTGGCTGGAAACCCCCCCTGCAGGGGCAGCTGTGAGGGAAGCAGTGCGGAAATGCAGCAATTGATCATTTGGTCCCTGTCTGCCCAAGGGGCTGAGAGAGCCCCACAAGTGCTGCAAATCCCACACCCATCTGCTCAACAACCTGACCGGGACCCTCCTCCTCCTTCCTGCCTTGCCGTGCATGGACAGTGGCCGGATGCCCCGCACCCACCGAAGCTGCGCTCTCACTGCCCTCCGCCCCTGGACCAGGAGGGAAATTTCAGGAAAGGGTTTCTGGGTTGAGACAAGGACCAGAAGAAATTGCTCATCAAATCCTGTCGTGGGCAAAACAGAGCCGGAGTCAGAGATATGAATTGAATTTATTGCTGACAAAATCAGGGCAGGATAAGGAGAAGTCAAAGAAACCCTTCAACGCACCTTCCCCCTGTTAGAAATTACTATGTAGCCATTGGCTTTCGCTATTATATTGGCTTTTGCAAATTATTTTGATAAATTATGATTTGTATTCACTTTTAAACTGCTTTTGATAGAGTAGAATTTGTCAGCCTTTTTACCCTAATCCCTGTGCCGATAATATATTTTAGTGGGATAAATATATATTTGTTTAGGCTCTCACAAAATATCAAAATGGAGACCATGTGCTGTGTGTTATAACATTAACTGCTGCAGAAGTAGCTAATGCCTTTATTTGTGTAACTAACTGACAGTGGTGAGAATACCTCAGATAATTTTGTGAAATAGCTGATTTAAATGTACTGGTGGATTATCTTATCTGTATGATAACATTGAAATGAACCAAGTAAATAAACATCAAACGAAAGATTGCAAAGAGGAACTCACCACTGACTCTTCAGTTACCAAGATCTGTCAAACCACAGAACAGAGGGCCTTGGGAGGAAATAAAAGATATCAATTCATCTGCAGTATTGCATGTATTTTAAGAAAATGGGTCAAGCGTCAAATGAAGCAAAAGAATTCCTGGAACATGTAAACTCGAGAGAATGTTTGAATATGTATAATCTTCTTGAATATGTATTTACCCAATACAATGAAAAGGTACAGAAGAAGAATTTTTATAGATAACCGTGTGCCTCTGACAGTTGCCAAGCACCCAGTATGCTTTTTGCTGTCCATTTTATCCTGTATTAAACATTTAAAAATTTGAAAGAGTGAGCCTTCTTTTTCACTCAGTTTAATCACATTGCTGAATTTTGGGTACAATAAGAAGGAAAAGGGTTATGTGCCCACCTGGTACTGGGTGGGAATGAGGAGCTCTGTGGGGTGCTGTGAAGAGGAAGAAGGGACCACTGAGGGGAATCGATGTGCCCCAGTGCTGCCAGTGTCCCGAAGTGTCACAGCACACTCTCAAAGGTGTCACTGGGGTCCAGCTGTCCCTCATAGGACCTCAGCAGTTCCATGTTGGTCACTTGTGGATCCCGAGGTGAGCAGGGCCAGGGGACACCCGTGGGGGCTCTGAGAGTGACACCGGTTGTGGGGACGTGGGTGGGGGGTGACACCGATGAGTGATGTGTCCCTGTCCCCCCCTGTACTCACTCCCTGCCTACTCGTTGCCCACAACGGGGGGGTCCACCACCAACCCCACCTCTGGGGAGGTCCTGTGGGGATAAGGGGGGTCTGAGGGGTGTCTGGGGAGGGTGAAAGGGGAGTCCTGGCCAGAGCCCACCACTCACCTGTCCTGGGGCCTCCTGGTCTCTGAAAGGACAAGGGAAAAGGGGTGACAGTCGAGACCCTGTGACCCTAAACCTTCTTTGGAACTCAGCAGCTCCAACCACCTACACAACTCTCAAATCCCTGCTGGAGCCGTGATTCCCTCTTTACCCCTGATTCCCCCGGGCACCCCAAGCCCCTCTGAACTCCCCAGAACTTCTGCACCACTGCTGTGTCCCCAACCCCTCAAGTGTTCCCGACCCTCTGAGTCCCAGAACACCAAGCCCAGCAGGGTGGGGCAACCCCAAACTCCCTCAGGACCCCAGAAAGATCACCAAACACCCCTGCACCACCCTCCAAGAGCTCCTCAAACCCTCCGGGAGTCCCCAATTCCTCCCCAGTGTTCCTCAATGCCCACCCAGGGATGACCCTGGAATCCAACCAAGACCCCCCAAATTCCCCCCAAATCCTCCAGGACGTCTAGTCGAAGGCACTGTGGGCTCAGGTTCCCCACCTCAGGGGCCGTGGGTGCTGCCCCAGCTCTGCCCACACTCTAGGGGCTTCCCCTCACTCCAGGACCCCCATCCCCCTCCCATTGTCACCCACCCCGGTGGTGCCAGCAGTGACAGCCCCCGATGACAGCCAGGAGCAGGACCAGGAACAGAAGGGTCCTGCCGACATTCACAGCCACTGCTGGGGACAGAGGGGGACACATCGGGGTCACCCTGAATCCCAGAGGGTCCTGGACACCTGTGTGACCCCATGTGACTCCACCTGTGATCCAGGGTGAGCCAGGGGTCACTTCCAGGGCCAGCTCGGGGCTGAGTGCTCAGAACATGCTGTGCCCATCCTGTCCCAGCTGGTTGGTGGCCACGCACTGGGAGGTGCCCGAATGTCCCACATCAACGTCCCCAAGCTCCAGGACAGGACCCCAGGCTCGTGACTCCAGTCCTCTGGATCATGAGGCAAACAGCTGGTTTTATTGTTTGGAGCATTGTTATATAGGGAGCTCAAAACTCCTGGATCTAGGCACTGATTGGTCTGGGCCTTTACATGGCCCAGCTTCCTGGCCAATGATACATCTGCATTTAGGGTTGGGAGGGATTGGCTGAGGTCTCTGTTAGAGCTGAAATCTGTCCTATGATTGTTCACTTAGGGACTTGGTTGTAAAACTAGGAGAGCCTTACTGGGTTTCTTTTTATAGCCAGATTTAGCTGTCCTGCTCCAGACTGTAATGTGACAGACTAGCGAGGCTTCTCTTCCAGCCTCTGGCGACACGGCACTCCGCCATCTTGAGCAGGCACCTCCTGCGCCATGTGGCGAGCGCCATCTTGGGTGAGTGACTCTCCCTACATGTGCTCTCCGCCATCTTGGGGTTTTTTGGCGGGCTGTGTCTGCGGCACATGATGGGGTGTGGAGCCCAAAGATGGTCTCTGTAGCTGGGGTGTGGGGGGCCCCGGGCATTCCGAGGATGCAGCTGGTGCTGGTTGCAGTGGAGGACCTCTGGCAAATAACAGCCGCTCTCCCCTCAGTTTTTTACCTGCCGCTCTGCCCCACTCCGTGTCCTTGGTGGGTGTTTCAGCAGGGGGTGTCCACAGCATCTATACTGCCATCTCTGCATCCCCCTGAGCTTCCAACCACCCCAGAAAGCCCGAAACAGTTTTCCAGGGTTTTATAGCGTTCAGTCTGTGGTTCCCAGAGCACACCAGCAAAGCTAGCAATGCCTGCTGAGTATACTTTACTCCCCATTTAGGTAAAAGGAGAATCAATACCTGGACGATGGGGTTTTCTTCCAGTGAAAACCATCCTCCCATGTCTTCTTTTTTCTATTTACAATATTAAAATACCATTATGGGGTATTTACAAAGGGGAATCCAGATTTTAGTCAGCTCTTCACACCATTTTGGTCGGTTCTTCTCGCTGTTTTGGCGGCTCTCCTCGCTCGTCACCTTTTTATACAGCCTCACAAGCTGTTCTGGCTCACTCCGCTCTGCTCATGGGATGGCTGTCGTCCTCACACGGGAGCATCACGTTTTACGTGTGGTTGTAGGTTGGAGACAGAAATCATGACTCCAGTCCTCTTGATCATGAGGCAAACAGCCAGTTTTATTGTTTGGAGCCTTCCTATATAGGGAGTTCAAAACTCCTGGATCTAGGAACTGATTGGTCTGGGCCTTAACACCACCCGGTTCCCTGGCCAATGATACATCTGCATTTAGGGTTGGAAGGGATTGGTTGAGGTCTCTGAGTTTCATCTTTCATATGGTTGTTCACCTAGGGACTTGTTTATCGAACTAGGAGCGCCTTATTGGGTTTCTTAATATAGCCAGATTTATCTGTCCAGCTCCCGACTATCTGTACTGTGACAGACTACCGAGGCCATGCCCTGACAACAGTACAAGGGGGGAGGAAAGAGGACTATGGGAGGTTTTACCACAATAACACAATTATACATCAATAAAACTTCTCTTAATGTACACATAATATTCATCCCTTAATTGTGAGGGCCAACCATTGCATTGCTCATCTATAACAACCCCCCCTTTTCCTTTTCTAGAAGTCATTTGGCTCAAAAAATTAATTTTCATTTTCAATTTCAATGATTTACTTCTCTTTAGTCAAAGTTTAATTTTGGATGAGTCATACTGGCATCTGTTGATGTGAGTAAGGACAGTGGGAAGAGAGAAAAAAAAACTCAGGAGGTTTTTTTAAGCACAATGATTGGCGGAATTGGTGACATGAACAGGTTGGAGCAGACAAAAGGGAATCACAGAGGTCCAGTATGGCTTTTTATTCTCATTTACTATGACTATGGGGTTGCTACCCACAGTAGGTGTACTTTGGTGGTGAGTACAGAGGCCAACTTGGTCTTGCCCTCTAGTCTCTAGTGTATTTTATTTGTCAGTTGTACCCATATTGGATTCTGGAGGGAAAAGACAATTGAGGAATGACAGAGGTCCAGTATAGATTTTGCCCCCACCTTACCATGCCTGTGGGGTTGCTGCCCACAGCAGGGCTATAGAATCTTCTTGGTGTCTGGTGGCAAACTGAGGGGCCAACCTGGTCTTGCCCTCTGGTTCCTGTCTTCCTCTACTTGCTGATTCCTCAGCCAACTACCCCAGCACCTCTTATGTTCCCCATGTACTTCCCTTCAACAGACGCTAGCAATCCCCATCCATTAAAACACGACAATTACATCAACAACCAATATGGTTCAAATCTCCTGCCCAAAGTGTTACTTAAAACAGTCCCCAAGCTGGCTGGTGGAAGCCTGACCTGACTTTTCAGACTTTGTGATGGTTTAGTTTGCAACTGGGCAGAAACACCAAATCATTTGCCAATTTCTTCTGGAAAAGAGAATAGTTGGACATTTTCTGCTTGCTACCCTGTAGGCATTATTCCACCCTCTGTGCCTTTGGGGTGGGAACACACAGTGCACATTAGGAGAGGAAGGGCAAGGGAAGTGTACATAAATTGTTGTGTTTTGTCAAGGGGCACCTCTTGCCCCTTACCTGAGGGGGGTGTGGGTATGTGTGGTTCCTATTTTGATAGAAGGTAGCTCACAGTTTCTTGGGGTTCAGGCACACACGGTAAAGAAAGCTCTAGGCCTCTCCATAGGAGTCAGGACGAAGAGGCTAGAGCAGAAAGGGTTGTTCAGTAAGAAATCCCTTCTCTCTGATCTGTACTGGGGTTGCATACGGATGTTTAAAACTTGATAGATCCATTCTTCCTCTGACTCAAGCCATGGCCACTACACTTGGCTGGACTCAATCTTTCATTCAGTCCACATTATTACACAATACTGCAGAACCTTATTTTGGTGTTCAGCTTACATCTCCATGGGCTCGTCTACTGCCCAGGGGACTGTTTGGGAATGTACTTGTTGCTATCTCTTCACTTCCTTTTTTTCTCCTTGGGGAGTCTCTACTTGCTCCCAGTCCTGACAGCCAATCACAGCTCTTCTGACAAAACCCACCTTCCAACCAGCCAACCCAAGCCTTCCCAACAAAACCTGCTTTCCCAACCAGCCAACCACAGACCTTCTTCACAAGGCCTGTTTTCCCAGCTAGCCCACCACAGGCCTTTCCAACAAAACCTGCCTTCCCAACCAGCCAATCACAGACCCTCTGGACAAGGCCTGTTTTCCCAACTAGCCCACCACAGACTTTCTTCACAAGGCCTGCTTTCCAAGCAGCCAACTACAGGCCCACATAACAAAGCTTCCTTCCCCATCAGCTAGAAGGAAAAGGAAAGGGGAAAAAAAGGAAAGAAAGGAAAGGAGAGGAAAAAAAAAAAAAAAACCAAAGCTTACCTTCTCCCTGGAAAACAAAAGCAAATAAACAACTCACCTGCTATCTGGGGACTCCCGTACCACTGGGTCAGTTCTGCTGGGTTGGCAAGTGTCAGGAGTTACTGTGCTGGGCCCCTCTCACCACTACCCACTGATAGGCGGAATGACTTCAAAACCCAAGACAAGTGAGTTTTAAAGTAGGTATGTATTTTATGCAGCAGCTGGACATATGGAGGATAAATCTAACAAAATATGTGCAAGCCGACTCATTTGTTGCGGTGTCTTTTATCCTCTAAAAATTACATATGCATAAGTTTCACAATACCACATGCATATTTATTCCCGACCTCCACCCTGTTCCATTTCCATATGCTAGTTATCTTATCAGTCCTTTGCGCCGGCGCAGTCATCTATGATGGTCATCAGTGGTCCTAAGGAGAAAGTAAAGAAGCCTTTTTTGGAGAACAAACTTCTGACCCCCTCTGCTGGCACATGCTCACTGATCCCTTGGTCACAGTCCAAGCTAGATGGTCAGTCTAATTCAGTCCCAGGAACTTACAGGGTCTTGCTATCTTAGCACCCTTGGGGCTCAGGATGTTTTTATCCTGTTCTGGTGGTCGTCCTCCTTATCACCCATCCTTGCATTCCTTCATGCTATTCTCATACATCCTGCTTTCCTTTCCCAGATGGTGAGTATAGTGACATGCAGCAAATATCAAGCAATATGCATCTTCTAAATGTCTATTTCCTCATTGCTACCCTTCCAATTTCTTACCCCATGTCTCACCACGGGGGCCCCCATGGTTCTTCTGCACTGGCTGGCTTCCCCTGCAGCCAGAGGCCCCTCGCCCTGGACAAGCGCGGTCTGCGTCACTTGGCTGCTTCTACCACTGATGGCGCAACGTGCTCGGAACCTCCCAATACAAGCATGGCCACCACCAATCTTACACCTCCTAAATCCAGTAACTCAACCTGACATCCTCAGGAGCTCTTAAGTCCCATTAAAACCGGTAACCCTCAACCTGGTGTGCCCATGTGCTCTTAAGTCTTCTCTTAATCCGGCAATTCTTTCAAGTGTCACACACACTGTAAGCACACTCCCGGACTCTCACACACACACTCAAATACTCACAGTCTTCCAGATCATCTGCAGTTTGTTTTACCCAGAGGGCTTTTTCTCTTCCACCTTTATATTTTGTTTTTCAGTCTTCCTCTGTCCCTGGGGTTTCAACCTGTGATCACAGATGGTCCCAGGAAGAATCGGCTGAGTCACAAAACTCATGGCAGGGTACGCTTCTTTTTCGAAAACTCCTAGGGCCACAGATGTTACAAAGGAGCCAGTAACCGTGATTTGGTTAACTTGGTTTTTTTATTGAAGAAAACAACTGGAAACAGGGACCTGGGACACTACCAAGGTCCCCAGTGACAAAGCAAACTTAAATAAAAAAAGGACAGCACACGTGCTCGGTGCTCCTTTGGTCTCAAGTACCTCCAGATGATCCCACCCCTCCCCGGGGGAGTCCTTTTATAGCCTCCAGGTGGATCCAGATAATCTGTCGTCTAATTTGCTCCCATCTGTGGTTCCTGATTGGTCCAACTCAAAGGCACATTTCTGTCCAATCATTTGGAAACTCCGTCGAGTGATTGGCTGCCGTGGTATGCCAATCCAGTTTCTCTGTGACGTCACTCCTTTGGCCGAAGCTCCCTCATGCTATCACCTCTCAGCTCCCCCTCTCTGGTGGTCACTCATCACAAAGTGAAAAACCCAAACTCCAAGCACAAAAGTAGCTCCAACAACCCCACCAAACAACAAACCACAACTCTCTCATTCAACTTGATTTACCCACAACAACGGAGATGAGGTGCATATCCCACACTGAGTCCCCATTTGTGAGAAGCAATGCTCAATTTTCGAATTTCAAAGGTTTATTAAACCTTAACAAAATACAACAGAGACTGAATAGGGAGACTGAAAAAAGACTGAATAGGGAGAAAGAGCAGCACTGGAACTAAACCGCCATGTGCTCATCTACAAAATGTCTGGTCCGCCTTTTCAGCTCCTGGTTTTACATCAGCCAATTTTGGCCCCTGCCAAAGTCTGTCAGTCAACCTCTCTTCTCCATCCATTGGTGGAGACTGCTTTCTTGCAATTTGATTGGAGGTCAGGTGTTGCCATGCCACGCCTCCTAGGAACAAGCCGGCAGTCCCCCAATGCCCCGCCTACCAAGGCCATCCCCTGACAACAATAAAAGGGGGAGGGGAAAGAGGACTATGGCAGGACTTACCATAACATAACTAAACATCAAAAAAACTTTTCTTAACATACACGTAATATTCATCTCTTAATTGTAAGAGCCAACCATTGCATTGCTCATCTATAACATGCAGGCTGTGCTGGGCCCTGGGTCACCCTAAAACATGAGTTACCCAGGGAAAGAGCTGTGACCCACAGGCCCACCCAGCCACTGCCCATCCCTGGGACACCCATTCCTCATGTCCCCCTCTCCCTTGGACTCTCCCCTGGGACTGTCATTCCCCAGGATCTCCATATCCCAAGGAACCCTCTCCCATTCATTCCAGCCCCTACAATCCCCCTTCCCTCAGGACCCGGATTCTCCCAGGGCCCCCCATTCCCATGGGACCCTCCATTCCCCTCACATCCCATCCCATGACCCCAAATCCCTGGAGCCCACATTCCCCTGGGACTCCCAGCCCTGTGTCCCACCATTACCAGGCATCCCCATCCCCCTCCAAGGGGCACCCATTCCCCTGGACACCCATCCCTGCAACCCCCAAACCCCTGAGACCCCCACTCCTGAGAAACCCACGTCACACCATGTGACACCCAGCCTTGTCCCAGCCTGTCCCTTCCCTGCCCCAGCCTGTCCCCAGCTTGTGGCCACCCTGCCACCAACAAAACCACCACAACGTGAGGACAAGGCCTGACCTCACTTCCTTCCCCTTTTGTCCAAGGAGCCGCCACCCAGGGGACCGGTGGCCACAGCAGCGAGTGACAGCCAGCCTGGATGGCTGGGGACACAGGGATGGCTGGGAAGGTGGCACTGCTCCTGTGGGGTGAGTGCCCTGGGCACGGGCCTGAAACACCCTGGGATGGGCCCTGGTGAGGCAGGACCAGTGGGGAGGGGTCACAGGGGGGCTGTGGGGTACCCTGAGGTCCCCAATGCCAGCAGAGCCAGTGCATGAGGTGACCCGGGGTTGTGGGGTGGCTGTGGGGAAAGAGACAAGGTGACAGGGATGCAGGGACAGGGACAAGGGACGAGCACCATACAGATGAGCCATGGGGACAGAGGCCCTGACGCTGATGAGGGTGACCTGTGCCAGCACAGGGTCCCCATGCCTGGGGTGTCCACAATGTCCCCATGTGCTTCCTGAGCAAAGGGTGGCCAAGACATCTGTGCCACATCAATGCCCCCAGAGGGACAGTTCGAGGACAGACACCACTCCCCATGCCCTGGGTGCTGCTGTACCCATAGTGCCACCCCCACCCAGCCCTGTTCCTTCTCCCTCCAGCCCAGACCCTCGGCCTTGCTGGTGAGTCCTTGGGGGATGCCATGTCCCCACCCTGCTGTCCCCAGACCCGTGGTGGCCCTGGCAGGCTGGTGTCCCCTGTCACCCACAGGTGCCCAGACCACCCAGCTCCAGGTGAAGCCCCCCTGGAGGCCGCCGGTGCTGTGGGACTGGGTGACACTGACCTGCCAGGGCTCGGGACCACCGGTGCCACCATCTGGTACAAGGATGGGCAGCGATGGGAGCAGGAGGGACCGGACTTCACTGTCACCGAGAGTGGTAACTACATATGTGACAGACTTGGAACTGAGCACAGGCCCCCGTGAGAGTCTCAGATGGTTAGTGGGCTTTGGGTGTCCCCAGTGTGGCACCTGCTGGGACCCCGAGGGCTCTGGGTGGCCTCTGCTCCATGGGTCACCTCCTGGTGTGACCAGAGCCCACCCCCTGCACATGGGGACATCCCAGAGCATCCCAGTGTGGAGTCGAGGAATTCGGGACCCCTGGTGCTCTGGGTGTGACCCAGTGGGGGGTCCCAGTTAGAACAGTCTGACAGGACCCCCTTGTCCCACAGACACAGGCTGGTCCTGCAGGTGCCAGCTCGGCCGCTGCTGGAGGGGGACATGGTGACACTGCGCTGCCGGGCCATGCAGGACCTGTCGGTCACCAGGGTGCGATTCTACCATGGGGACAAGGAGGTGAGGATGTCCCTCAATGGGACCGAGCTGTCCCTGTCCCCTCTGCAGCGGCACCACAGCGGTGACTACTGGTGCAGGGTCTGGGTGAACTCTGAGCAATCACTGTGGGCCAGCTCAGCGCGGACAACACTGACAGTGCACGGTGAGCACCCCTCAGCCGCCACCCCGACACCCCCACAGCCCCTCCCCAGGGACTCGGGGTCACAAATCCCCCTCCCCTCTCCTTCCCAGAGCTCTTCATGGTGCTGGTGCTGGAGGGTCCCCCCGCACCCACTGAGGGTTCCCCCCTCAATCTCAGCTGCCTCAGCACCCCAGCCCCCTGCGGCCCCCAGCCCCCCTCCTGCATCTCTTCTACCGGGATGGGCACTTGGTGGGGGACCCGCAGGGGTCCCCACAGCTCCTGGTGCCCGCCGTGGGGGTCTCCCACTTGGGGAATTACAGCTGCCAGGTGCGCTCCCAGGGCGGGGCTGTGCAGAAAAGAAGCGCCCGGCTCCGCGTCACAGTGCGCAGTGAGTGCGGGGATGGGCACGGGGAGCCCCCACAGCCTCCTTGAGTTACCCAGCCCTGCCTGGGGACCTCCATTACTTCCCAAATCCCCCATTCCTGTGGCGCGTCCCACATCCTTTCCTGGGTCCCTCATCAGGTCCTGCAGACCTTCGTGGGTACCCCCATCTTTTTGAAATACTTTTCCACTTCCCCCCCATCACTGCTTCCATCCCGCTCCATGTCCCCCTGTAACTCACTGGGTCTCATCCCCGTCCCTGGCTCCACCCCACCCCTTCCTGTGTCCCTCCAAGGTCCCCAGGTCCCACCATCCCCTCCCTGAATCCCCACACCTTCACTGGGGTCTCCCCCATCCCTCTCCCAGTGTCCCCTCTCTGAACCTCCCATCCTTCTTTGGGGTTCCTGTTCAGGCCTCGCCCCAGTTCTGCGCCTCTTGTGCCTCACTGGGGTCCCCCTGCCCCCCACCGACTCCCCCCGTGTCCCTCACTGTTCCCTGGTGTCCCTCCCTCCTGCAGGGATTTCTCTCTCAGAGGTGACCCTGTCAGTGCGGCCCCCTGGTGGACAGGTGGCACTGGGGGACCGCCTGGTGCTGAGCTGTGCAGTGGCTGCGGGGACAGGTCCCCTGTCCTTCACCTGGCACCGGGGTGCCTCAGTGACACCGCTAGGAACCGGCCCCCCACCTGGAGCTGCACCATGTTGGGGACAATGACAGCGGCCACTATCACTGCCGGGTCAGCGATGGTGACAGCGTGGCACAGAGTGTCCCCCTGACTGTCACCGTCCTGGGTGAGCGGGACACCCAGGCTGGGGGTGACCCAACCCACTGTATCTCCAAACCACCTTGCCTGGCGCCAGCCCTGTCTGTGTCCCCACAGTGCCCGTGGCCAATGCCACCATCACCCCAGTTCCCTATCACACCAGGTGCACGCAGGTGACCCCGTGACCCTGCGCTGCTCGGTGCAGGTGGGCTCAGCCCCTGTCACCTTCACCTGCCTGCACAATGGACAGGAGGTGGCCCAGGGTCCCATCCTGGAGCTTGGGGACATCGATGTGGGACATTCGGGCACCTTCCAGTGCGTGGCCACCTACCAGCTGGGACAGGATGGGCACTGAATGTTCCGGGCACTCAGCCCTGAGCTGGCCCTGAGGTGACCCCTGGCTCACCGGTCACAGGTGAGGTCACGGGTCACCAGGGTTCAGGACCCAGGGTTCAGGGTGACCCCGATGTGTCCCCCTCTGTCCCAGCAGTGGCTGTGAATGTCGGCAGGACCCTCCTGTTCCTGCTCCTGCTCCTGGATGTCATGGGGGTTGTCACTGCTGGCACTGCCGGGGTGGTGACAAGGGGGGATGGGGGTCCTTGGAGTGAGGGAAGCCCCAGAGTGGGGCAGAGATGGGGCAGCACCCAGGGCCCTGAGCTGGGGAATCTGAGCCCACAGTGACCTTGGCTGTCCTGGGGATTTGGGGAATTTGGAGGGTCTTTGTTTGGCTTCCAGGGAATTTCTGGGTGAGCTTTGAGGAACATTGGGGTGGAACTGGGAGCTCCTGAAGGATTTGGGGAGCTCTTGGAGGGCTGTGCAGGGATGTTGGGGAATATTTCTGGGGTCCTGGGGAAAGTTTGGGGGTTCCCCTCCCTGCTGGGCTTGGGTATGGGGAAGAGGGTTGGGACACTGGGAGGGTTGGGGACACTGCGGTGGTGCAGAAGTTCTGGGGGTTCAGGGTCCAGAG
>JAJEOU010001916.1:32378-104316 GCA_021534815.1 Acrocephalus arundinaceus
GGGAGGTCCTGGAGGGTTTGCAGGGATTTTTGGGATTCTGTCAGGGGTTTGGGGGTGTTTGGGTGCCTTGGCTGCATAGGGGGCTCAAGGGGTGGTTCAAGGTTTTTGGGGGCTTCAGGGATCCTCAAGGGCCCTGAAGGTGTTCAAGAGCCCTACGGACCCCAGAGTCATCCCTCCCTGTTTTCTTTTGCAGGCCTCAGGAAGCAGCAGGAAAGGTGAGTGGGGGGCTGCAGGTCTGACCCCCCATTTTACCCTCACTACAAACCCCCCACCCCCACAGACACCCCCTTATCCCGCAGGGCCCCCCGGATCCCCCCGCCCCCCCAGAGGAGGGGGAGGTGCTGTACATCCATGTCGTGAGCACCGAGCGGGCAGGGGGTGAGTACAGGGGGGACACAGGGACATGTCACCCACTGTTGTCACCCCCACCCAGGTCCCCACAACCGCTGTCTCTTGCAGGGCCCCACCGTGCCACATCCCCCCAGGTGACCTACACGGAGCTGCCGGGACCCCACAGGTGACAGCGGGACCCCAGTGACATCTATGAGAACGTGCTATGACACTGGGGGCACTGGGGGCACTGGAGGTCCCTGCCCCAGGGCACCTCCTGTGTGTGTCCCGCCCCAGCTCCCATGGGTGGCACCGTCCCCGGGGGTTGCCATGATGGGGGTTCCCATGTGGGGCTGCCCAGAGCTCCCCAGTCCAGTGCTCCCAGTGCTCCCAGTACCCCAGGGGCTCCCCATTCCCTCCCCCAGTGCCAGGGGGCACAGGATCCTTGTCCCTCCCTTTGCACCATAAATGCAGCTTTTTGATTAAACCGGGAGAAATGGTTTTTGTTTGTTCAGCTCTGCCCGGTCAGCTCGGACAGAGGAGGGTCCCGGTCAGGTTGTTGAGCAGATGGGTGTGGGATCTGCAGGATTTTTGGGGCTCTCTCAGTCACTTGGGGACAGGGACAAAATGATCAATTGGGGCATTTCTGGACTGGTTGCCTCACAGCTGCCCCACACAGGGGAAGGAACTGCTGCTCCCTGTTTGTCCCCTCTCGGTGACACCGGCCAAGGGCTCGGGGACCTGCGGCAGTGCCGCCCCTTGGCCACTGGCAGGGATTTTGCATTTACCGAGCCCCTTGGACTGAGCTGTAGCCCCGTGTTGGGAAGGGCAAATCCAAGGGAAGGCAGATGTCATCTGTGCCTGTCACAAGGCACTTTGCAGAGGCACAACTCAACCCCGGGTGTCCTAGAGTTCCTAGCAATTGCCGCTGGGTCAGGGTATAAGGAACAAAGTGGGCTTCACTTGCAGTCCGAGATTTCTTTATTAACTCGAGGCAGTGCAGAGGTGAAGACGGGAACAATGCCAGAACCGTGGGTTTTAAGGGACAGAATCAGGATGGAGTTCAGGGTCATGAGGCCAAAAGGGAGAAGACTGAGGAGGGACACAAAGTGAAGTTTACAAAACATAAAACCAGTGAGAAAGCAACTGTGATGAGATTTGTATGAACAGACCTATGGAGTCTCGAGAAATAGGAGATTCCTCAAGAGGCAGTCCAGGACAGGGCTGGCACCAGGAAGGATTGGCAGGGAACATTCAGGAATAGGGGTAGGTATCAGGGAAAACAATAATCCAGGCTACACCACGAGCCGGGGGGGTAAAGAAATAAACCATAGGGAATTCAACATAAATTACAAACCACAACAGGCAGAGATGGAATTGCGGCAGCCGAGAGGCAACAGGCAAGAGGAACAGCCCTGCAGGGAGGAGGGAGGGACACCAGAGGCTCTGGAGATTCTCCGGAAGCCCGTGGGGGTCCCTGGTGAGCAGAGACCCCCCTGCAGCTCTGCAAGAGCCCCCGGCTGAGCAGGGCATGCCCAAAGGGGGCTGTGAGCCTGTGGAAAGCATCTGCTGGAGCCATTCCCGAGAGGGGAAGGCTTTTTTCAGATGTGTTTCACTTCTACTTTTTCAGCTTTGAACTGAGGAATGATAAATTCAATTCGTTTTTCCAGGTCGAGTCCCTTTTGGACGTGATGGCGCTCACAGACTGAGCCCTCCCTGCCCTTCTCCAAGGACAGGGCGCTACCGGATGGGATGTGCCACCCCCAGGATGTGTCACCCCCAGAACAGGGACACCCCTGAACAGGGACAGGACCCCCCTGGATGTGCCCCCCAAGGACAGAACCCGCCCCCCTGTGTGACACTCAGCACAAACGGCCTCTTCCTTCCGCTGCAGGAGAGAGAAAGTGTTGGGGGGGTGCAGCCAGACACCCTTAGCCCCCAACCCCCCCACCTCCCCTACAGCCCCAGCACCCCCTTTTCCCCATCCCTGAGGTCCCCTCAAACCTGGTACCTGCTCAGGAGCTCCCAGGATTGCTGGGCAGGGAAGTGGGGAGGTGCAAATGTAACAGAAAAGAAGGAAATGGAAATGAAGAGAGGAAAAAGCCCCTGGGGTTTGGGGGAGGCACAGACGCAGAGCCCCTCGGAATCCACCTGGGGTGACCCCCAGCAAACCATGAGCACCTTTGGGGCGCAGCACTAGGTCCTGGGTCACCCAAAAATCTGAGGCACCCAGGGAAGGAACTGGGACCCAGAGGCCCACCCAGGCACTGCCCATCCCTGGCACCCCGTTTCCCCTGGGATACCAATCATGGGACCCCCATTCCTTTTTTTCCCCTTCTAGGGACCCCCGTCCCAGGACTGCCATTCCCCAGGACATCCATGGCTGAGGAACCCCATTCATGGGAGGAAGGAAGGAAAGAGAAGGAAGGAAAGAGAAGGAAGGGAGGAAGGGAGGGAGGAAGGGAGGGAGGGAGGGAGAGAGGGAAGGAAGGAAGGAAGGAAGGAAGGAAGGAAGGAAGGAAGGAAGGAAGGAAGGAAGGAAGGAAGGAAGGAAGGAAGGAAGGAAGGAAGGAAGGAAGGAAGGAAGGAAGGAAGGAAGGAAGGAAGGAAGGAAGGAAGGAAGGAAGGAAGGAAGGAAGAAGGAAGGAAGGAAGGAAGGAAGGAAGGAAGGAAGGAAGGAAGGAAGGAAGGAAGGAAGGAAGGAAGGAAGGAAGGAAGGAAGGAAGGGGTTGTTCCTTCCGCAAGCTCAGGCAGGCAGTGGCCGATCTCAGCACTGCC
Source organism: Acrocephalus arundinaceus (assembly GCA_021534815.1). NCBI lineage: Eukaryota > Metazoa > Chordata > Aves > Passeriformes > Sylviidae > Acrocephalus > Acrocephalus arundinaceus. The sequence goes on from JAJEOU010001916.1 coordinate 35,487, forward strand.
AGCAGCACCTTCTTAGCAGAGACATTCCCGTGGGTGATTTTCTCCTTCTTCTGGGTGGGGGGAAGAGGGATGAGGACCCTGAGTGTGGCTCCACACACTGGGCTGGGCTGGTGCCAGCTGGGGACACCTCCAGGAATCCATGGGAGCTGAGGGAGGTGGATGCACTGGGAGGTGTGGGGTGTGGCTGCAGGGGATCCATGGGCTGTGGGTGTGTGGGGGCTGTGGGACATGGAGATGTGGGAGATGTGGGATGTGGATGCCTGAGAGTCAGTGGACAGGGATACTCGACAGCTGGGTGCTGGGTTGGGTGCTGTGACAGCCCCTTCCCTGCAGGCCCTTTGTGGTGGCTGCTGTCCATGACCTCGAGTACCACCGGGGACTGGCGGGGTCTGTCCTCCTCCTCCTGGTCCCGTCTGGTGCCTTTGTAGATCTGGGGGAAGGAGTCCTGGCCCAGGCTCCCTCCAGGGGTGAGACAGGAATGCTGCTGGGGGGTCCCTGTTCCCCTGTCCCACCCCATCCATGGCCCCAGCCCCCCGTCCCCGTGTCAGGCTGTGGGAATTGATCTTGTGGAAAACCTCTGGGGGAGGCTGTGGTGCTGGGGGCAGGACCCAGGGGGACAGGGGACACTGCTCCACATGAGCAGCACGGGGGGACTTCTGTGAGGGGGAGCTTTGAGGGGGGAGTGGGGCAGAGTGACCAATACAGTGGCCTCAAAGCCCTCCTGGGATGTTACAGCCCAATCTACGATATTACACAACCACTGCACGATGTCACTGCTCGCTCTGTGACATCATGACTGCTTTGTGATGTCATACACAGCTGCCCTGTGATTTCACAGCCCACTCTGTAATGTCACAATCTCCTTGCTGATGACATAGGCCTCTCTGTAATGCCATAACCCGTGCTGTGATGTCACAACCAACTCTGTGATGTCCCCCCCTGCTCTGTCATGTAAAACTCCACTCTGTGATGTCAAATTCTCACTCTGTGATGTCACACATTTCCCTTCTATGATATCAGTCTACCCCAGGAATCCTTGGCACAAATTCTCTCAGGAAAAGGGGATTTCAAGCAGCCCAAAGAGCTTTGGCACAGCTCTTTGGAGACAGAGGCAGTTCCACAGCTCAGTCCCTGCCCTGGGCTCTCCCAGGACCCTTCTGCTCTGGGGCTGCTCAGGCTGCAAGAACAACTTCCCTTGGGAAGGGCAGACACACCGTGAGGTTTTGGCTGGGGGCTGAGGGGCTGGGCTGGGCTCCTCTCTCTCTCTTGCTCCTGGCACCAGAGGTGGGACAGTGCTGCTGTTGCTTTGGGGACAATTGGCTGCCACCATGGAGTTCCACCCTTCACTGCTTCTCCTACCATGAGGGAGGCTTTGTTCATAAGAGCAGCCCTTGAACTGGGACCTTTTCAACAGCCGATCTCACTGCAAAAGACCCTTACCACATACTCAGGTGCCTCAAGGGAGAACCCAGGACCCAGAGCCCCTCTCTGTTACAAAAGGGCGTCTCCTGGCTGCATGTGGCAGCTGTTTGCGCAAACGTGGCTGTCGCTGCCCAACTCTGCTGTTTTCTGCTGCTGCTTGGGGCTTTTTGCTACACTTTAACCTGACATCTCCTGTCCCACCTGAGTCCCGCAGCTCCTGCTACAGTTTCAGAGTTTTTGCTACACATCAGTTGCCACCCTGGGGTATGCCTATGTCCCTCGATGCAGCTGCCACCCCAAGGGTTCCTGCTGCAGCCCATTTTGCCATCCACAGTGGCACCGTTCCCGGCTGCTCCCCAGCCCTGTCAGTGAGGGAAGGAAGCTTCTCTCTCTCTCCCGCCGGCTGAGTCTCCATTAACCATGGAGAGAGACAGCCGAGCTGGCGCCACAGCGCCCCCTGCAGCCGCGGGGGAATCATCGCACCCGCCCTGCCCGGCCGGGAGCCACCAGCGCCCCTGCCGGCTGTGCCCGGAACTGCACCGGAGGGGAAGGGCCTGCAGCCCAGAGAGGGCTGGGACTGGGTTTGTGGTTTTGTTGGTTGTTGCTGGCGGTGTTGTTGTTTGTTTCCCTTGTTATCTATATTCTAGTAAAGAACTGTTATTCCTGTTCCCATATCTTTTTCTGGAAGCCCCGTAATTTCAACGTTATATTACTTTGGAGGGATGGTGGTAATATTTTCCATTCCAAGGGATTTTCCAACCTTCCCTGGCAGACACGTTTGAAGACAGATACCATCCCTTTGGCAGCAAAAGGCAGGGAACAGTTTGCCTTGACCTGGAGGGGCATCTAGAGCTCCTGGAATTGACTGGAAAATCTGCCTCACCCTGTGCCATGTACTCATTCCAGCTTCCCCTGAAAAGGTGGAAGTTCTGGAACACACACAGGGCTTTGATGACACCAGATTGTGAGAACATGGCAGAGGAGGGGTTTGAGACAGGGGAGAGGAGAAATCCAGAGGTTCCTGAAGGCTGCTTTGGCCATCAGAGCAATGTAGGTCCAGGGCCATACTAGAATCCTGTTAGACAAAATGTGCTAGGGGAAGGTTCCTAGCGTTTTTCCTTTTCAGGAGCTTCCCGTGGAAATTTTTCCTTTTGACCCTTTAGATTCTGAACCATGTTGCTGTTAGTTTTGTTCTCTCATTGCTGTTTGCAGGAAATTGTTCTTCTCTCAGCCCTTTGGGACCTTTGCCTTTGCCTCCACTTGGAGGGGAAGGGGCAGCAGCCCCTGGTTTTAGTGGCAGCCCAGAATTGTATAATCCCATTCCTAAAGCCCAAAAAAGCTGAAGAAAGAAACGCCATTTCTGCCAGTTAAAACAAAAAGCTGCATTTTGACACCAATAACAGGGAAACGAGTCCTGTGTTGCCCTGGCACTGGGAAGAGAGATGAGGAGCCATGGGTGTACTGGAAGTACTGAGATGGAGATTGCAGAGCCACAGGCAGTACAGGGGTACTGGGAGACAGAATGAGAATCACCTGGATCTACTGGGAGCAATGGAGAGGCACTGGGAGAGGAAATAGGGAGCTTCTTTCTTTCTTTCTTTCTTTCTTTCTTTCTTTCTTTCTTTCTTTCTTTCTTTCTTTCTTTCTTTCTTTCTTTCTTTCTTTTTTTCTTTTCTTTCTTTCTTTCTTTCTTTCTTTCTTTCTTTCTTTCTTTCTTTCTTTCTTTCTTTCTTTCCTTTTCTTTTCTTTTCTTTTCTTTTCTTTTCTTTTCTTTTCTTTTCTTTTCTTTTCTTTTCTTTTCTTTTCTTTTCTTTTCTTTTCTTTTCTTTTCTTTTCTTTTCTTTTCTTTTCTTTTCTTTTCTTTTCTTTTCTTTTCTTTTCTTTTCTTTCTTTTCTTCCTTCTTTCCTTCCTTCCTTCCTTCCTTCCTTCCTTCCTTCCTTCCTTCCTTCCTTCCCTCTTCCCGGTGCCCTCACACTCCCAAAGTCCCAGCCCCTTCACCTCAGACCTACACAGCTTTACACCTTGACCTCAGCCTTCCCAATTCCACTGCAAATGCCCAGATGACTAAAAGCACCGAGAGCATCCCCAAAGGGCCCTCTGCTCTCCCTCCCTCTAGTGCTACACTCCAAAAGCCAAAACAACTCCATCCCCCCCTTCCATTCCCCACCCCTCACAAACTTCATCCCAAGTCCACTCTTCCGTCCCCACCCCACACTGGCCCACCCTATCATATCCCCATCCCATCCCTCCTGGGCCAGAAACCCCGGTCCAAGCAGGCCGTGGACACTTGCAGGGAGTCAGGGGCAGCCGCAGCTTCTTGCACCAAACTGGGCCATGCTCCCACCACCCTTCCTGGCTACAATTCCAGCCCCACGTCCCAACTCACCCTGGCCCCAGGCAGCGCAAAGCCCTTCCCTGGGTCCTCTCCCTGCAGGCCCTTGGCAAGAGTCTCTCTTAGCCAGCAATTGCTGCTCCTCCCTGCTGTGGGGCACCAGCTGCAAGTGGAGTTTTTCCCCGGGGCCCTGGCCTTGCCCTGAGCCAGGGGCACGACCTTTTCCCTGCAGCTTTGTGGCCACTACCTGGCTTGGGCTGCAGCCCAGCAGACGCAGCTCAGAGCTGCCCAGGGCCTGTGCCTCCTTCCCAGGGCCAGCACTGGGGCAGCTCCCACCTCGTTCCCAGGCAAGCAGGGACAGCACCCCAGGAAATGGCTGCCGCTGGGCCAGGCCAGATCCAGGCTGGAGACCAGCAAAAGCTTCTTCCTCTCCAGGGGCCTCGGCCACTCACCAGGCTCCCCAGGGAATGCTCACAGCCCCGAGGCTGCCGCAGCTCCAGCAGCCTTGGCACACTGCTCCCAGGGACAGCCAGGCTCTCATTGCCTGATCTCCACCACCCCTCTGCCTCTCTCCCAGCCCAGGCCCTTCTGCAACTCTCACCCTTTGGCTCAGCCTTTGCGTCCACTCCAGCTGCTGCCAGAACTCTTGGGCCCGAGGCAGGAGCGGCACAGCCCCAGCGTTCCCCTCTCTGTGACACCACAGCCATGAAAGCACCAGTGTTCCATTCCCTGGAGACGCTCACAGGCGTCCACAGCTGCGTCCAGTCAACACAACTGACCGGCCACTGACCAGCCCTGGCCTGGGCTCAGCTGGATTCCTCTGCACACAGCTCCAAGAAGGCCCCCTGGCCACCTCCACACTGCAACAGACCAAGGCAATAGATACACTGGGAGCACTGTGGGGAGGGAACGGGGAAGTGTCTGAGGGTTCCGGGAGCACCTGGATGTGGAATGGGGAGGCACTGGTGGTAGTGGAAGGGGGGTGGGGAAGCCCTTGGGTGTTTTGGGGGCCTGGGGAGCTCTGGATGCCCTGTGCAGCCTCACACATGACCCCCACTTGTGCCCACCTACCCGTGAATGTTGGGCACCCATGGGAGCAGTGGGGGACACACACACGTGTGGCTGCCCATGGGTGGGGTCCCCTCACTGCCCCTCAGTTTCCCCATAGCCCCCCAGTGCCCACATGTGCCCCGAGTGTCACAGCACATTCCTGTAGATGTCACTGAGTTCCCACAGTTGCCTATGGGGGTCCCCGCAGCTCCGCGTAGGTCACCTGGGGATCCTGGAGTGTGGTGGCATGGGGGGACGCTGCGAGAGACACTGGCTGTGAGATCTGGGTGGGGGTGACACTCATGGGTGGTGTGTCCCTGTGTGTGTGCCCCAGCCTGTACTCACCCCCCCACTCCTTGGTGCTCACGAAGTGGCTGTACAGCACCTCCCCCTCCTCTCGGGGGGCCAGGGGATCTGGGGGGGCCCTGCGGGGATCAAGGGGATGTGTGGGGGGGAATGGGAGGTCTTGGGGTTTGGGTCAAAGAGGACAGTGTGGTTTGAGCCCCCCACTCACCTTTCCTGGTGCTTCCTGGCAGCTGCAAAGGAAAGAGGGGAGGGGTAACTGTGGGGTCCTCAAGGCCCCCTGAGGAATCCTGAAACCCCACTGGACCCTCAGTTTCTCCCAGGACCCCTGAGAATCCCTGATTACCCCCAGAACCCTTGAATCACTGCAGTGCTCTGCACACCCTGAGCACCCAGAAGCCCAATTCTGGCAGGGAATGGGACCCTCCAAATTCCCCCAGGATCACTGAGAGAACTGCCAACACCCCTGCAAGACACTCCAACGCCACCCCAAATCCTTGAGGACCCTGACACTCTGCCCAAGTCAGGGGCTTTGGGTGCTGCCCATCACCCCCACATTCCAGGTGTCCTCCCACCTCCCCAGAGCCCCTCTTGCCCCCATTGTAACCCACCCATGTTGTTCCACTGGTGCCAGCTCACAGCTACACCCACGAGCAGGACCAGGAACAGGAGGGACACACCAACCCCTGTGGCCACTGCTGGGGACAGAAGGGACATGTCAGGGTAAGCTGTCACTTCAGGGGGTCCTCAAATCCCACTGATCCTGTGTGACCTCACCTCTGTTCCAGTGTCTCTGTGATGTCACCTCCAGGGCCAGCTCAGGACTGAGTGCCCGGAACACGCGGTGCCGGTCCTGTCCCAGCTGGTTGGTGGCCACACACTGGTAGGCGCCTGAATGTCCCACATCTACGTCCCCAAGCTCCAGGACAGGACCCTGGGCCACCTCCTGCCCATTGTGCAGCCAGGTGAAGGTGACAGGGGCTGAGCCCACCTGCACCGAGCAGCGCAGGGTAACGGGGTCACCTGTGTGCACCTGGTGTGCCGGGGGACTGGGGGTGATGGTGGCATTGGCCATGGGCACTGTGGGGACAGAGACAGGGCTGAGGCCAGCAGGAGGGGCTGGCACCCAGCGTGGGGGAATGAGGGAGTGTGCATGGTGGCACCTGGAGACAGAGGGTCTCCTTCACCCAGGACAGTGACCTCATGGTGGTGGGGCCATCATCTGCTGTGGGATGAGGGCATGGGATGGATGAGGGGTGAGGGATGAGGATTGGATGAGTCTGAGGTGAGGGTTTGGATGAGGGCTGCTGTGCCCAAGGGTGGTGATTGCCATCACCTCGTGGGGAGCTCAGAATGGCGTGGGTGGGATGTGCTGGGTCTGATGAGGCAAATCAACGGGGGCATCACCCCAATCCCAAGGGTCTCACTGCCCTGGGAGGGTCACGCTCAGTACGGTGAATGTGACCTGATGGGGAGTGGGGCATGTGACAGCTGGCATAAGGAATGCATGGCCTGGATGTCCTGGGTGGGGATACCTGGAGCCAGACGGTGCCAGTGACCCTGGGCTGTGACACCCAGTGGTGAGGGCTGTGACCTGGGGTAGGCTGGGGACAGTGTGGGGGTGTTGAGGTGGAATGGAAATGTGTGGAATTGGGGATGCTGTGGGTGGGATCACCCTCAGCCCAAGGGTGCTGCTTGCCCAGGACAGTGACGTTCAATGTGGGGCTCTCAGCCACGCTGTCCCCATCGCTGGCCCAGCACTGGTGTGGCTGCTGTCTTTGTCCCCAAGTGCCACAGGTCCAGACTGGGTCCCGTTCCTAGTGGTGTGGCCGAGCCCTCCCAGTTCCAGGTGAAGGACAGGGAACCTTTCCCTGTGGCCACCGCACAGCTCAGCACCAGGCAGTCACCCAGTGTCACCTGTCCCCCAGAGGGCTGCACTGACAGGGACTCCCCCGAGAATGGGACCCTGCAGGAGGAACAGAGATGGCTTTGGGAACATGGGAGGAGTGGGGGACACCAGCGAGCAGTGAAGGACTCAGTAGGGGGAGGATCCGAGAGGGGTGCGAGGATCCCTCTGAGGAAGAAGGGGGCCCAGAGATGGGAGATGGGCTTGGAAAGGGGAGGAAGGGACCCCAGAGAAGTGTGGGAGATTGAGGGGACATATGGAGAGGGTTGAAGGGAACCACAGGGAAGGTTATGGGGACCCAGACAGGGCTGGTGGGACCTGTGGACAATGGAGGGACCTCAGAGAAGGAGACATGCACCTAGGGAGAGGTTAGGGGACCTGTTGGGGGATGCAGGCACCAGGGAAGGTGATGGGAGGAGTCAGGGAGAGACCTGGGAAGGCAGGGTGGAAGGCAGAGGGTTGATCAAGAATGGGAGAGCTGGGAGGGATGTGGGGGCTCCCCGTGCCCATCCCTGCACTCACTGCGCACCGTGACGTGGAGCCGGGCGCTGCTCTTCCGCACGGCCCCGCTCTGGGAGCGCACCTGGCAGCTGTAATTCCCCGAGTGGGAGACCCCCACGGCGGGCACCAGGAGCTGCGGGGACTCCTGTGGGACCCCCACCAAGTGCCCGTCCCAGTAGAAGAGGTGCAGGAGGGGGGCTTGGGGCCTCAGGGGGCTGGGGATGCTGAGGCAGCTGAGACTGAGGGGGGACCCCTCGGTGGGCTGAGTGGCAGCCTCCAGCACCAGCACCGTGAAGAGCTCGGGGAAGGAGAGGAGAGGTGAGGACTGTGACTCCGAGTCAATTGGGAAGAAGCATTTGGGTTCTCAAGGTGTGAGGTGTTGGGGTGTCAGGGTATCTGAGTGGCAGCTGTGGGGGTGCTCATCGTGCACTGTCATTGTCACTGGTGCTGAGTTTTGCCACTGTGGTTCTTCCAAGGGTACCCAGCCCCTGCAGAGGTAGGGACCACTGTGGTGCAGCTGCAGGGGGGACAGGGACAGCTCTGTCCCATTGAGAGGCTGCCCCAGATCCTTCTTCTTGTGGTAGAATCGCACCCTGGTGACTGACTTGTTCTGCCAGCACCGACAGCGCAGTGTAACCGTGTCCCCCTCCACCTGCGGCCATGCTGGCACCTGCAGCACCAGCCAGTCTGTGGGACAGGGGGGTCCTTTTACACTGAGGGACTCAAGAGGGGTCTGGTGCCATCCCCATTACACTGGGGACCACTGTCGGAGTCCCCATTACACCAGAAGCTCCTGGGGATACCAGGGGGAAAGCCATCAAAGCCCAGAACACCAAAGGGGTTCAATCACCCTGGGATGCACTGGTGTGCACTGGAGGAAACTGGTGTGCACAGGGGCACAGTGGGATGCACTGGGATGTCCCCATGTGCAGGGATCGGGCAATCATCACAACAAGGACGTGAAGCCACAGACGGACAGGAGCCCACTCAGAGCCATTGTAGGGTTTGTACAAAACCAAACCCCCCCACTCACCATTTAGGACTGTCACAGGAGAGCTCAGCCCGGTGCCATCTCTGGCACACGTGTAGGTGCCACTTTCAGCGACAGTGAAGTGGTTGCGTCCGTCCTGCAACCAAAGCTTCCCATCCTTGTACCAAGTGGTGGCACTGGAGGTCCCCATACCCTGGCAGGTCAGTGTCACCCAGTCCCACAGCACCGTCGGCATCCAGGGGGGCTCAACCAGGAGCTGGGTGGTCTGGGCACCTGTGGGTGACAGTGGACACCAGCCTGCCAGGCCCAGTAAGGGGCTGGAGACATCAGGAGATGGAATCCCCTGAGGACTCACCAGTGAGGCCGAGGGTTTGGGCTGTAAGGGAGGAGGGACAGGGTTTGGGTGGGATTGGCAGGGCAGTGACAGCAGAACTTGGGGGACAGGATTTGGGGGCTGAAGCCAAAATTTTCCCATGGGCATGCTGGTTTGGCATGGAAGTCTTGAGGACAGACACATCTCGGTCAAACTGGGTTGAGGCAGGACATGGGGACACTGCGGACACTCCATGTTTGCACAGGTCACCTCTACCATTCTCACAGCACCTGCCCTGTCCTAGGTTACAATGTAAAATTGTGCCCAGGGTTTGTATTCTATCCCCATGAGCCGTTGGAGCCAGGGTGGGGCAGTGTTTTCCTTATCTTCTGTTAACGAGCCTAACAATGCCTTGCCACATGACTCATAGATAACTTTCTCCGGGAGTTATCTCTGTTTAATGGGCCATCAAGGACCCACTGCATGACTCATAGAATGAGATGATCCCCATTGTGAGATGCTCCGCCCAGGGGGAGGAGCCAAGCATTCCCACCTGGATAAATCCAGGGTTTGGGACAGCACAAGCAGCTTTTATCGACTGGACTTCCAGAGGAGACAAGAGCTACCAGACCTTTCTACAGGAATCACTGCTTCGACCAGACCATCTCATCTGGACTGCCACTACCACCCTAACAGGGTGTCAGGTTGTATTCTGTCTCTGTCAGTGGGGGGGGTTTTTTGTACTATTACTTTTAGTTTTGCTTTCATTTATTTCTTTTCTTTTCCTCTTATTAAATTGTGTTTCTGACTTGGAGTCTTTCACTGGTTTTGCTTTCAAACCAGCACATATTTTTTGGCGCCCAACGTGGGGCAGGAAGTACTGAGAAAAGTCAGAATTACAATTTTGTATTGGGGAAAAAGACACCTTTTCGCTATGATGCTCAGCATGCTTACATGTATCTTGTACCTTGCTCTCTATATCTTTCCGCACATGGGGCACTATCTGCAGATCTTAATACTCTGGTGTAAACCAGGGTATGGCACTAAAATTGCTCTATTGGTCTATTATGTCTATTGCATGATAACCTGCGAGGCAATGTGCACAATTCGGAATATGTACTCAATTTGGTTGTCTTGTCCCGGTCTAGGATGTTTTGTTTGGGGCCTCAACAATCTCACCCAGCCACAGCGGGGAGGGGTAAAGAATATTTTTTTCCAGTCTTTCTGGCCTGATACAGCAGTTTTTGAAAATATTGAGTTGTCTCTGGATACCAAGGACAGCATAATGTTGTTGTTATTGCTGCTTTCTCTTCTCTGCACAGCCTGCACCATGCTTAGAAACAAAACACTCCGTGATATAGTGCAGCGTCTTCTTGAGGCAGAAGAGAAAAGAAGGCAACAGTGTCCGAGTCTACGCAGACTGTCACAGAGGAAACAGAAGCCAAAAGACAGGCAACAGTGTTCGAGTCTACGCAGACTGTCAAAGAGGAAACAGAAGCAAAAAAAACAGGCAACAGTGTCCGAGTCTACGCAGACTGTCACAGAGGAAACAGGAACCGAAATCAAGGCAACAGTGTCCGCATCTACGCAGACTGGCACAGAAGAGAAAGAAGCACCAAGCAAAGCCACAACGTCTGTGTCTGTGCAGGTTGTCACAGAGGAGAAAGAAGCCAAAAATGCCAGCATTTCCACACAAACCATCACTGAACTGGAACAGCCTAAACCGGTAGCAGTTGCCCCTGTTCAGAAGAAGAAAGCAAAGAGCAAATCAGTCCGTATAGTGACTGACGAGGATGCAGCAGGACCTTCGCACCAAGCAGAAGAGACAGAGCCAGAGATCATCACTTGCTCTCTGTCCCTGGGTGAGCTGCGTGACCTGCGGAGGGAATTCACCCGCCAGACAAATGAATCCGTCCTGACCTGGCTGCTCCGTATCTGGGACGCTGCAGCCAATGACACCATTCTGGATGGAAGTGAGGCCAGGCAACTGGGATCGCTGTCCCGGGATGTGGTCATTGACCAGGGGATCGGGAGAACCCAAGAAACTCTCAGCCTTTGGCGACGACTGCTAAAAAGTGTGAAGGACAGATACCTTTGTAAAGAAGATCTCCAGGTGCACCAAGGAAAGTGGAACACAATGGAACAAGGTTTCCGATGCCTGAGGGAATTGGCCGTGCTGGAGATCATTTTCTCAGAAGACGAGAGATTTCCTAAAAGCCCAGATGAAGTTCAGTGCACATCGCAGATGTGGTTGAGATTCGCACGGCTTGGACCAGAGATGTACTCCCGTTACCTGGCAACGCTGCAATGGAGGGCAGGCGAGGACAGGGTGGGTGTCTTGGTCAATAAACTAAGAATTTATGAGGACACTGTCACTGCCCCATTTCGTACCCATGTCTCATCTGTGGAAACAAGGCTAGCTGAGCATATCCGAAGCTTGATTGAAGAGGGCCATCAGAAACTGAAAAAAGAACTTAAGGAAGAAATTTACCACATCTCGCCAGAACCAACAAGAGTCTCTGCCATTAGGAGCAGGCGTCCCCCACCCAGGGAGAGAACATACACTCCACGAGGTAACCTCTGGTCTTTTCTTCGGGAGCATGGAGAAGACATGAGGAAGTGGGATGGAAAACCCACCTCCTCCTTAGCAGCCCGGGTACCTGAACTGAAAAGAGAGACGCCTACCACAAGAAGTTCATCTAGAGTCAATGCTGCTCCAGTCTCTCGAGCACAAAACTCCAGATGGGATAGGAATGATGATATGACTGATCCTCTCCAAGAAACCTCAGGAACATATTTACAGGAAGAGAGTAACATGCACCATGACCAGGAATAGGGGGGCCCTGCCTCTAGCCAGGTAGAGGAAAGGGACAATCGGATCTATTGGACTGTGTGGATCCGATGGCCTGGCACATCTGACCCACAAGAGTATACTGCTTTGATTGACACTTGCTCTCAATGTACCCTGATGCCATCAAGGTATGTAGGAACAGAATCTGTTTCTATTTCTGGAGTGACAGGAGGGTCCCAGCAGCTGACTGTAGTGGAGGCCGAAGTGAGTTTAACTGGGAACGGGTGGCAAAAACACCCCATTGTGACTGGCCCAGAGGCCCCATGCATCCTTGGCATAGACTATCTCAGAAATAGATATTTCAAAGACCCAAAAGGATATCGTTGGGCTTTTGGGATAGCTGCTGTAGAGACAGAAGGCATCAGACAACTGAATACCTTGCCTGGTCTCTCAGATGACCCCTCTGCTGTGGGACTGCTGAGAGTTGAAGAGCAACAGGTACCAATCGCCTCAGCAACAGTGCACCGTTGGCAATACCGCACCAACAGAGACTCTGTGATTCCTATCCATGAGATGACTCGTAAACTGGAGAGCCAAGGGGTGGTCAGCAAGGCTCGTTCACCTTTCAACAGCCCCATCTGGCCTGTGCGTAAGTCCAGTAGAGAATAGAGACTGACTGTAGATTATCGTGGTCTGAATGAAGTCACGCCACCACTGAGTGCTGCTGTACCAGACATATTGGAGCTTCAGTACGAGCTAGAGTCTAAGGCAGCAAAGTGGTACGTGACCATCGACATTGCCAATGCCTTCTTCTCCATTCCTTTGGCAGCAGAGTGCAGGCCTCAGTTTTCTTTCACCTGGAGGGGTGTGCAGTATACCTGGAACCGACTGCCCCAGGGGTGGAAGCACAGTCCCACAATCTGCCATGGACTGATCCAGACTGCATTGGAAAAAGGCGAGGCTCCTGAACATCTCCAGTATATTGATGACATTATTGTGTGGGGGAACACAGAAGGGGAAGTCTTCAAGAAAGGAGAAAAGATTGTCCAGATTCTACTAAAAGCTGGTTTTGCCATTAAGCGAAATAAGGTTAAGGGGCCGGCTCGAGAAATTCAGTTCCTGGGAGTCAAGTGGCAAGATGGTCATCGCCAGATACCCACAGAAGTAATCAACAAGATCACCGCGGTGTCTCCACCAACCAGCAAGAAGGAAACACAAGCTTTCCTAGGTGCTATAGGCTTTTGGAGAATGCACATTCCTGAGTACAGCCAGATTGTGAGTCCTCTCTACCTAGTTACTCGCAAAAAGAACGATTTCCACTGGGGCCCTGAACAGCAGCAAGCCTTTGCCCAGATCAAGCAGGAGATCGCTCATGCGGTAGCCCTTGGCCCAGTGAGGACAGGACCAGATGTGAAGAATGTGCTCTACTCAGCAGCCGAGAACAATGGCCTGTCCTGGAGCCTATGGCAGAAGGTGCCTGGTGAGACTCGGGGTCGACCACTGGGATTCTGGAGTCGAAGCTACAGAGGGTCCGAAGCCAACTACACTCCCACGGAGAAGGAAATCTTGGCCGCCTATGAAGGAGTTCAAGCTGCCTCGGAAGTAATTGGCACTGAAGCACAGCTGCTTCTGGCACCCCGACTGCCGGTGCTGGGGTGGATGTTCAAGGGAAAGGTTCCTTCCACGCATCATGCAACCGACACTACTTGGAGCAAATGGATTGCCCTCATTACACAGCGCGCCCGAATTGGAAACCCAAATTGCCCTGGGATTCTGGAAGTTATAACGAACTGGCCTGAAGGTGAGACTTTTGGATTATCCTCTGAAGAAGAAAAGGAGCAAGTGACACGAGCTGAGGAGGCCCCACCATATAACGAACTACCAGAGACTGAAAGACGATATGCCCTCTTCACTGATGGTTCCTGCCGAATTATAGGCGCTGACCGGAAATGGAAAGCTGCAGTATGGAGCCCCACACAACGAGTTGCACAAGCTACCGAGGGACAAGGTGGATCGAGTCAGATGGCAGAGCTTAAAGCTGTCCAGCTGGCTTTGGATATTGCTGAACGAGAGAAGTGGGCGAGGCTCTATCTCTACATAGACTCATGGATGGTAGCTAATGCCCTGTGGGGATGGCTGGATCGCTGGAAAAAAGCCAACTGGCAGCGCAGAGGGAAACCCATCTGGGCTGCTGAGATTTGGCAGGACATTGCCACCCGAGTAGAGAAGCTAACCGTGAAGGTTCGACACGTGGATGCACACATACCCAAGAGTCGGGCTAATGAGGAGCATCGCAACAATGAGCAGGTAGACAAAGTTGCCAAGGTGGAAGTATCACAGGTGGATCTAGACTGGCAGCACAAGGGAGAATTATTCCTAGCTCGTTGGGCCCATGATGCCTCTGGTCATCAGGGAAGAGATGCAACATACCGATGGGCCCGTGACCGAGGGGTGGACCTTACTATGGACAGCATCTCACAAGTCATCCATGACTGTGAGACCTGCGCTGCAATCAAACAGGCCAAGCGGGTGAAGCCTCTGTGGTACGGTGGACGATGGTTGAAGTACAGGTATGGGGAAGCCTGGCAAATTGACTACATCACCCCTCCCCAGACCCGCCAAGGCAAGCGCTATGTGCTGACCATAGTAGAAGCAACCACAGGATGGCTGGAGACCTATCCTGTGCCTCATGCTACTGCCCGGAATACCATCCTGGGCCTCGAAAAGCAAGTCCTGTGGAGACACAGCACCCCGGAGAGAATCGAGTCAGATAATGGAACACATTTTAAAACCAGCCTTATAAACATCTGGGCCAAAGAACATGGTATTGAATGGATATATCACATCCCTTATCATGCACCAGCTGCCGGGAAAGTTGAACGGAGCAATGGACTATTAAAGACTACCCTGAAGGCACTTGGCGGAGGGACCTTCAAGAATTGGGACATAAACTTAGCCAAAGCCACCTGGATGGTCAACACCCGAGGCTCCATCAATCGAGCTGGTCCTGCCCAGTCTGAACCCTTGCACACAGTGGATGGAGATAAAGTCCCTCTGGTACACATGAAAGGGATTTTAGGAAAGACTGTTTGGATTAATCCCACCTCAGGCAAAGGCAGACCCATCCGTGGGATTGTTTTTGCTCAAGGACCTGGTTATACTTGGTGGGTAATGCAAAAAGATGGAGAAACCCGTTGTGCACCACAAGGAGACCTAATTTTAAGTGAGAACTAGAATTAGTGTGTAAGGTTTCATTCTGTGTATATATGTATGTATCTGTGAGGGTGTATGATGTAGATAGTGATAGAATAAGGGGTGGATTATGTCCTAGGTTACAATGTAAAATTGTGCCCAGGGTTTGTATTCTATCCCCATGAGCCGTTGGAGCCAGGGTGGGGCAGTGTTTTCCTTATCTTCTGTTAACGAGCCTAACAATGCCTTGCCACATGACTCATAGATAACTTTCTCCGGGAGTTATCTCTGTTTAATGGGCCATCAAGGACCCACTGCATGACTCATAGAATGAGATGATCCCCATTGTGAGATGCTCCGCCCAGGGGGAGGAGCCAAGCATTCCCACCTGGATAAATCCAGGGTTTGGGACAGCACAAGCAGCTTTTATCGACTGGACTTCCAGAGGAGACAAAAGCTACCAGACCTTTCTACAGGAATCACTGCTTCGACCAGACCATCTCATCTGGACTGCCACTACCACCCTAACAAGGTGTCAGGTTGTATTCTGTCTCTGTCAGTGGGGGGGTTTTTTTGTACTATTACTTTTAGTTTTGCTTTCATTTATTTCTTTTCTTTTCCTCTTATTAAATTGTGTTTCTGAATTGGAGTCTTTCACTGGTTTTGCTTTCAAACCAGCACATGCCCCCACAGCCACATCCCCATGGCCCTGTGCCCATGATCCCATTCCGATGGCACCTGTCTCCATGCCCCATCTGATTGGTATGTGGCCCTTGTCCCTGTCCCTGCATCCCTGTTCCCCTGTCCCTGTCCCCACAGCTGCTCCAGCCACAAGGTTCCTTTGGCGACATCCTTGTCCCAACATCTCTATCCCTCTGTTCCCATCCGCATATCCTAGTTGCCCTGTTCCTGTCCCCCCTCTCCTGTCCCCACAGCCACCTCACGACCTTGGGTCACCTCATGCACTGGCTCTGCTGGCACTGGGGACCCCAGGGGACTCCACAGCCTCCCTGTGCCCCCTCCCCACCGGGCTCTGCCTCACCAAGGCCCATCCCTGGGGTGTCAGGCCTGTGCCCGGGGCACTCACTCCACAGGACCAGCGCCACCTTCCCGGCCATCCCCGTGTCCCTGGCCATCCAGACTGGCTGTCACTCGCTGCCAGTGGCTGATGTCCCCT
The DNA here is from genome assembly GCA_021534815.1 of Acrocephalus arundinaceus. Classification (NCBI taxonomy): domain Eukaryota; kingdom Metazoa; phylum Chordata; class Aves; order Passeriformes; family Sylviidae; genus Acrocephalus; species Acrocephalus arundinaceus. The sequence continues at coordinate 51,466 of JAJEOU010001916.1, forward strand.
GGGTGGTGGCTCTTCAGCCAGGGTGGAAGGAAGCAAGGTCTGTCTTATCTCATGCGTAGGTGGCACCTGGTGGGGGCAGGGTGGCCACAAGCTGGGGACAGGCTGTGGGCAGGGTGGGCACAGGCTGGGGACAAGGCTGGGTGGCACACGGTGGGACATGGGGTTCTCAGGAGTGGGGGGCTCAGGGGGATTTGGGGAGCCAGGGATGGGTGTCCAGGGGAACGATGCGTCCCAGGTCTGGGGTCCCTGGGGAATGGGGATCCTGAGGAGGGGGAGTCACTGGAGATGGAGGTGCCATAGGAATGGGGGGCCCCAGGTCTGGGAGGACTCAGGGCTGGGAGTCCCAGGGGAACTTGGGCTCCAGGGGTTTGGGGTCATGGGGTGGGGGTGCCAGGGATGGGGTACCTGGGGAATGGGGGGTCATGTGGGATTGGGAGGTCCTGGGCGAATAAACGTCCTGGGGTACTGGGCATTGTAGGGGATGGAATGAGTGGGAGAGGGTTCCTTGGGAATGGGGTCCTGGGCCATGCAGTTCCTGGGGAGTGGCAGTCCTGTGATGGGGGTCCCAGGGAGGGAGAACATAATGAGTGGGGGCCCCAAGGTTAAGGTCCAAGGGGATGGGGGTCTCTGAGATGGGCAGTGGATGGGTGGGCCTGTGGGGCACAGCTCCTTCTCTGGCTGCCTCAGATTTTGGATGAGGGGTTTGAGTCTTCCATTAGTAAATTTGCAGATGACACTAAGCTGGGAGCATGTGTCGATCTGTTGGAAGGACAGAGGGCTTTGCAGAGAGACCTGGAATGGTTGGATGGATGGGCAGAGTCCAATAGGGTGAAGTTTAACAAATTCAAGTTCATAGTCCTGCACTTTGGCCACAATAATCCCCTGCAACTTTAGAGACTGGGGATGGTGTGGCTGGACAGTGTTAAGGCAGAGGGACCTGGGGGTTCTGGTTGGCAGCTGGCTGAACAGGAGCCAGCAGTGTGCCCTGGGGGCAAAGAAGGCCAAAGGCATCCTGGCCTGTGTCAGGAATAGTGTGGCCAGCAGGAGCAGGGAGGTCATTCTTCCCCTGTACTTGGCACTGGTGAGGCCACACCTTGAGTGCTGTGTCCAACTCTGGGCCCTTCAGTTTAGGAAGGACATTGAGTGCTGTGTCCAGCCCTGGGCCCCTCACTTCAGGAAGGACAATGAGATGCTTGAGGGCATCCAGAGGAGGGCAAGGGGGCTGGTGAGAGGAGGCTTGGAACACAAGCCCTATGAGGAATGACTGAGGGAGCTGGGGTTATTCAGCCTGGAGAAAAGGAGACTCAGAGGAGACTCTCTACAACTTCCTGAAGGTTGGTTGTGGTCAGCTGGAGGTTGGTCTCTTTCTCCAGGCAGCAACTGACAGAACAAGAGGACACAGCCTCAAGCTTCGTCAAAGGAAGTATAGGTTAGATCTTAGGAAACAGATCTTCACAGAAAGAGTGATCAAGTACTGGAGTGGCCTGCCTGGGGAGGCGATGGATTCACAATCCCTGGATGTGTTTAAAAAAAGACTGGATGCGGCACTCGGTGCCATGGTCTACTTGAGGTGGTTGAGCATGGGTTGGACTTGATGACCTTAAAGGTCTCTTGCAACCTAGAAGTTTTGTGATTCTGTGATTCTGTGCTTTTGGGGTGACCCAGAGCCCAGTACTGTGTTGAGATGCTCGTGGCCTGATGATACCACCAGGTGGAATCTGAGGACCTCTGGGTCTGTGTCCCCCAAACCCTCAAAGGCTTTTTCCTCTCTTCATTTCCATTTCTTTCCCTTTATCGCTCAATGTCAAAACCCCCCAGTTTGTGCCTTGATGACCCTGGGGAGCACCTGAGCAGGGAACGGGTTGGGGGAACCCTAGGGTGAGGGAAGCAGGGGTGAGGGGTCTGCAGGGAGGGGTGGGAGGCTGTGGGGGATGGGGGTGTCCAGCTGTGCCCCCCCAACACTTTCACTTTCTCTCTCCTGCAGCAGAAGGAAGAGGCCGTTTGTGCTGAGTGTCACACGGGGGGGCAGGTTCTGTCCTGGGGGGCACATCCAGGGGGGTCCTGTCCTGGGGGGATCCTGTCCCGGGGGGGGGGGGGACACACGCTGGCAATGGGGTCCTGTCCTGGGGGATGGCAGCTCCGGGAGGGGTCCAGACTTCTCCATCCTTGCTGGTCCCCTGCAGGATCTGAGCCACCAAGAGCAGCTTGGGAATGGAGCCCCAGGCAGGCAGGAAGGAGCTCCCCAAGTGCTCCTCCTTGAAGCCAGTGGCCATGCAAGTGTGGGGCCCAGCCATGGCCCAGCCCCAGGGCACAGGGATGGGCATTGGCCAGCCCTGCTCTGGCCAGCCCCAGCTGGCAGCCAGCACCTGAGCCAGGTCCCCCCGCCCACCCCCTGGGCTTTGATTCTGGCAGCTTTGGAGCTGCTGCAAAGGTGAGAATTGTGTGGGGGAAGAAGGCGTGCCTGTGGTTTGCTCAGCCCTGCAAGAAGCACAGAAGGCAATGGGAGCCCAAGCAGTGGCTCTGTGGGGGCCTTGGATGGTTTTCAGAGCAGGGCTGGCTGGAAACGCCCCCTGCAGGGGCAGCTGTGAGGGAAGCAGTGCGGAAATGCAGCAATTGATCATTTGGTCCCTTTCAGCAAGGGGCTGAGAGAGCTCCAGAAGTACTGCAAAGACAATAATAATCTGCTCAACAACCTGACCTGGATCCTCCACCTTCCTGTCTCAAACTTGCAGACCTCTGGAACCTCCTAGAAAGAATGTTTGGGTTCTGGCTGAGGCCGGCAGACAAGAGGGAAAAGTGTGGAAATATCGAACAGGGGATCTGCCCTGCAGCCATGCTGTGGCTGTGGGGAGTGACCCTGTGTGGATTGCAGGTGTCCCCAAAGTTGCTCCATCCCTGCCCTCCTCACCTGTACAGGTCACGGGGAATAGACAGGGTTCTGCCCCATCCTTTCCCCACCCCTTCCAGCGCACCCCGCGAGCACCCAAATCTGTGGTGGCGTTACCCTGGCAACGGGCAGTCCCGACACATCACAAAAGTGGCTTTGGACAGTCCAAAGTAGCCACCTCAGTCACTGTCACTTCAGACACCCTGGAACCATCCCGGCACTCGCAGCGCAATGGCAGCTGGGCCCCTTCCCAGTTCTCTGGGACCACCCTGCCGCTCCCTCCTTTCTGCAGACCCCAGCCCAGGGTCTCTGCTCCCCCACCCTGCCAGGGTCTCCCCTCGGCCATTTCAGTCCCTCCACCCTCAGGGCTCCCCAGTGGGGTCCCGGTGCCTCCATCCCAGCCCCTCCCACCTGCTGCCCCCCGGCCCCTCCGGCCGCGCCCCCCGACAGCCGCAGGGCCGGCACCAGTAGAGGCTGCCAAGCTCCTGCACCATGAGACGTTCCTCAGGCAGCGCCACCTGAGCGGGGCCCAGCTCCCTCACACCCTCCTTGCCCGCAGCACTCGGGCTCCAGCAGCCCCAGGCTGATCCTTTGGCATGTGCCAACTGCTCCTGGAGCGCTGCCCTTTGTCGGGAACAAGTCCAGGAGCACCCGAATTATCCCCAAGGCCTGGTTCGGGACCTCCTGTCAGGCTGTGCCCGAGCCCTGAGGGAGTTTTGGAGGCTGATGGGTGTCACTGCTCTGTCCCAAAATCTCGGGGCAGCACCAATGGCAAGGGCTCCCCAACCATGCCTCGGCCCCCTGGGCCTCACCTGAGCACCCTGTGCAATTCCCGGCACTCCTGCTCCACCTGCATGGCCAGGTGCTGTTCCCATGGCCACCTGCTCCAGCCGCTCCCGCCTCAGCCGCTGCTCCAGCTCGGCCTTCCTGGCCGTCCAGCGTCAAGCACCGGCCACATGGCACAGGCACTGAATTATCCCCAACACCAGAAACAACCACCAGAAAACCTTCTTGGCAGCCAAAAAAGCTCCTTGTGGGTAGAGATGGGGGCACCTGTCCCCAGAAATGTGTCCAATGCTAAAAATCCGTAGGAGAGGCAGCGGAGCCGTGTGTTTGTGCATGGGGATGGTTTAGGAGCACAGTGGAGCTTTAGGGACCCCCGCCCTAATTACAACACCTCGTTGAGGGTCTTCAGCGCCCAGAGCAGAACAGGGGCATTGGCCCAACCAGCTCCAGTTTCACCCCATTTTGCCCTCCCAAGCCACTGCTCCCAGCCTGGGCTGTCCCTGTGCTCCAGCTGCAGCTACAGAGCCCTTGGGGCTGTGGCTCTGCTCTCCTCCTCCTCCTGCTCCTCTCCCTGTGGCTGCTGTGTAGGGACAAGCAGTGACCCAGGAAGAGCAGGAACTCCAAAGGTGGGCTGGAGGAGCCCCCTGAGGAGTCCTGGCAGTGGCAGCACTGAGCACCTGCTTTCCTCACCATCCCAGGGCAATTCAACATCCTCAAAGCTACTGTGCAAGGGCTGAAGGAGGAAAAAGGAGGGAAAGGCTGAGGGTTTTCAGGAATTGTGGCATAAAGCCATGAGAGGTGCTGTTGTGACCCTGAGACTTTGCTGGGCAGTCGGTGCTGCCTTCCCTCTATTCAGGATCAGGGAGAGTGGTCGTGTGTGTTCTGCAGGGCGTGTGCCTGGCCCCGGGACGCTGCTACGCTGCCACTGGGCACTACGATCCAACCTGCTGCCTTGGCCGCTTCTGCCCACTGCCGGTGGTGGTGCCGGGCCCGATTGATGGTGATGAGTTTGCAAAAGGAGCGATTTCCCCTCCTCCCTCCCGGCTGAGGCCACCATAGCCCGTGAGGGGTTCGATCTGGCCCCGGGGCACCCTCTGCTGGCCGGGAGTTCTCCCTACAGCGCCTCCTGCTGGGCGAGCATGCTCACTGCAGCGCCCCCTGCTGGGCGAGCATGCTCCCTGCAGCACCCCCTGCTGGCCGGGAGGGCTCCATGCAGCGCCCCCTGCTGGACGCCGTCATAACTGCACCAAAGATGAAAAACCAGCCCTGAGTGGATGGGAAAGTTCTGGGTTTGTGTTGGTTTGTTTCTGTTCTTTTCTAAAAATTTTCTAGTAACGAGTTGTTATACACTTCACTGCATGTTTTCCTGGAAACCCCAAAATATCTTAAATTATAACATTTTTTAAGCATGCATCTTCTTTCCATTCCAGGAAGGTTCCTGCTTTCCTTAGCAGACATTTCTCTTTTAAACCAAGACAGTGGCCAACTCCTGGGTTCCAGCATGGATGGGGCAGACCATCCAAGAGAAGACACAGTCAGACACAGGGCCACCTCACGCTTTGCCTTTTAAGCCCTTGGGCCACCAAGGGCCCTCCCCCCAGCTGGGATTTCTGGTCACCCGGCCACTCAGGAGCTGGGTTAGGCAGAGTGTCACACTGTTCCCAGTGTGCCATGCCTGACAGACTGATTGACAGGTGGGGCCCTGTCTCACCAAAAGCAAGACCTGACCCATCCCTGCCACACACCAGTCTTCCAAAATGTCTCAAGACATCAAACTTTTCCTGTCTCTGACACTCCAACCTGTGCCATGGCCTGATCCTGACTGACCTGGAAAGGGGGGAGGCTCAGGAACACCCACAGGGCCCTTGTGATGTCATTGTGTGGGGAACATGGCACAGGAAGGGGTTTGGGACAAGGGAGAAGAGAATCCAGAGCCTCCTGAAGGCCACTTTGGCCGTCAGAGCAATGAAGGTCCAGGGCCCTCCTAGGCACCTCTGGTGAAGGAAATGTGTTAGGAGAAATGTCCAGGGTTTGTTCCTTTTTTGAGGGGCTTTCCCTCTCAGCCCTTTGGGACCTTTGTTCCTCCACAGGCAGGGGAAGGAGCAGCAGCCCCTGGTTTTTAGTGCCAGCCTGAAATTGAAGAATCCCATCTGTGAAGCCCAACAGGGCTGAGCAAAGGTTATTTGTGCCAGTTTAACCAAAAAGCTGCTTTTTGGACTGAACAGTGTTGGAACAGGTCCTGTGCCCTCCTTGCCTGGGAGGGGGAATATACAGCCAATGGGAGTACAGATATACTGGGTAGGGAAACGAGGAGCCCCAGATTTTACTGGGAGGACTGGGAGGATGAATGGGGAACCCCTGGTGGTACTGAGAGATGGAATGGGGAGCACTGGGTGCTCTGTGCACCCACCCTTTCTCCTGACCACCACCATGGGTAGGATGGCAACCACAGAAGCCCAGGGGAAGGGGATAACCAGTGTCTCCCAGTGCCCCCCAGTTTCCTCACTGTCACGGCACACTCTTGTAGATGTCACAGGGGTCCTGTGGTCGTCCATGGGGTCCTGGCAGCTCTGCATAGGTCACCGTGGTGTCCTTGGGGGGAGTGGCACAGCGGGGCCCTGTGAGAGACATTGGCTGGGGGGACCTGGCTGGGGGGTGACACAAGTGGGTGACGTGTCCCTGTATTTCCCTGTTCCTGTACTCACCCCCTGCCCTCTCAGTGATCACGACATGGGTGTACAGAACCCCCTCCTCCTCCTCCTGGGGCGCCAGGGGCTGTGGAAATGCCCTGTGGGGATAGAGGGGCTTTGGGGAGCACATGGGGGGTTTGGGGTGTGAGAGTAGAAGAGGGGTTGTGACTGGAGCCCCCCACTCACCTTTCCTGGTGTTTCCTGGTGGCTGCAAAGGAGAGGGAAGGGGTGACTGTGGGGTCCCCAGGGCCCTGACCACCCATGGGAACCCTGAACTCCCACCCAACCCTCAGTTCCTCCAGGACCCCTGAGCATCTCTAAAGCCCCCCAGAACCCCTGAACCCCAGAGCACCCAGAATCCCCAGGATCCCCCAGGATCCTGAAATAAAAACCCAACATTACTAAGTGACACTCCCTCACCTCCCCAAATCCCCCAGGACACTCAGCCAAGTTCACAGGGAGCTCAACCTGACCCAAGTCAGGAGCTGTGGGTGCCACCCAATCACCCCTTCAGACTGGGGGCTTCCCACCCCTCTCTGGGAACCCTGTCCCCCCCATTGTCACCCACCAATGCGGTGCCACCAGTGCCAGGCCACAATGACACCCAGGAGCAGAATCAGGAACAACAGGGAGCCACTGACCCCTGCAGCCACTGCTGGGGACAGAGAGGGACACAGTGGGGTCACCTGTCACCCCAGGGGTCCTGCAACCATTGTAGCCTCAGGTGACCCCTCCTGTGTCCTGTTCCCATTTCATCATTGCCAGAAAGAAACTGGGGACAAACTGAGGTCACCCACAACTCAGGGGTGTCAGAAAACAGTGGTGACCCTGTGTGATCTCACCTGTGCCCCCAGGTTTCCGTGGTGTCACCTCCAGGGCAAGCTCAGGGCTGAGTGCCCGGAACACATTATGCCTGTCCTGTTCCAGCTGGTTGGTGGCCACGCACTGGTAGGTGCCCGAATGTCCCACATCGACGTCCCCAAGCTCCAGGACGGGACCCCAGGCCACCTCCTGCCCATTGTGCAGCGAGGTGAAGGTGACAGGGGCTGAGCCCACCTGCACCGAGCAGTGCACGGTCACGGGGTCACCTGTGTGCACCTGGTGTGCCGGGGGACCGGGGATGATGGTGGCATTGGCCACGGGCACTGTGGGGACAGAGACAGGGCTGAGGCTGGGGGAGGGGCCGGCAGCTGGCATTAGGTGACTGGGACAGGGTGGATGAGGGTGGGATGAGTGTGGCCATGTAGGATGTGAGGGTCACATGCAGGATGCTGTGGCTGGGGACATGGACAGACAGAGGGTCCCAAGGTGGCCGTGGTTGTGGCCATCAGTGGATGTGGGAGGAGGGGATTCCAGGGGTGCAGTGAGGATGGAGTGAGAGTGGGATGGGGCAGGCTGGGGCAGGCTGTGGCTGGAATCAGCCCAATCACGAGGGTCCTGCTGACCTGTGAGGGTGACACGCAGTGGAGGTGATGGTGACCTGGTGTGGGGGATGGATTTGACAGGTGGGAGGAGGGAGCCATGGGTGGGATGTCCTGGATGGGGGACCTGGAGCCTGAGGGTTCCAGTCACCCAGGACCCTGATCTGCAGTGGTGGGGGCTGTGACGTGGGACAGGACAGGGATGGTGTGGGGAAGATGAGGGTTGGGTGAGGTTGGGATGGGTGGGATGGGGGTTTCCAGAGGTGGGGTCAGCCCCAGCCCAATGGTCCTGCTCCCCAGGATGGTGACACGCAGTGGGGGCTCCCAGCCGCGCTGTCCCCATCGCTGACCCGACAATGGTAGTGGCTGCTGTCACTGTCCCCAGTGTGGCAGAGCTCCAGGTAGGGGCCAGTGCCCAGCAATGTCCCTGAGCCTCCCCAGTGCCAGGAGAACAGGGGCCTTTCCCCTTGGCCGCCATGCAGCTGAGCACCAGGTGGTCCCCCAGTGACCCCTGGGAGGCCATGTCCACTGGGACACCCCAGAGGGCAGGACCCCTGAGGATGGCAGGAGTGGGACTGGGGACAAGGGAGGGGTGCGGGATATGAGGAGGGGAAAAAGGGGGCTTTACAGGAGGATGGAGAGGACCTCAGGGAGCAAGAAGGAAACCCAAGGAGAGGAGCTGGGACCCCAGAGACGAATTAGGGTGACATGGGAGAGTGGGGTTTGGAGGACCCAGGCAACAAAAGTAGATACAAGGATGGAACAGGGAACCCAGAAGGGGGGTGGGATGCCAGAGAGGGATGGGGGTCCCGAGGCAGGGTAGGGGACCCGAGGAGCATTTGGGGGCTCCCCGTGCCCATCCCCGCACTCACTGCGCACCGTGACGCGGAACTGGGCGCTGCTCTTCCGCACGGCCCCACCCTGGGAGCGCACCTGGCAGCTGTAATTCCCCGAGTGGGAGATCCCCACAGCAGGCACCAGGAGATGCAGGGACCCCTGCGGGCCCCCCACCAAGTGCCCATCCCGGTAGAAGAGGTGCATGGAAGGGGCTGGGGGTCGCAGGGGGCTGGGGGTGCTGAGGCAGCTGAGATTGAGGGGGGACCCCTGGGTGAGCTCGGGGGGACCCTCCAGCACTTGCACCGTGAAGAGCTCAGGGAAGGAGAAGAGAAGGGGATTTGTGACCCCAGATGCCTGGGGAGACGCTGTGGAGGTGTCGGGGTGGTGGCTGTTGGGAGCTCACCGTGCACTGTCACTGTCACCGGCTCTGACTTCTTCCACCCCCATCCCTTGCAGTGGAAGCGGCCGCTGTGGTGCAGCTGCAGAGGGGACAGGGAAAGCTCGGTCCCATTGCGGATCCCCCTCAGTTCCTCCTTCTCACGGTAGAACGACACCTAGGTGATCGATATATTCTGCCAGCTTCGGCAGCACAGTTTCACTGTGTCTCCCTCCAGCAGCACCTGCGCTGACACCTGCAGCACCAGCCAGTCTGGGGAATAGGCGTGTCCTGTCACACCTGATGCGACTGGGGCCCCCTACTGGGTCACACCCAGTGCACCAGCGGTCCCGAATTCCACAACTCCACACCGGGATGCTCTGGGATGTCCCTGTGTGCTGGGGATGGGCTCTGGTCACACAAGGGGGTGACCCATGGAGTGGAGCTCACCCAGAGCCCTCAGGGTCCCCGCAGGTGCCAGGCTGGGGACACCCAAACCCCTCTCACCATCTAATACTCTCACGGGGGGGCTGTGCCCAGTGCCAGGTCTGTCACACGTGTAGGTGCCACTCTCGGTGACAACGAAGTCGGGTCCCTCCTGCTCCCAGCGCAGCCCATCCTTGTACCAGGTGGTGGCACTGGTGGTCCCCGAGCCCTGGCAGGTCAGTGTCACCCGGTCCCACAGCACCGCCGGCCTCCAGGGGGGCTGCACCAGGAGCTGGGTGGTCTGGGCACCTGTGGGTTACAGGGGAAACCAGCCTGCCAGGGCCACCATGGGGCTGGGGACATCGGGGTGGGGACATGGCATCCCCTGAGGACTCACCAGCGAGGCCGAGGGTCTGGGCTGGAAGGAAGAAGGGACAGGGCTGAGTGAGGATAGCAGGGCAGAGACAGCCGCACCTGGAGGACAGGATGTGGGAGCTGATACCGAAGTGTTCCAATGGGGACACTGGTTTGGCATGGAAATCTTGAGGACAGAGACACCTCAGCCAATCTGGCCTGAGGAAGTCACCCCATGTTTCCTCAAGTAATCTCCACTATCCTACCAGCACCCTTTCCCACGGCCACATCCCTATGGCCTTGTGCCCATGATCCCATTTCAATGGTACCTGTCCCCATGTCCTATCTCCATGGTACACAGCCCTAGTGCCTGTCCCTACATCCCTGTCCCTGTCCCTGACATGGCGACCTCAGGGGACCCCGCAGCCCCCCTGTGCCCCCTTCTTACCGGTCTCTGCCTCACCAGGGCCCATCCCTGAGCTGTCAGGCCCATGCCTGGGGCACTCACCCCACAGGAGCAGCAGCACCACCTTCCCGGCCATCCCCGTGTCCCCAGCCATGTGCACTGGCTGTCACTCGCTGCTGTGGCCACCGCTCCCCTGGGTGGCGGCTCTTCGGAAGCAGAGGAAGGAAGAAAGGTCACAGCTCGTCCCCACGTGTAGGTGGCCCTTGGTGGGGGCAGGGTGGGGGAGAGGTGGAGACACAGTAGGGGACAGGCTGGGGACATTCTGGGACAGTCTGGGGGCTCAGTGGGGGATGGTGTTCCCAGGAGTGGGGGGGCTCAGGGGCTGTGGGGAACCAAGGATGGGTGTCCAGGAGAATGGGGGTGCAGGGGAATTGGGGTCTCCATGCCTGCGGGGAATTCAGGGATTGGGGTCCTGGGGGAACATGGTCCCCATGGATTTTGGGTGATGGGATGTGCGTCCCAGGGTTGGGGGTGCAGGAGAAGAAAGGGGACCCTGGGGAAGAGGGGTTGTGTGGGAAGAAGCAGCCCATGGGATGGGATGAAGGCAATGGTGGTCCTGGGCAATGGGAGTGCTGAGATGGGGGTCCCAGGGAGGAGAGACCAAGGGAATGGGGGTGCCATGGTTGGGTTCCCAGGGCAATGGGGGTCCCAGGGATGGGCAGGGGCAGGGTGGGCACAGGGGTCACAGCTCCTTGCCTGGGTGCCTCAGATTTTGGGGTGATTCAGAGCCCAGCACAGCCCCCACAGTGTGCTCATGGCCAGGGGGGCACCCCAGGCCTGAGGCTCTGGCTCTGTGCCCCACACACCCCGGGGCTTTTTCCCAGCCCCCCCATTTCCTGGCTCAGCCATCCCAGGGAACACCTGAGCAGGGAACAGGTGGGGGGATCCCAGGGAGGGGCCAAGGCGGGTGGGGGGTGCAGGCAGTGGTTGGGGGGCTGTGGGGGATGAAAGATTTTCACTTTCTCTTTCCTGCAGCAGAAGGAAGAGGCATTTGCTGGTGGATAACACAGAGTGTGGAATCTCCCTGAGAGTCCAACAGCTCCATGGAATTGTTCCCTGCCTGCTGGGCAGCACCCCAGCCCATAGGGAAGGCTTTGCTTGGGCCATATTCAGGAACTCTTCCCATTGTTCTCATTTCCACCCTGAAACTTGATTCACTTCCCAGGGCTTCTGCTCCCAAAAGGGGAGAAACTCTGTCCATCCTTGCAACTGTGCACAGGAATCTGTGGAAATGCCCGTGTGTCCCTCAGGGTCTGCTTCCCTGGGAAATGCTCTCCACCCTGCCCTCAATTCCCCTGCCTGGGCACTCCCTGCTCCTGCTGGGACACCCCTGTTCCCCAGATGCACCTGTGCAGCCCCTGCTCAATATTGCCACACTTTTCCCTCTCTTCTGCTGTCCACATGCAGAACCCAAACATTCTTTCTGGGAGGTTCCAAAGCGCTGCAGGTTTTGTTCAAGAAAGAGGGTTCCGGTCAGGTTGTTGAGCAGATGGGTGTGGGATTTGCAGCACTTGTGGGGCTCTCTCAGCCCCTTAGGCAGACAGGGACCAAATGATCAATTGCTGCATTTCCGCACTGCTTCCCTCACAGCTGCCCCTGCAGGGGGGGTTTCCAGCCAGCCCTGCTCTGAAAACCATCCAAGGCCCCCACAGAGCCACTGCTTGGGCTCCCATTGCCTTCTGTGCTTCTTGCAGGGCTGAGCAAACCACAGGCACGCCTTCTTCCCCCACACAATTCTCACCTTTGCAGCAGCTCCAAAGCTGCCAGAATCAAAGCCCAGGGGGTGGGCGGGGGAGGGGGACCTGGCTCAGGTGCTGGCTGCCAGCTGGGGCTGGCCAGAGCCGGGCTGGCCAATGCCCATCCCTGTGCCTTGGGGCTGGGCCATGGCTGGGCCCCACACTTGCATGGCCACTGGCTTCAAGGAGGAGCAGTTGTGGAGCTCCTTCCTGTCTGCCTGGGGCTCCATTCCCAAGCTGCTCTTGCCAGCTCAGATCCTGCAGGGGACCAGCAAGAATGGAGAAGTCTGGACCCCTCCTGGAGCTGCCATCCCCCAGGACAGGACCCCCTTGGCCAGCATGTGTCCCCCCCCGGGACAGGATCCCCCCAGGACAGGACCCCCCTAGATGTGCCCCCCAGGACAGAATCTGCCCTCCCTTGTGACACTCAGCACAAACGGCCTCTTCCTTCTGCTACAGGAGAGAGAAAGTGAAAGTGTTGGGGGAGCACAGCCGGACACCCCCATCCCCCACAGCCTCCCACCCCTCCCTGCAGACCCCTCACCCCTGCTTCCCCCACCCTGGGGTTCCCCCAACCCGTTCCTTGCTCAGGTGCTCTCCAGGATCATCAAGGCACAAACTGGGGAGTTTTCAAATTGAGGGATAAAAGGAGGGAAAGGAAAATGAAGATAGGAAAAAGCCCCAGTGGGGTGCGGGTCACAGACCCAGAGCACACTTGGATCTGCCTGGGTTGACATCCCCAAATCACGAGCACCCTGGGGACTGAGCTGGGCTCTGCGTAACCCCATAATCTGAGGCACCCAGGGAAGGAGCTGTGACCCACGGGGTCACCCACCCCCTGCCCATCCCTGCCACTCCCATTCCCCTGGGAACTGAACCATGGGACCCCCACTCTTTATGTGCCACCTCCATAGGACCTCCATCACAGGACTGCCATTCCCCAGGATCTCCATGGCAGGACCCCATTCACAAGGAACCCTCTCCCACTCATTCCATTTCCTACAACCCCCCTTCACCCAGGACCTTGATTCTCCCAGGAACTCCCAACCCCACAGGAACTTCCATTCCCCAGCCACCCCACCCTTGCTACACAAATCCCATGGCTCCAAATCCCTGGAGCCCACAGTCCCCTGGGACTCCCAGCCCTGAGTCCCCCCAGACATGGGGACCCCATTCCCATTGCACCCCCATCCCCAGTGACTCCTTCTCCTCAGGACCCCCATTCCCAGGGGCCCCAGCCCTGGGAACCCCCATTCCCCTGGACACCCATCCCTGGCTCTCCAAACCCCCTGAGCCCCCCAATCCTGAGAGCCCCATGTCCCACTGTGTGTCACCCAGCCTTGTACCAAGCCTGTCCCCACCCTGCCTACAGCCTGTCCCCAGCTTGTGGCCACCCTGCCCCCACCGCGTGCCACCTACGCATGAGATAGGACCTGACCTCGCTTCCTTCCACCCTGGCTGAAGAGCCACAACCCAAGGGACAGCCATCGCTGGCAGTGAGTGACAGCCAGCCTGGATGGCCAGGGACACGGGGATGGCTGGGAAGTTGGCGCTGCTCTTGTGGGGTGCGTACTCCGGGCATGGACCTGACACCCCAGGGATGGTCTCTGGTGAGGCAGAGCCCGGTGGGGAGGGGGCACAGGGGGGCTGTGGGGTCCCCTGAGCTCCCCAAGGCCAGCAGAGCTAGTGCATGAGGTGACCCAGGGTCGTGAGGTGGATGTGGGAGCAGGAGAGGGGGCACAGAAACAAGAAACTAGGGTATGTGGATGGGAACAGGGGAATAGAGATGTGGAGACAAGGATGTGGCCAGAGGAACTGTGAGAGTCGGCCCGAAGACCCTCAATTTTGTCTCACGTTTTTCGTCGTGGAGACTTTGGGGGGGGACGAGAGGGAAACCAAGAGCTGATGTAACTGCTACCAGAATTGCCATTCCTGCCCAGGTGTGTTTGCTTGGGAACAGAGTTCCCGGACATACATCCTGCTGAAACAATGGTAGGTAGTCGCAGCACGCTACACTGCTCCTGCATTCTGTACCACTTGTGCCTGAGGTGTAGCAGGACAGCTTGCCCTGTTCTCCCCCTCCCTCGCATTGTGCATGGGCCTGGACTCCATCACGGGACTTCTCCCCCACTCTGGAGAACTATATATTCTGCCTCAGAAGAGACCCCTTTTGAGGACCTCCCCACGGAAAACGAAGATCTATCAGCTGCACGAGGGTTCTGCGAAGACAAATCTATTAGCGGCACGCTACGAGGATTTGCGAAGGCGGACCTATTGGATTGCTGCGAGGACTTCGTCTCTCTCTGTGGTAATTATATCCTATCTGTCCTCTCTCTCTCTTTTCTCTTTTGCTTTTATCTATATAGTTCTCTCATTTCTTTCTCTTTTTATTGCATACCATTTTGGTGGGTACATTGAATAAAAGCATATCAGTTTTAGTGAGTATATTGATATTGAATAAAGCATACTGATTTTGGTTAAACTGCATTCTCTTGGCCTCCTTTGTACTCTAAGAACTAAATACGAACTTAGTTCACTTTGAACGGGTCGTAACATAATTGGCGTCACGGACACGGACTCTGATTAGACAGAGAGGCTGCAAGGGTTTTTTGTGTAGTCTGTAACAGGGGAAGGACCTTCACTCCAGCCGCACCTAGCACGCCTCGCTTGAGGTAGTTGCTAGAAGGCAAGGGGGGTGCTGAGATTTCCCGCAAACTGCACAAACCCTGAAGGAAAGCGACCTCATGCTCTATTGAGTGTTCTGTCTTCAGAGATTCACTAAAAGGTTCTCTGAGTGCAAAAGAGTTTGTTTTGTTGTTGTTGTTGTTACTGTTGTTGTTGTTGTTTTGTATGTGTGTAAACTGTTTTGTAATATCCCTGTATAGTCAGGTATTACCTTCCCTAGTAGTAGTTTGACTTCCCTTTAGCCCCCCCCCCAAAAAAAACAACAAGAAAAGTAAAATGGACAAAAGTAAAAAAAATGCACTATATAGCTTGTTAGCAAAATTCAATGCCAAACCCTCACCTGTAGGAGATGTTTGGGCTCAAAACAATTGGTTTAATCCAGAAAATGTTATTGATAGAATTTGCTCATTACAACGGGAATCTAAATTTAGACTTGGCAAAGACAAAGCTATAATTTGTTCTGTTCTTGGAGCTTGTCTAAATGCCGCGATCGAGAGCCGCCTTAAGTGGTACGGAGATGAAAAAGTTATTACTGATTCTCTCCAAGATCTCGTAAAGATTTTACAAAAACAACTTGAAGAAGAAAAAGTTATTACTGATTCTCTCCAAGATCTCGTAAAGATTTTACAAAAACAACTTGAAGAAAGGAAAGAAAATCAGTTATTGAGAGATGCCTTAAGAACTGAGTATCTCAATTCAATAAATTCTGACTCCCCTAAGGAGACAGAAGAAAAAGAAATTCTCCACACCAAAATTTATCCACATAAAGAGTTAGAATCTGCTAAAAATTGTGGAGAATTCTGTTGTCCTCATTTAAGACCTTTAATTAAAACAGAATACAATTACATCAACAATGAGGACTTAGAACCACAAATTACAACCAGAGAAATCCCTTACTCTGCAACAGAGTTAGTTAAGCTAAAGAAAGAATACAGCGGGCTTCCACAAGAAACTGAAACTGAATATGTATTTCGCTTATCTCTCACAGGAGGTGATCAAATTAAATTAACAGAATCAGAAGCTTCAGGATATTGGGGGCATGGAGTCTTTTTGACAACTGGAGATAAACGTGATACGTGGTCCATAACCCAGCGAGCAGCCTTCTGGGCTGGTGGGATTAACCCATTAGAAAGGGGAGATCCTGTAATCATACCTACCTCCTCTGACCAAATACTAGAAAGTGTCCAAAAGACAGCCTGCTTGCAAATGATACATGAAAGAAAACTTATCCCTGGATTTGAATCTCCCATGCAACTTCCTGTGAAAGCTGAACTTATGACTCCTTTAATTCGTGGGCTCCCAGAATTTCTTAAACCAACAGCAATTGCTTTGCAAAAAACCATAGCTACTTTAGGCCCTGTAGAAAGGCTTGATAGATTCCTCTGGAATCCAACAGACCGAACTGTCTCTACTGACCCTAGTTTCACCCCTCACTCCAGCCCCTCTCAGCCTCCAGCTATTCATGCTAACACATCTAGCAGTGACCACAAGATCTGGGTGTGGGGTGACATTGCAGTAGAATTAATTACCTATTGTAGGCAATATGGTCCTATAAACACAACAGATGACAAATCACAGAGAACAAAAGGTATCAGGTATGTTGAAAACCCCAGCAATGAAAAGACAGAAAAAGTAAAACACATCACCCAACGCCAACGCTGGTGGTTATTAGGTATTAAAAAAGGTATCCCAAAAGATATCATGGATGGGTTACCTCTTGATAAACTTCAGATGATAATTTCTAACTGGCATTGTAAGAGAAATACGCCAACACAAGCCCCCACAAATAAAACACTACCTGACACACACCCGCCCTCCCAAACTCCTGGCATTAAGCCCAGAAATAACTTAACAACTGAACCCAGCATTCGGGCAGTAAGCCCATGAAAAGTACCTCCTCTCATGACTTAATCGATCTTACTAGTGAAGCAGAACAAGTCCATCAGAACCAAAAAATAGAAGAGGTGGGAGATGCTCAGCAGAAAATAATCTCTCACCTAGAAAGCTTGATTTAAAAATCCCCCCTGAAAAAATTCAAAAATTTAAATCTCCAGCAGTGAGACCCATGGGATTGGGGTGATGCCCCCGTTGATTTGCCTCATCAGACCCAGCACATCCCACCCATGCCATACCACGCCCCCCATGAGGTGACGGCCATCACCACCTTGGACACAGCAGCCCTCATCCCACACTCACCTCACCCTAATCCCATCCTCATCCATGTCCCCTCATCCATCCCATGCCCTCATCCCACAGCACATGATGGCCCCAACACCATGGGGTCACTGTCCTGGGTAAAGGAGACCCTCTGGCTCCAGGTGCCACCAAGTAGACTCCCTCATCCCCCCATGCTGGGTGCCAGCCCCTCCTGCTGGCTTCAGCCCTGTCTCTGTCCCCACAGTGCCCGTGGCCAATGTCACCATCACCCCCAGTCCCCCGGCACACCAGGTGCACACAGGTGACCCCGTGACCCTGCGCTGCTCGGTGCAGGTTGTCTCAGCCCCTGTCACCTTCACCTGGCTGCACAATGGGCAGGAGGTTTCCCAGGGTCCTGTCCTGGAGCTTGGGAATGTCAGCGTGGGACATTCGGGCACCTACCTATGCGTGGCCACCAACCAGCTGGGACAGGATGGGCACCGCGTGTTCCGGGCACTCAGCCCTGAGCTGGCCCTGGAGGTGACACCACAGGGACACTGGAACAGAGGTGGAGTCACACAGGGTCAGTGGGATTTCAGGACTCCCAGAGTGACAGCTGACCCTGACGTGTCCCTTCTGTCCCCAGCAGTGGCCACAGGTGTTGGCGTGTCCCTCCTGTTCCTGGTCCTGCTCATGGGTGTAGCTGTGGGCTGGCAGCAGTGGAACAACATTGGTGGGTGACAATGGGGGCAAGAGGGGCCCTGGGGAGGTGGGAGGTCACCTGGAATGTGGGGGTGATGGGCGGAACCCACAGGCACTGACATGGGCAGCACTGAGTGCTCAGGACCTTTTCTCAGGCTCTTCAAGGATTTTGGGGTGGTGGTGTAGGGTCTTGTAAAGATGTTGGAGGCCTTTTCACTTACCCTGCGGGAATTTGGAGAGTCTCCTTCCTTTTCAGGCTTGAGCGTTAGGGTACTCAAGGGGTCAAGAGCACTGCAGTGGTTCAGGGATTCTGAGAGGCATCAGAGATACTGGGGTCACCTGGGGGGAATTGAGGGTCTAGTGGTGGTTCAGGATTCCTGTGGGTGGATGGGGGTCACTGGTACTCAGATGTCACCTCTCCAGTTTTCCTTTGCAGTTGCCAGGAAGCACCAGGAAAGGTGAGGGCAGCCTCCAGCCATCATACACCTTTCACCCAAACCCCCAGGACCTCTCATCCCCCTTCCACTCACCTCCTTATTCCCACAGGGCCCCCCCAGAGCCCCTGGCACCCCCCGGGGAGGATCCTCAGGTGACCTACATGGAGCTGCAGGGGCCACACGGACAACCGTGGGAACCCAGTGACATCTATGAGAATCTCCAACAGATGCTGTGACACTCTGGGAAGCTGGAGGCACTGGGTGACACTGGGGCTGCTCCCTCCATGGCTCCTGTGCTTGCCCATCCTACCAAGGGAGGTGGTGATGAGTCAGGGGGAGGCTACCCAGGGCACCCTGTGCTCCCCATTTCCTCTCCCAGTCCACCCATGGGCTCCCCCATCCCCTTCCCAGTACCTGCAGGGGCTCCCCAACTCCCATCCAAGTGCCCTAAGTACCCTCAGTGACTTCCCCATTCTCTCCCCACAGTGCTCGCAGCACATCCAGGGGTTCCCCTTTCCCCCTCCCACTCTCCCTGTCCGGTCCCACTGTGAAATGGGCAGTCGGGGAGGATTCTTTCTATATAATTTCTTGGATGAAAATGAAGCAAAAATGAGGCAATATTTTATCTGATAACTGCTAATTAAAAAAGGAGGGCAAGTGTTCTTACCAAAGGGGGATTAGAAGAGGGAGTAGAGAGGGAAAAAGAGAGACAGAGAGAGAAACAGAAGACAGGGACTTGTCTTCTTGCATTACTGCAAGAACCCTGGGTGCTCTGTGGGCATCAGCTCAGAAGATGGAGTGTGCGTGCAGTGAGCCCTCGTGGCTTTTCCCAGTGGCTGGGCACGATTTCCAAGCGGCAGCAGCTGCGTGTCTCTGGTGTTGGTGAACACTGGCTGCAGGTTCGCTGCAGGCTAGTGCTGCAGCACTGGTGGCTTTGGGCTGGCTGCCACGGACTGGTACTGCTGTGGGTTGGTGCAGCAGGCTCGTTGCTGCAGGCAATATGGGAAACACAGCAGAGGCAGCTGGTGCGTGCAGGCAGCCTCAGCTCTGCTGGGGAAGGTGGGAGAGCACCAGGTTGGGGCTTGTGTGGCAGGCAATGGGAGAAACCCTGGAGGCTGCAGCCGTGGCTGGGTGCAGGCAGCATCTGCTCCACTAGGGAAGGTGGAGCACCAGGTTGGGGAAGCAGTGGAGCACCAGGTCGTCACAGGAACAAGCTGCCTCGTGGAAGCAACAAAGCAGGGAAGAACAGGTGCAGACAGGGAGGAAGGATCACAGAGAGGAAAAAGAGGCAGAGGGAGGAGGGCCAAGTTGACCATCCAAGCAAGCCCCTGATCCCCCCAAGAAACCCAAAGCAAAATGGTTCCTGTTGTGTCAAGCTGACTGCTTTTTTTTGCTAAGGCTTCTCCCACAGTCTGATTTCCTGGACATTTTTTTCCAGGCATTTTTCCCAGATATTTTTCCTGAGAGTTCAGGCATCTGTCCCACCAACCAGTGTGGGGTGGCTCACAGCCCGCTCATGGAAGTCTTCTCTCCCCTGATTGGCTGTTACATGACACCTCGCTAGGACAGGGTTCCCAGCACATGTACAACCCCTGGAGTAATTTTTCACCGATCTATAGCACATGTTGAGACATAAATCAAATCGGTTCCTCTCAACCCCCATGTTCCCAGTGGCTCTGCAATCCCCCTCCCAGTGCTCCCAGTCCACCAGGTGCCTTACCATTTCCCATTCCAGTTCCAAGGTGGCACAGACCTGGTTTCCTGCTCCTGGGACAAAAATGCAGCTTTTATTGGTTAAACTGGATAAAATGGTATTTCTTTGTTAAGCTCTGTCAGGCTTTAGAAACAGGATTCTCCAATTTTGGGCTGCCAATATGTCTTGGTTTGAAAGACAGGTGTCTGCTAAGGAAAGTGGGACCTCCCTTGGAATGGAAAATATAACCGCCTTCCCTCTGAATTATTATAATTTTGAAATTAAGGAGCTTTCAGGCAAAGATATGGGAACAGGAATAACAGTTCTGCACTAGTAGATATTGTGAGAAACAAGTTAATTGAAGTTCACTGGATATTATATGACTTGATACTACATTATAGATCATATTGTTGATTAAATATTGTGATGGTGCTAGTGTTGGGATAGTGATATGTGTTGTGGAGTGGTTGATGTTCTTGTGGTAGCCTGGTTGCTAGGTTGGTTTTCACAGGGATGGTTTTGTGTGTTGCGGTGTGTGGTTTGTGGGTTCACATTGGATGGATTGTTGCGGGCAAGGCCTTTGGGACACGACCTTAAAAAGAGCAGAACTTCATCCAGTGATGGCCCTGAGGACCACAGCAATGAAACGGTGTTGGTGCTGAAGAAAGTGACAGGGTCTGAGACTGTGTAAAATCAAAATGAATATGCATCAATCTCTTATACCAAGGGTATAAGAGGCAAAGCCACCATTTTGTGGATGAGCCTTTGGCTTTGTGAATTTTTTTATTGTTCTCAATAAGACTTTTATATTTCATTTCCATTTGGGGTCTGAGTCATTATTAACATACACACACACACACACACACACACACATATATATATATGTGGATAACAAGGCAAACAACCAACAACAATGGTGGTTACAAACAGAACGAGAAATTCAACAACGGCTGCAGGCACCTTCTGCTCTGGTGCAGTTCTGGGCACAACCGGCAGGGGCGCTGGTGGCTCCTGGCTGGGCAGGGCGGGTGTGATGATTCCCCCACAGCAGCAGGGGGCGCTGTGGCACCAGCTCGGCTCTTTCTCTCTCTCTCTCTCTCTCCATGGTAATGGCAGACACAGCCTGCACAAAGGGTGGAAAAGCAGCTTCCTTTACAAACTCATGGCAGGGAATTTTCCCAGTTACCCTCCAGATAGTGAAATGTGCTCTAGCAGGAACCTTGGAGGCAGCAAGCTGGAATGGCAGAGGTGAGCAGACCCCAGAGTGGCAAAACAAAAACGAACAGAAACTCTGCAGCTGTAGCAAGAGCTTCGGGGTGTCCCAGCAGGCACGCGGGGCTGGCTTCCAGTGGAGCAACCAAAAACAGAGCAAAGCGAGAAAAACAGCGGGGCTGGGCACCGGCAGCCTGGCTCCCAAACCTAGCCAGGAGAGGCTCCCTCAGAGGAGGAGGGGCTCAGGGTCCTCGGTTTTCCCCTGAGGTACCTGAGGAGTTGGTGAGGGTTCTTTCCAGTCAAAGTAGATGTTAACAAGGATGCAGCTGGATGGCTGCTCTTCCGAGCAAAGGCTCACCCGCAGTAAGGAAGAAGCAGTACAGGGCAGTGAATTCTCCCTGCTGTTCACCATCCGAGTATTCCTTCTGATCCCACATGGAGAGAGAGCTGGGAGTTGAGCCCAACCTCTCACTCCCAAGCCAAAATCTTACCATATCTCTGCCCTTCCCAGGAGAAAATCCCCACAGGCTGAGAGGCTCCAGCCTGCTGCACCCCCTCCTTCCACCTAGGCAACTTCTTTAGTTTCTCTTAGGGATGGTCGTTATTCTCTCTTTGAAAGAGCTGGGAGAAAACTCCTGGAGAGAAAGAAAGGAAAAATCCTGAACATCTATTGTCATGCCTTCTGGGGGTGTGCTCTCCCAAGCCAGCCCTGGCACCACAATAAGCCTTGGTACAGGCAGGTATGCTGGCAACCTGGGCCAATCTGGTGGGTTCAGAGCAACACCGGTCTTGGCTCTGGTGTGCTGTGACCACGGCGAGGATAAAGGAGGACTCTGCAGAGGGGTTGCCACAAAAGTTGATTGGAGCCCCCCATGGAGCAGTCTCACCTCGGGTAATCTGCCTCGGCAGAGCCGCGAATGACTTGATACAGTACCTTTTATATGGGGGACACCTCAATGGACCAATCTCTTAGGGAAATGTGAGACTTCCTCTGGTCATGACCCATCACACCACATCCCTCCTGGAACTTTCTAGATCCAAGGAAGAGCCCTGATATGATGGACAGGTGCCAGAGTTGGGGGAACAAAAGATTGATTGGTAACCGAAAAGGAGTAAACAACCGCATAAGAACCAAATGGGGTAGCAATGGGGGTACATGGAACAAACCATTTAACAGCATTAATATATTTTTAACAAAGAATACAAATGCACCACTACAAACATCAACACACTGAAAACCAGGGGCTGCTGCATCTGCTACACCCAGTGGAGGCACAGAAGATCCCGAAGGGCTCAGAGAAGAACAATTTCCTGGAACAGCAACGAGTACAAAACCAACAGCAACAGCAAAAAGGTTCAGAATCCAAAGGGTAAAAAAAGCAATGAAGTTGAGGAAAACCTCCCAACAAGGAACATACCCCAGATGCTTCCCCAAGCATCGACAACACACAAGAACCCTTCGGACCCCTCCCCAGCACCACAGTGAAAACTGCAGTTTTTTACAATGGAAATGGCCCCCGTCTGATGTGGCAGGGCTCAGATTATGTAAATCAGGATTGGCTGAAGCTTTCCGGGCCTGTCCCTGCTCTTTCCTGATCCCCACTATATCCCCCATGGAGTTTCTGTCCTTATGGTTAGGGACACTTTGGGTTTCTTGTGTTTTGGGAGAAAACCTATTCCAGACTTCTCCATCCATCCTTGCTGGTCCCCTGCAGGATCTGAGCCGGCAAGAGCAGCTTGGGAATGGAGCCCCAGGCAGGAAGGAGCTCCCCAAGTGCTCCTCCTTGAAGCCAGTGGCCATGCAAGTGTGGGGCCCAGCCATGGCCCAGCCCCAGGGCACAGGGATGGGCATTGGCCAGCCCTGCTCTGGCCAGCCCCAGCTGGCAGCCAGCACCTGAGCCAGGTCCCCCTCCCCTGCCCACCCCCTGGGCTTTGATTCTGGCAGCTTTGGAGCTGCTGCAAAGGTGAGAATTGTGTGTGGGAAGAAGGCGTGCCTGTGGTTTGCTCAGCCCTGCAAGAAGCACAGAAGGCAATGGGAGCCCAAGCAGTGGCTCTGTGGGGGCCTTGGATGGTTTTCAGAGCAGGGCTGGCTGGAAACGCCCCCTGCAGGGGCAGCTGTGAGGGAAGCAGTGCGGAAATGCAGCAATTGATCATTTGGTCCCTGTCTGCCCAAGGGGCTGAGAGAGCCCCACAAGTGCTGCAAATCCCACACCCATCTGCTCAACAACCTGACTGGGACCCTCTTTCTTCAACAAAACCTGCAGCCCTTTGGAACCTCCCAGAAAGAATGGTTGGGTTCTGCATGTGGACAGCAGAAGAGAGGGAAAAGTGTGGCAATATTGAGCAGGGGCTGCACAGGTGCATCTGGGGAACAGGGGTGTCCCAGCAGGAGCAGGGAGTGCCCAGGCAGGGGAATTGAGGGCAGGGTGGAGTGCATTTCCCAGGGAAGCAGACCCTGAGGGACACACGAGCAACTCCACAGATTCCTGTGCTCTGTTGCAAGGATGGACAGAGTTTCTCCTATTTTGGGAGCTGGAGCCATGGGAAGTAAATCAAGTTTCAGGGTGGGAAGGAGAAAAATGGGAAGAGTTCCTAAATATGGCCCAAGCAAAGCCTTCCCTATGGGCTGGGGTGCTGCCCAGCAGGCAGGGAACAATCCCATGGAGCTGTTGGACACTCAGGGAGATGCCACACTCTGTGTGATCCACCAACAAACGCTGCTGTGGGATGCACCAATGGGCTCCTAAAAGGAACCAAAAAGTCTCATTTCTCTGTGATTTGTTTGTGTTTATAATGTGAGTGACTTGTTGGAAGAGCAATGATAAAAAGGATTCTACCAACCAGACCATTTTCTACATGGTCAGTTTGATTTTTGCTGAGGTTATATTTTATTGGGGAAAAAATGATGTGCGAGAAGGTTTTCGCCTTTATTTCCTGGATGTATAATTTTGTCTCAAGTAAATGGGCAACTGGGAATGCAATCAAATTAAGCCTGGTGTTTACCATCATCAGGGAAAGGATGAATCAGGTGCCTATTTAGGTTGTGTACCCAAGATGTCACAGGGTCCCACTGGGGAAAGCAGGATTGCTCAGGGCTTCCCCAGGACAGAGGTGCCCAGGATGTGCCACCTCTGGGACAGGAATCCCCAAGGACGTGGCATCCCCAGAACGAGGAACCGCCTGGGACAAGAGCCTGGAACAAGACCCAGGTGTCCCCACAGCAGAGGAGCCCTTTTCCCTCAGGGCAGGACCCCCCTGGATGTGCCCCCCCAGGACAGAACCCACGTCCTTGGCTCAGCATCAACGGCCTCTTCCTTCTGCTGCAGGAAAGAGAAAGTGAAAATCTTTCATCCCCTACAGCCCCCCAACCACTGCCTGCACCCCCCACCCCCCTTGGCCCCTTCCTGGGATACCCCCACCTGTTCACTGCTCAGGTGTTCCCTGGGATGGCTGAACCAGGAAATGGGGGGCCGGGAAAAAGCCCCGGGGTGTGTGGGGCACAGAGCCAGAGCCTCAAGCCTGGGGTGCCCCCCTGGCCTTAAGCACACTGTGGGGGCTGTGCTGGGCTCTGAGTCACCCCAAAATCTTAGGCACTCAGGCAAGGAGCTGTGACCCCTGTGCCCACCCAGCCCCTGCCCATCCCTGGGACCCCCATTGCCCTGGGAACCCAACCATGGCACCCCCATTCCCTTGGTCTCTCCTCCCTGGGACCCCCATCTCAGCACTCCCATTGCCCAGGACCACCATTGCCTTCATCCCATCCCATGGGCTGCTTCTTCCCACACAACCCCTCTTCCCCATGGTCCCCTTTCTTCCCCCTGCACCCCCAACCCTGGGACCCACATCCCATCACCCAAAATCCCTGGGGACCGTGTTCCTCCAGGACCCCAATCCCTGAATCCCCCCAGGCATGGAGACCCCAATTCCCCTGCACCCCCATTCTCCTGGACACCCACCCTTGGTTCCCCACAACCCCTGAGCCCCCCCACTCCTGGGAACACCATCCCCTACTGAGCCCCCAGACTGTCCCAGAATATTCCCAGCCTGTCCCCTACTGTGTCTCCACCTCTCCCCCACCCTGCCCCCACCAAGGGCCACCTACACGTGGGGACGAGCTGTGACCTTTCTTCCTTCCTCTGCATCCGAAGAGCCGCCAGGCAGGGGAGGGGTGGCCACAGCAGCGAGTGACAGCCAGTGCACATGGCTGGGGACACGGGGATGGCCGGGAAGGTGGCACTGCTGCTCCTGTGGGGTGAGTGCCCTGGGCATGGGCCTGACATCCTGGGAGTGGGCCCTGGTGAGGTAGAGACTATTGGGGCGGGGGCACAGTGAGGCTGTGGGATCCCCTGAGGTCCCCAAGGTCAGAAGATCCACTGCATGGGCATGGAGTCCAGTGTGACCAGAGTCATGAGGTGGCTGTGGGGACAGGAACAGGGAGATAGACATGAGGGGCAAGGATGTGGCCAAAGGAACCTTGGGGCTTGGAGAGCTTTCGGGTCAGCGACTGGGGAAGAGGGATGCAGGGACCGGGACAAAGGACATGTTCCATACAGATGGGGCATGGAGACAGGTTGCAATGGAATGGGATCACAGGCATGGGGCCCTGGGGATGTGGCTGTGGGGACAGGGGCTGTGAGGTTGGTGGAGGTGACCTGTGCAAACGTGGAGTGTCCACAGTGTCCCCATGTCCTGCCCCAACCCAGGATGACCCTTCAGGTGTCTCTGTTCTCAAGACCTCCATGCTAAACCCCTGTTTCATTTGGGACAGTCTGGAAACACACACCACACCTCATCCCCAGGTGCTGCTGTCCCTGCAGGGCCACCCCCACCCAGCCCTGTCCCTTCTCCCTTCCAGCCCAGACCCTCGGCCTCGCTGGTGAGTCCTCGGGGGATGCCATGTCCACACCCACTGTTCCCAGCCCTGGTGGCTCTGGCAGGCTGGTGTCCCCTGTCACCCACAGGTGCCCAGACCACCCAACCTCTTGGTGAAGCGCCCCTGGAGGCCGGCGGTGCTGTGGGACCGGGTGACACTGACCTGCCAGGGCTCGGGGACGGCCGGTGCCACCACCTGGTACAAGGATGGGCAGCGCTGGGGGCAGGAGGGAGTCAAAAACTTCACTGTCATTGAGAGTGGCAGCTACACGTGTTGCAGACCTGGCACTGGGCTCAGCCCCCCTTGTGAGAGTCTCAAATGGTGAGTGGGGGATGGGGATTGGTGCCCATACGAGGGCTCTGAGTGGGCTCCTGTCCATGTGTGGCTTCACGTCATTATTGTGATGATGGCCCGATCCCTGCACATGGGGACATTCCAGTGCATCCCACTGTACCCCTGTGCACACCAGTTTGTTCCAGTGCACACCAGTGCATCCCAGGGTGATGGGAGTCCTGTGGTGCTGTCCCGGTTTGGAACAGATTAGGGGGAGAACCCCTAAGACAAACCTCCACCACCCCTCCCCCACTCCCAGACCTGGGTTCGGGAGGGAAGAAAAACTCCTTGGAGGGAAAGTGGAAAAACCTATTTTATTAACAACACTCCCCACACAAAAGAAAAAACAAAGAAGGAAACAGATACTGTGTGGGAAGAGGCGCAGATCTTCTGTGTCGAGCCCTGGAAATTCCCAAACTTCCTCAGGTCAGGCGAGGTCAGGTCAGTCCAGAGCTGGTCCTAATCTTCGGGAAGGGGAAAGAAAAAAGGAAGAGAAAAAAACCTAGAAACGAATAGCGATAGTAGCGAGCAAGCACGCCAAGCAGGAGAAAGCAAGCTAAGCCAGCTGCTAGCCAAAAGCGAAAGTAAGGGAGCCCGCAGCCGTTTCCCCCCCTCCGCCCCAGCGAGGACCCGCCTATCAGCCACAGTCCTCACCGAGGGGGAAGAGAAACAACCGCTAGACAAAACAGAGCCCCACGATGTAGGATATAGAGTAGAAGTTGCCTGCCAACCCAGGACATTCCACCCCTTATCCTACATCGTGGACACACAATAAAACTTCATTCCACTTACTCAGACTTCCAACACTTACACATTTCCATCTGTCCTACTTGCTCAGATCCTTGACACTTACACGTCTCCTTTGTTCCATATCTGACTGATTTAACGCACATATGAATCTTACCCCACATTCAGATCTTCCTGAGGTACACATCGTGTTGTTCCGTCTTCCTGCATTATCCACCATGTATAACCCGGTCCTTGAGCAGAGACAACCCCACGGATGGGTTTATCTGTACTCGAGGCAGGGTTGATCCATACTGTCTTTCCCAACAAACCTCTAACATGGGCCACTGGGGCTTTATCTCCATCTACTATATTAAGGAGCTGAGACTGGGCAGGACCTGCTCGGTTGGTGGAACCTCGGGTGTTAACTAACCAGGTGGCCTTTGCTAGGTGCTGCTCCCAGTTTTTTAGGGATCCCCCACCCAATGCTTTCAGGGTGGTTTTTAACAACCCATTGTATCTCTCTACTTTACCCGCAGCTGGTGCATGGTATGGGATATGATATACCCACTCAATGCCATGTTCCCTAGCCCAGGCTTTAATAAGATTATTTTTGAAATGAGTTCCGTTGTCTGACTCAATTCTCTCGGGAGTACCGTGCCTCCAAAGGACCTGCTTTTCAAGGCCCAGGATGGTGTTGCGGGCTGTAGCATGGGACACAGGGTAGGTTTCCAACCATCCAGTGGTGGCTTCTACCATGGTCAGCACATGGCGCTTGCCCTGGCGGGTTTGAGGCAGTGTGATATAATCAATCTGCCAGGCCTCCCCATACTTGTACTTAGACCACCGCCCCCCATACCAGAGGGGCTTCATCCGCTTGGCTTGCTTGATGGCAGCGCACGTCTCACAGTCTCGGATAACTTGAGAGATGCTGTCCATGGTGAGATCCACCCCTCGGTCTCGTGCCCACTTGTAGGTGGCATCTCGACCTTGGTGACCTGAGGCATCATGGGCCCATCGTGCTAAAAACAACTCTCCCTTGTGTTCCCAATCTAAATCAATCTTTGACACCTCTATTTTTGCTGCCCGATCTACCTGCTCGTTGTTTTGATGCTCCTCATTAGCTCTGCTCTTGGGGACATGGGCATCTACGTGGCGGACTTTCACAGGTAGTCTTCCTACCCTGGTAGCAATGTCCTTCCACTCCTCAGCAGCCCAGATTGGTTTCCCTCCACGCTGCCAATTAGCCTCTTTCCACCTCTTCAGCCATCCCCACAGAGCATTGGCTACCATCCATGAATCGGTATAGAGGTAGAGCCTTGGCCATCTCTCCCTCTCAGCAATATCTAAGGCCAGTTGAATGGCTTTGAGCTCAGCAAATTGACTGGATCCACCCTCTCCTTCAGTGACGTCTGCAACCTGTCGTGTGGGGCTCCATACAGCTGCTTTCCATCTCCGACTCATCCCTATGACACGGCAGGAACCGTCGGTGAATAAAGCATAACGTGCTTCCTCTGCCGGCAGCTGGTTGTATGGTGGAGCTTCCTCAACCCGAGTCACTGGTTCTTGTTCTTCATCTGCAATGCTGAAACTTTCACCTTTGGGCCAGTTAGTAATTATTTCCACAATTCCAGGGCGATTCAGTTTCCCAACTCGGGCGCGTTGTGTAATGAGGGCCATCCACTTGCTCCAGGTAGCGCTGGCAGCATGGTGGGTGGAGGGAACCTCTCCTCTAAACATCCACCCTAGCACCGGTAGTCGGGGTGCCAGGAGGAGTTGTGCTTCCGTACCAATC
Organism: Acrocephalus arundinaceus; assembly: GCA_021534815.1. NCBI lineage: Eukaryota > Metazoa > Chordata > Aves > Passeriformes > Sylviidae > Acrocephalus > Acrocephalus arundinaceus. The sequence continues at coordinate 80,037 of JAJEOU010001916.1, forward strand.
ACCTCCGAAGCAGCTTGGATTCCCTCATAGGCGGCCAAGATTTCTTTTTCTGTTGGGGTGTAATTATCCTCAGACCCCCTGTAGCTCCGACTCCAGAATCCCAGTGGTCGGCCTCGGGTCTCACCAGGTACCTTTTGCCAAAGGCTCCAGGACAGACCCTGGCTCCCGGCCGCAGAGTAGAGTACGTTCTTTACATCTGGTCCCGTCCTGACTGGGCCGAGGGCTACTGCATGAGCGATCTCCTGTTTGATCTGGGTGAAAGCTTGTTGCTGCTCAGGGCCCCAATAGAAGTCATTTTTCTTACGGGTAACTATTTTTGCTGCCTTGGACTCCAGCTCATACTGAAGCTCCAGCATGTCCGGCACAGCAGCGCTCAGTGGTGGCGTCACCTCATTCAATGCACGGTAGTCCACAGTCAATCTCCATTCTCCTTCAGATTTACGCACAGGCCAGATGGGGCTGTTAAAGGGTGAGTGGGTTTTACTAACCACCCCTTGGCTCTCCAGCTCTCGAATCATCTTATGTATGGGAATCACAGCATCTCGAGTTGTCCTGTACTGTCGGCGGTGCACTATAGAAGTGGCAATTGGTACCTGTTGCTCTTGTACTTTCAAAAGTCCTACTGCAGATGGATTCTCAGACAGTCCAGGCAAGGTGTTCAATGGTCGGATGCCCTCTGTCACTACAGCCGCTATCCCGAATGCCCACTTGAGTCCTTTTGGGTCTTTGAAATACCCACTTCGGAGGTAATCTATGCCCAAAATGCATGGGGCCTTTGGGCCAGTCACAATAGGGTGTTTCCTCCACTCATTTCCAGTCAGGCTCACCTCTGCTTCCACCAAGGTAAAATCTTGTGATCCCCCTGTCACGCCAGCAATAGAGACGGGTTCTGCCCCTACATGTCTTGATGGCATTAATGTGCACTGCGCACCAGTATCAACCAAGGCCTCGTAGTCTTGTGGTTCAGATGTGCCAGGCCAACGAATCCACACAGTCCAAAAAACGCGGTTCTCCCTAGCCTCTACCTGGCTAGAGGCAGGGCCCCTCTAAGCCCGGTTATCTTTCTTTCCTTGAGCATATGTCTTAGAAGTGCCTTCAAGGGGGTCGGACATGTCATCATCATGCCTGGCAGTTTGGCTACGGGCAACTGGAGCTGCTTCCCTTTTGGTGGAACTCCCTCTCTGAGTCTTGCCTTCCTTCAATTCACGCACCCGTCGTGCCAAGGCAGCCGTAGGTTTCCCATCCCATCTGTTCATATTTTCTCCGCAATCCTGCAGGAAGAACCACAGCTCAGCACGTGGAGTGTACCCTCTCTCCCTACCCGGGGAGCGTCTACGTTGGGTACCAGAACTTCTGATCTGTACTGCTGAGATTTGGAGAAGGTCCTCTCTAATTTCCTCCCTAAGTTTCTTATGGTTCTCATCTATCTTATCCTCCAGTTTCTGTAGGCGTGTCTCCACAGCTGCGATTCTGGCATGTGTTGGGCCATGCACAGCATCTGCATATGCTCGGAGCTTCTTTGCCATATCCAGCACAGTCTCTTCCATGTCCTCTCGCTTCATTACTGCTAAAGCAGTAGCATATTCAGATGGCCCAAGTCGTATAAGTTTCCTCCACATCACAGACGTACATGATACCAAGTCTGGGTTTCTAGTGTTTAGGTCATCTGCGAAGACCAGCTCTGCCACTGCCATTTCTCTCAAACGTTGAATCCCCTGTTCTATAGTCTTCCATGGGGTTTGCTGCATATACAGATCATCTGCACACAAATATCTTTCTGCCACACTTCCTAGGACCCGTACCCAGAGACTGCACGGACTGGCCTCTCTCATCATCTCTTGATCGATGACTGGATCATGTGACAGGGATCCCAGATGTCTCGCTTCAGTGCCGTCCAGAATTGTAGCCTCGCCTGCAGCATCCCAAAGACGGACTAACCAACTAATTATAGATTCATCAGGTTGTCGCCGATAGTCCTTTCTTAGGCCCCGAAGGTCCTTCAGGGAAAAGGCATCAATATTCGCCTCTGATCCTGGGCTAGAAGCTTTGGCTTCTGATTTTGGTGAAGGTCCTTCCCTTGGGTCATCATCGTCCACTGGTCGATCAGTTTTGTGGGTGTGTTTCTTTGCTGGAGCAACTGCCAGGGGCTTAGGCTTACTGTCTGGTTTAGCTGCTGATTCAGGCTCGGGTTCCAGTGTAGCTGCTGGCTTCATAACTTGGGTGTTGGCTGCAGCCTGAGTGACTGGGGTGGCTGTTGATTTGTATCCCTTCCCCTCTGCCTCTGTCTGCTGCCCTACAGTACCTAGCAGCTTGCGATAAGCATATGCCAGGGCCCAGCTTACTGCCACAATCCTTTCCCCCTTAGAGCCATCCTGGTATCTCTCTTTCAGGTATTTCCCCAGCTCCACTGGATTCTGAATTTGTTCCTGTGGAAAATCCCAAACTACAGGGTCAGAGAATTCCCTGAGGAGTTGGCCTATATTCTCCCATTCTCCACACCACTCAGGATTTCCTCTGCCTGGGTCAGGAGTTTTATCAGCCCTTCTAGGAATCTCAGCCCATATTCTAGAGAAGCTGCGGACTGTATAGAGGAGGCTTACCAGATTAAACACCAGAAAGATGGTCTCTTTAACAGTCAGGGGAAACTGAACATCTCCTAACAACTCAAAAGAAAACAAAGAAAGCAGAGGCCGAACAAACTCTTCCCCTGCTTTCGCCCCAGCAAACTGAGTACACAACCACAAGAGTGATCCATATATTATTGGGGTAGATTCAAGCATCTTAACAACCCTCCTATAAAACATCACCACCAAGCCCAGTCCAATAAATATTCTGGTTAGTACCCCACGGCTACACAAACTACGTATTAGAAACAGTACCAGAGCTATTTCTGGGTAAGGAAATAGCCCCAGGCACCACAAAGGTATTAAGATTTCAAGAAGCCCCAGGGACCAGAAATATTGGCAGACTTTCACTCCGTATAACATTATAGATCCAGAAAAACTCATCTCAGCACACCCACAAAAACAATCAGAACCACCAATACTATTATTTAGGTTTTTCCACTTTTCTCTGGCCTCGTTTCCCGGCCAACGCACCAAGAAATGTCCCGGTTTGGAACAGATTAGGGGGAGAACCCCTAAGACAAACCTCCACCACCCCTCCCCCACTCCCAGACCTGGGTTCGGGAGGGAAGAAAAACTCCTTGGAGGGAAAGTGGAAAAACCTATTTTATTAACAACACTCCCCACACAAAAGAAAAAACAAAGAAGGAAACAGATACTGTGTGGGAAGAGGCGCAGATCTTCTGTGTCGAGCCCTGGAAATTCCCGAACTTCCTCAGGTCAGGCGAGGTCAGGTCAGTCCAGAGCTGGTCCTAATCTTCGGGAAGGGGAAAGAAAAAAGGAAGAGAAAAAAACCTAGAAACGAATAGCGATAGTAGCGAGCAAGCACGCCAAGCAGGAGAAAGCAAGCTAAGCCAGCTGCTAGCCAAAAGCGAAAGTAAGGGAGCCCGCAGCGAGGACCTGCCTATCAGCCACAGTCCTCACCGAGGGGGAAGAGAAACAACCGCTAGACAAAACAGAGCCCCACGATGTAGGATATAGAGTAGAAGTTGCCTGCCAACCCAGGACATTCCACCCCTTATCCTACATCGTGGACACACAATAAAACTTCATTCCACTTACTCAGACTTCCAACACTTACACATTTCCATCTGTCCTACTTGCTCAGATCCTTGACACTTACACGTCTCCTTTGTTCCATATCTGACTGATTTAACGCACATATGAATCTTACCCCACATTCAGATCTTCCTGAGGTACACATCGTGTTGTTCCGTCTTCCTGCATTATCCACCATGTATAACCCGGTCCTTGAGCAGAGACAACCCCACGGATGGGTTTATCTGTACTCGAGGCAGGGTTGATCCATACTGTCTTTCCCAACAAACCTCTAACATGGGCCACTGGGGCTTTATCTCCATCTACTATATTAAGGAGCTGAGACTGGGCAGGACCTGCTCGGTTGGTGAACCTCGGGTGTTAACTAACCAGGTGGCCTTTGCTAGGTGCTGCTCCCAGTTTTTTAGGGATCCCCACCCAATGCTTTCAGGGTGGTTTTTAACACCCATTGTATCTCTCTACTTTACCCGCAGCTGGTGCATGGTATGGGATATGATATACCCACTCAATGCCATGTTCCCTAGCCCAGGCTTTAATAAGATTATTTTGAAATGAGTTCCGTTGTCTGACTCAATTCTCTCGGGAGTACCGTGCCTCCAAAGGACCTGCTTTTCAAGGCCAGGATGGTGTTGCGGGCTGTAGCATGGGACACAGGGTAGGTTTCCAACCTCCAGTGGTGGCTTCTACCATGGTCAGCACATGGCGCTTGCCCTGGCGGGTTTGAGGCAGTGTGATATATCAATCTGCCAGGCCTCCCCATACTTGTACTTAGACCACCGCCCCCCATACCAGAGGGGCTTCATCCGCTTGGCTTGCTTGATGGCAGCGCACGTCTCACAGTCTCGGATAACTTGAGAGATGCTGTCCATGGTGAGATCCACCCCTCGGTCTCGTGCCCACTTAGGTGGCATCTCGACCTTGGTGACCTGAGGCATCATGGGCCCATCGTGCTAAAAACAACTCTCCCTTGTGTTCCCAATCTAAATCAATCTTTGACACCTCTATTTTTGCTGCCCGATCTACCTGCTCGTTGTTTTGATGCTCCTCATTAGCTCTGCTCTTGGGGACATGGGCATCTACGTGGCGGACTTTCACAGTAGTCTTCCTACCCTGGTAGCAATGTCCTTCCACTCCTCAGCAGCCCAGATTGGTTTCCCTCCACGCTGCCAATTAGCCTCTTTCCACCTCTTCAGCCATCCCCACGAGCATTGGCTACCATCCATGAATCGGTATAGAGGTAGAGCCTTGGCCATCTCTCCCTCTCAGCAATATCTAAGGCCAGTTGAATGGCTTTGAGCTCAGCAAATTGACTGGATCCACCCTCTCCTTCAGTGACGTCTGCAACCTGTCGTGTGGGGCTCCATACAGCTGCTTTCCATCTCCGACTCATCCCTATGACACGGCAGGAACCGTCGGTGAATAAAGCATAACGTGCTTCCTCTGCGGCAGCTGGTTGTATGTGGAGCTTCCTCAACCCGAGTCACTGGTTCTTGTTCTTCATCTGCAATGCTGAAACTTTCACCTTTGGGCCAGTTAGTAATTATTTCCACAATTCCAGGGCGATTCAGTTTCCCAACTCGGGCGCGTTGTGTAATGAGGGCCATCCACTTGCTCCAGGTAGCGCTGGCAGCATGGTGGGTGGAGGGAACCTCTCCTCTAAACATCCACCCTAGCACCGGTAGTCGGGGGCCAGGAGGAGTTGTGCTTCCGTACCAATCACCTCCGAAGCAGCTTGGATTCCCTCTAGGCGGCCAAGTTTCTTTTTCTGTTGGGGTGTAATTATCCTCAGACCCCCTGTAGCTCCGACTCCAGAATCCCAGTGGTCGGCCTCGGGTCTCACCAGGTACCTTTTGCCAAAGGCTCCAGGACAGACCCTGGCTCCCGGCCCGCAGAGTAGAGTACGTTTTTACATCTGGTCCCGTCCTGACTGGGCCGAGGGCTACTGCAATGAGCGATCTCCTGTTTGATCTGGGTGAAAGCTTGTTGCTGCTCAGGGCCCCAATAGAAGTCATTTTTCTTACGGGTAACTATTTTTGCTGCCTTGGACTCCAGCTCATACTGAAGCTCCAGCATGTCCGGCACAGCAGCGCTCAGTGGTGGCGTCACCTCATTCAATGCACGGTAGTCCACAGTCAATCTCCATTCTCCTTCAGATTTACGCACAGGCCAGATGGGCTGTTAAAGGGTGAGTGGGTTTACTAACCACCCTTGGCTCTCCAGCTCTCGAATCATCTTATGTATGGGAATCACAGCATCTCGAGTTGTCCTGTACTGTCGGCGGTGCACTATAGAAGTGCAATTGTACCTGTTGCTCTTGTACTTTCAAAGTCCTGCCCATCCCTGGGACCCCCATTGCCCTGGGAACCCAACCATGCATCCCCATTCCCTTGGTCTCTCCTCCCTGGGATCCCCATCCCAGCACTGCCATTGCCCAGGACCACCATTGCCTTCATCCCATCCCATGGGCTGCTTCTTCCCACACAACTCCTCTTCCCCAGGGTCCCCTTTCTTCCCCCAGCACCCCCATCCCTGGGGACCCCCATCCTATCACCCAAAATCCCTCGGGACCATGTTCCCCCAGGACCCCATCCCTGAATCCCCCCAGGCATGGAGACCCCAATTCCCCTGCACCTCCATTTTCCTGGACACCCATCCTTGGTTCCCCACAACCCCTGAGCCCCCCCACTCTTGGGAACACCATCCCCCAGTGAGTCCCCAGACTCTCCCAGAATGTCCCCAGCCTGTCCCCTACTGTGTCTCCACCTCTCCCCCACCCTGCCCCCACCAAGGGCCACCTACACGTGGGGACGAGCTGTGACCTTTCTTCCTTCCTCTGCATCCGAAGAGCCGCCACGCAGGGGAGCGGTGGCCTCAGCAGCAAGTGACAGCCAGTGCACATGGCTGGGGACACGGGGATGGCCGGGAAGGTGGCACTGCTGCTCCTGTGGGGTGAGTGCCCCGGGAACGGGCCTGACACTCCGGGGATGGGCCCTGGTGAGGCAGAGACTGGTGAGGAGGGGGCACAGGGGGGCTGTGGAATCACCTGAGGTCCCCAAGGCCAGCAGAGCCAGTGCATGGGCATGGAGCCCAGTGTGGCCAGAGTCCTGGGGTGGCTGTGGGGACAGGAACAGGGGGATAGAGGTGTGGGGATAAGAATGTGGCAAAATGAACCTTGAGGCTGGGGCAGGAGTTGGGTCTGGGACAGGGGAACAGGGATGCATGAACAGGAACAAGGGCCGTGTACCAAGCAGATGATGCCTGGGGAGAGGTGGCATTGGAATGGGATCACAGGCATGGGGTCTTGGGGATGTGCCTGTTGGAACAGGTGCTGTGGAGGTGACCTGTCCAAACATGGGGTGGCTGCCTCAGGCCAGAGTGGCTGAGATGTCTCTGTCCTCAAGATTTGCAATCCAAACCAGTGTCCCCATGGGAAAAGTGCGGTTACATCCTCCTGATCCCATCCCCCAGGTGTTGCTGTCATTTCCCTGCTAACCACACCAAAGTCCTGTTGCTTTTCCCTTCCAGCCCAGACCCTCGGCCTCGCTGGTGAGTCCTTGGGGGATGCCATGTCCCCACCCTGCTTTCCCCAGCACTTTTGTGACCCTGGCAGGCTGGTGTCCCCTGTCACCCACAGGTGCCCAGACCACCCAGCTCCTGGTGGAGCCCCCCTGGAGGCCGGCGGTGCTGTGGGACAGGGTGACACTGACCTGCCAGGGCTCGGCAACCGCCAGTGCCACTGCCTGGTACAAGGATGGGCAGCACTTGGGGCAGGAGGGATCTGACAACTTCACTGTCACCAGGAGTGGCACCTACACGTGTGACAGACCTGGCACTGGGCTCAGCCCTCCTGTGAGAGTTTTAGATGGTGAGGGGGGTTATGAGTGTCCTCAGCCTTGCACCTGGGGGACCCCAAGGGCTCTGGGTGGGCTTCACTCCATGGGTCACTGCCTTGTGTGATCAGAGCCTGTCCCCTGCTCTGGGGACATCCTGGAGGATCCCAGTGCGGGGAGATCCCCGTGTTGGAACTGGGGACCCCTGGTGCGCTGGGTCTAACCCAATGGGGGATTGCTCTGGCCACCCGGAAATGGGGAAACAGGACCCACCCGGCATGACAGGATCCCCCTGTCCCCCAGACTGGCTGGTGCTGCAGGTGCCGGCATGGGAGCTCCTGGAGGGGGACGCGGTGACACTGCGCTGCCGGGACTGGCGGGACATAATGGTCACCAAGGTGCGATTCTATCATGGAGATGAGGAGGTGACAATGTCCCTCAATGGGACCGAGCTGTCCCTGTCCCCTCTGCAGCTGCACCACAGTGGCCACTACCACTGCAGGGGCTGGGTGAGCTTCGGGCTAACACAGGAGTGGAAGGAGTCGTCGCCGGTGACAGTGACAGTGCACGGTGAGCACCCCCACACCTCAGACCTCAGCACCCCCACAGCCTCTCCCAAGGGACTTGGGGTCACAAATCCCCCTCCCCTCTCCTTCCCAGAGCTCTTCACTGTGCCGGTGCTGGAGGGTCCCCCCGAGCCCACCGAGGGATGCCCCCTCAATCTCAGCTGCCTCAGCAACCCCAGCCCCCTGCGGCCCCCAGGCCCCCTCCTGCACCTCTTCTACCAGGACGGGCACTTGGTGGGGGGCCCGCAGGGGTCCCCGCAGCTCCTGGTGCCAGCCGTGAGGGTCTCGCAGTCGGGGAATTACAGCTGCCACGTTTGCTCCAAGAGGGGGGCGATGTGCAAGAGCAGCGCCCAGCTCCACATCACAGTGCACAGTGAGTGCGGGGTTTGCAATAGGGAGCCCTCACAGCCTCCTCAGGTCCCCTGCCCTGCCTAGGGACCCCCATCCCTCCCTGGCATCCCACATCCCTTCTCAGTTCCCTGTTCCGTCCTGTCATTTTCTTTTGTTACCTGGGTCCTCTAAACCCAACTCTCCCATGTCATCTTAATCCCTCTCTGGGGTCCCTGCACCCCTCCTTGGGTGCCCTTCTTGCTCCCTGAGGTTCTCTCTATGCTTCTGCTAAGCCCCTTCCTTCCCCTCCCCATGTTCCCCACCACTCCCTTGTCCCCAGTCCCACCTCTGTCCCCCCAAAGGGGTCCTGCTTTCAGAGGTTTCTCTGTGGGTGTGGCCCCCGGGGGGACAGGTGGCACTGGGGGACCATCAGGTGCTAAGCTGCGCGGTGGCCACGGGGACAGGTCCACTGTCCTTCACCTGGCACTGGGGAGGCTCAGGGACATTGCTGGGCCCCAGCCCCTACCGGGAGCTGTGCCACACTGGGGACAGTGACAGCAGCCACTAGCATTGCCGGGTAAGTGACAGGGACAGCACGGCTGGGAGCCCCCATTGCACGTCACCATCCTGGGGAGCAGGACCATTGGGCTGGGCCTGACCCCACCTCTGGAAACCCCCATCCCACCCATCCCAACCTCACCCAACCCTCATCTTCCCCACACCATCCCTGTCCTGTCCCAGGTCACAGCCCCCACCACTGCAGATCAGGGTCCTGGGTGACTGGAACCCTCGGGCTCCAGGTCCCCCACCCAGAACATCCCACCCATGACTTCCTCCTCCCACCTGTCACATCCATCCCCCACACCAGGTCACCGTCACTGCCACTGTGTGTCACCCTCACAGGTCAGCGGGACCCTCGTGATTGCACTGATTCCAGCCACAGCCTGCCCCAGCCTGCCCCATCCCACTCTCACTCCATCCTCACTGCACCCTGGCATCCCCTCCTCCCACATCCACTGATGGCCACAACCACGGCCACCTTGGGACCCTCTGTCTGTCCATGTCCCCAGCCACAGCATCCCCCATGTGACCCTCACATCCTACATGGCCACACTCATCCCACCCTCATCCACCCTGTCCCAATCACCCAATGCCAGCTGCCAGCCCCTCCCCCAGCCTCAGCCTTGTCTGTGTCCCCACAGTGCCCGTGGCCAATGCCACCATCACCCCCAGTCCCCCGGCACACCAGGTGCACACAGGTGACCCCGTGACCCTGCACTGCTCAGTGCAGGTGGGCTCAGCCCCTGTCACCTTCACCTGGCTGCACAATGGGCAGGAGGTGGCCCGGGGTCCTGTCCTGGAGCTTGGGGATGTCGATGTGGGACATTCAGGCACCTACCAGTGCGTGGCCACCAACCAGCTGGGACAGGACGGGCACCGCGTGTTCCGGGAACTCAGCCCTGAGCTTGCCCTGGAGGTGACACCACGGAAACCTGGGGGCACAGGTGAGGTTGCACAGGGTCACCACTGTCTTCTGACACCCCTGGGTTCTCGGTGACCTCAGTTTGTCCCCAGTTTCTTCCTGGCAGCGACGCAATGGGAACAGGACACAGAAGGGGTCACCTGAGGCCACAATGGTTGCAGGACCCCTGGGGTGACAGGTGACCCCACTGTGTCCCTCTCTGTCCCCAGCAGTGGCTGCAGGGGTCAGTGGCTCCCTGTTGTTCCTGGTCCTGCTCCTGGGTGTCATTGTGGCCTGGCACTGGTGGCACTGCATTGGTGGGTGACAATGGGGGGGCAGGGCTCCCAGAGAGGGGTGGGAAGCCCCCAGACTGAAAGGGGTGCTAGGGTGGCACCCACAGCTTCTGACTTGGGTCAGGCTGAGCTCCCTGTGACCTTGGCTGAGTGTCCTGGAGGATTTGGGGAAGTGTGGGAGTGTCACACAGAGATGTTGGGTTTTCTTTCAGGATCTTGGGGGATTTCTGAGGGACCCCCTCCCTGCTGGCTTGGGATTCAGGGTGCTCAGGGCACTGGTTCAGGGGTTCTGGGGGGCTTTAGAGATGCTCAGGGGTCCTGGAGGAACTGAGGGTAAGGTGGGAGTTCAGGATTCCCATGGGTGGTCAGGGCCCTGGGGTCCCCACACTCACCCCTTCCCTCTCTTTTGCAGCCACCAGGAAGCTCCAGGAAAGGTGAGTGGGGGGCTCCAGTCACAACCCCTCTTCTACTCTCACACCCCAAACCCCCCATGTGCTCCCAAAGCCCCTCTATCCCCACAGGGCACTTCCACAGCCCCTGCCCCCCCCTGAGGAGGAGGTTCTGTACAGCCATGTCGTGATCACTGAGCGGGCAGGGGGTGAGTACAGGGACAGGGAAATACAGGGACATGTCACCCACTGGTGTCACCCCCCAGCCGGGTGCCCCCAACCAGTGTCTCTCACAGGGCCCCGCTGTGCCACTCCCCCCAAGGACACCACGGTGACCTATGCAGAGCTGCCAGGACCCCATGGACGACCACAGGACCCCAGTGACATCTACGAGAGTGTGCCGTGACACTGAGGAAACTGAGGGGCACTGGGAGACACTGGGGATCCCCTTCTGTGGGGGAGATATGGGACGGATGTGGACTGGAAAGGGACAGGCGTCCGGAAGAGTGTCGGATTGTAACGGGAAGGGACAAGGCACATTCCAACCCCAGAGATAAGCTATCTCAAGGACACCAGTTCCTCTCTCTCCTTCACAAACAATACCAGTACTTTTCCATCTCCCCCCAAGGAAATGTAGTAAGACCCCTCTGATGTAGGGGAGGACCAGATAGTATTTAAACTGCATGTTTCAAATAATAAATGCTCTTAACCGTCCACCATACTGGTGTCTGCGTGTTATTAGCCCGAGCGCCACACTAGCTTGTGGTTGCCGTGCCGCAAAGTCCTAAAGCCGAGCCACCGTGGTTGTGGCTGCAAAGCAGCAGCAACACCCTTCCCCTGGGCTTCTGTGGTTGCCATCCTGCCCAAGGTGGTGGTAAGGAGAAGGGGTGGGTGCACAGAGCACCCAGTGCTCCCCATTCCATCTCCCAGTACCACCAGGGGTTCCCCATTCCCCCTCCGTGTCCTCCCAGTAAAACCAGGGGCTCCTCCTTTCCCTACCCAGTATATCTGTACTCCCATTGGTTGCATATTCCCCCTCCCAGGCAAGGAGGGCACAAGACCTGTTCCAACACTGTTCAGTCCAAAAAGCAGCTTTTTGGTAAAACGGGCAGAAATAGCCTTTGCTCAGCTCTGTTGGGCTTTACAAATGGGATTCTTCAATTTCAGGCTGCCACTAGAAACCAGGGGCTGCTGCCCCTTCCCCTGCCTGTGGAGGAACAAAGGTCCCAAAGGGCTGAGAGGGAAAGCCCCTCAAAAAAGGAACAAACCCTGGAATTTTCTCCTAACACGTTTCCTTCACCAGAGGCGCCTAGGAGGGCCCTGGCCCTTCATTGCTCTGATGGCCAAAGTGGCCTTCAGGAGGCTCTGGATTCTCTTCTCCCTTGTCCCAAACCCCTTCCTTTGCCATGTTCCCCACACAATGACATCACAAGGGCCCTGTGGGTGTTCCTGAGCCTCCCCCTTTTCCAGGTCAGTCAGGATCAGGCCATGGCACAGGTTGGAGTGTCAGAGACAGGAAAAGTTTGATGTCTTGAGACATTTTGGAACACCAGTGTGTGGCAGGAATGGGTCAGGCTTTGCTTTTGATGAGACAGGGCCCCACCTGTCAATCAGTCTGTCAGGCATGGCACACTGGGAACAGTGTGACACTCTGCCTAACCCAGCTCCTGAGTGGCCGGGTGACCAGAAATCCCAGCTGGGGGGAGGGACCTTGTTGGCCCAAGGGCTTAAAAGGCAAAGCATGAGGTGGCCCTGTGTCTGACTGTGTCTTCTCTTGGAGGGTCTGCCCCATCCATGCTGGAACCCAGGAGTTGGTAACTGTCTTGGTTTAAAAGAGAAATGTCTGCCAAGGAAAGCAGGAACCTTCCTGGAATGGAAAGAAGATGCATGCTTAAAAAATGTTATAATTTAAGAAATTTTGGGGTTTCCAGGAAAACATGCAGGGAAGTGTATAACAACTCGTTACTAGAAAATTTTTAGAAAAGAACAGAAACCAACACAAACCCAGAACTTTCCCATCTGCTCAGGGCTGGTTTTTCAAATTTGGTGCAGTTGTGACGGAGTGCTCCCAGTAGGGAGCGCTGCAGGGAGCAGGCCCGGCCTGCAGGGGCGCTGCAGGGAGCACGCCCAGCCAGCAGGGGGCGCTGCAGGGAGCCCTCCCGGCCAGCAGGGGCGCTGCAGAGAGCATTCTTGCCCAGCAAGGGGCGCTGCAGGGAGCATGCGCGCCCAGCAGGGGGCGCCCCAGGGCCAGAACGAACCCCTCAGGGGCCATGGTGGCCTCAGCCGGGAGGAAGGAGGGGAAATCGCTCCTTTTGCAAACTCATCACCACCAATAGGGCCCGGCACCGCCACTGGCAGCGGGCAGAAGCGGCCAAGGCAGCAGGTTGGATTGTAGTGCCCAGTGGCAGCGTAGCAGCATCCTGGGGCCAGGCACACACCCTGCAGAACACACATGACCACTCTCCCCGATCCTGAATAGAGGGAAGGCAGCACCGACTGCCCAGCCAAGTCTCAGGGACACAACAGCACCTCTCATGGCTTTATGCCACAATTCTTGGAAACCCTCAGCCTTTCCCTCCCTTTTCCTCCTTCAGCCCTTGCACAGTAGCTTTGGGGATGTTGAATTGCCCTGAGATGGTGAGGAAAGCAGGTGCTCAGTGCTGCCACTGCCAGGGCTCCTCAGGGGGCTCCTCCAGCCCACCTTTGGAGTTCCTGCTCTTCCTGGGTCACTGCTGGTCCCCACACAGCAGCCACAGGGAGAGGAGCAGGAGGAGGAGGAGAGCAGAGCCACAGCCCCAAGGGCTCTGTAGCTGCAGCTGGAGCACAGGGACAGCCCAGGCTGGGAGCAGTGGCTTGGGAGGGCAAAATGGGGTGAAACTGGAGCTGGTTGGGCCAATGCCCCTGTTCTGCTCTGGGCGCTGAAGACCCTCAACGAGGTGTTGTAATTAGGGCGGGGGTCCCTAAAGCTCCACTGTGCTCCTAAACCATCCCCATGCACAAACACACGGCTCCGCTGCCTCTCCTACGGATTTTTAGCATTGGACACATTTCTGGGGACAGGTGCCCCCAGCTCTACCCACAAGGAGCTTTTTGGCTGCCAAGAAGGTTTTCTGGTGGTTGTTTCTGGTGCTGGGGATAATTCAGTGCCTCTGCCATGTGGCCGGTGCTTGACGCTGGACGGCCAGAAAGGCCGAGCTGGAGCAGCGGCTGAGGCGGGAGCGGCTGGAGCAGGTGGCCATGGGAACAGCACCTGGCCATGCAGGTGGAGCAGGAGTGCCGGGAATTGCACAGGGTGCTCAGGTGAGGCCCAGGGGGCCGAGGCATGGTTGGGGAGCCCTTGCCATTGGTGCTGCCCCGAGATTTTGGGACAGAGCAGTGACACCCATCAGCCTCCAATACTCCCTCAGGGCTCAGGCACAACCTGACAGGAGGTCCCGAACCAGGCCTTGGGGATAATTCCAGTGCCCCTGGACTTGTTCCCGACAAAGGGCAGCGCTCCAGGAGCAGTTGGCACATGCCAAAGGATCAGCCTGGGGCTGCTGGAGCCCGAGTGCTGCGGGCAAGGAGGGTGTGAGGGAGCCGGCCCCGCTCAGGTGGCGCTGCCTGAGGAATGTCTCATGGTGCAGGAGCTCGACAGCCTCTGCTGGTGCCAGCCCTGCGGCTGTCGGGGGGCGCGGCCGGAGGGGCCGGGGGGCAGCAGGTGGGAGGGGCTGGGATGGAGGCACCGGGACCCCACTGGGGAGCCCGAGGGTGGAGGGACCGAAATGGCCGAGGGGAGACCCTGGCAGGGCGGAGGAGCAGAGACCCTGGGCTGGGGTCTGAAGAAAGGAGGGAGCGGCAGGGTGGTCCCAGAGAACTGGGAAGGGGCCCAGCTGCCATTGCGCTGTGAGTGCCGGGATGGTTCCAGGGTGTCTGAAGTGACAGTTACTGAGGTGGCTACTTTGGACTGTCCAAAGCCACTTTTGTGATGTGTCGGGACTGCCCGTTGCCAGGGTAACGCCACCACAGATTCGGACACTCGCGGGGTGCCATGGAAGGGGTGGGGAAAGGATGGGGCAGAACCCTGTCTATTCCCCGTGACCTGTACAGGTGAGGAGGGCAGGGATGGAGCAACTTTGGGGACACCTGCAATCCACACAGGGTCACTCCCCACAGCCACAGCATGGCTGCAGGGCAGATCCCCTGTTCGATATTTCCACACTTTTCCCTCTTGTTTGCCAGCCTCACCCAGAACCAAAACTTTCTTTCTAGGAGGTTCCAGAGGTCTGCAAGTTTAAGACAGGAAGGTGGAGGATCCAGGTCAGGTTGTTGAGCAGATTATTATTGTCTTTGCAGTACTTCCGGAGCTCTCTCAGCCCCTTGGGTAGACAGGGACCAAATGATCAATTGCTGCATTTCCGCACTGCTTCCCTCACAGCTGCCCCTGCAGGGGGCGTTTCCAGCCAGCCCTGCTCTGAAAACCATCCAAGGCCCCCACAGAGCCACTGCTTGGGCTCCCATTGCCTTCTGTGCTTCTTGCAGGCTGAGCAAACCACAGGCACGCCTTCTTCCCCCACAAATTCTCACCTTTGCAGCAGCTCAAAAGCTGCCAGAATCAAAGCCCAGGGGGTGGGCGGGGGAGGGAGACCTGGCTCAGGTGCTGGCTGCCAGCTGGGGCTGGCCAGAGCAGGGCTGGCCAATGCCCATCCCTGTGCCCTGGGGCTGGGCCATGGCTGGGCCCCACCCTTGCATGGCCACTGGCTTCAAGGAGGAGCACTGGGGAGCTCCTTCCTGCCTGCCTGGGGCTCCATTCCCAAGCTGCTCTTGCCTGCTCAGATCCTGCAGGGGACCAGCAAGGATGGAGAAGTCTGGACCCCTCCTGAGCTGCCATCCACCAGGACAGGACCCCCTTGGCCAGCATGTGTCCCCCCCTGGGACTGGGCCCCCCTAGAATGTGTCACTCCCAGAACAGGGAACCCCTGAACGGGACATGACCTTCCTGGATGACCCCAGAACCAAATCATCCCCCCACACAAACGGCCTCTTCCTTCTGCTGCAGGAAAGACAAAGTGTTGAGCGGACAAAGCTGGACACACCCATCCCCCACAGCCACCCTAACCTCCTCCTGCTGTTCCTGAACCCCTTTTCCCCTTCCCTGGTGTCCCCCCAATACTTTCCCTTATCAGATGCTCCCCAGGATCATAAAGCCATGGACTGAGAGGTGCCAAAATGAGGAAAAAAGGAAGGAAATGGAAATGAAGAGAGGAAAATATCCTCTGGGGATGAGGGGACACAGGCACAGATCACCTTGGAATCTGCATAGGGTGATCACCAGGCCAGGAGCACGTTGGGTGGGCTGTGCTGGGTTCTGGGTCATGCAAAATTTTGAGGCACCCAGGGAAGGAACTGTGACCCATTGGCCCACCCAGCCGCAGCCCATCCCTGGGACCCCCATTCATTATGTTCCCTCTCCCTGGGCCGGCCATTCCCCAGGATCTCCATGGCCCAGGACCCCATTCCCAAGGGACCCTGTCTCATTCAACCCATCCCCTGAAATCCTCCTTCACCCAGGACCTTTATTTCCCCAGGACTCCAAAATCCCACAGGAACCTCCATTCCCCTGGCACACCCATCCCATGACCCCAGATCCCTGGAGCCCACGTTCCCCTGGGACTCCCAGCCCTGAGTCCCCCCAGACATGGGGACCCCCATTCCCATTGCACCCCCATCCCCAGTGACTCCTCCCCCTCAAGACCCCCATTCCCCAGGGACCCCAGCCCTGGGACCCCCCATTCCCCTGGACACCCAAATCTGGCTCCCCAAACCCCCTGAGCCCCCCATGCCTGAGAACCCCATGTCCCCCTCTGTGCCACCCAGCCTTGTCCCCAGCCTGTCCCCACCCTGCCCACAGCCTGTCCCCAGCCTGTGGTCACCCTGCCCCCATGAAGGGGCACCCACACATGATGATGAGAGCTGAGCTCGCTTCCTTCCACCCTGGCTGAAAAGCCGCCACCCAGGGGACAGCCACCCCTGGCAGTGAGTGACAGCCAGCCTGGATGGCCGGGACATGGGGATGGCTGGGAAGGTGGCACTGCTCCTGTGGGGTGAGTGCCCTGGGAAGGGGCCAGGGATGGGCCCTGGTGAGGCAGAGACTGGTGGGGAGGGGGCACAAGGGGGCTGCGTGGGTTCCCTGAGGTCCCCAATGCCATCAGAGCCTCTGCATGAGGTGACCCGGGGTGGTGGGGTGGGTGTGTGGACAGGAGAGGTGGGTTGGTAACTGGAAAGACAGGAATGTGGGGGGAGGAATTATGAGGCTGATGCAGTTGAGGGGACAGGGACAGGGGCACAGGGGTGCAGGGACATGTACAAGGGGACAAGCACCATGTGGATGGGCCTTGGGGACAGAGGCCTTGGGGCTGATGAGGGTGACTTGTTCCAGTATGGCTTGGCCCTCGCATCCCCAATTCTGGGGTGTCCATGATGTCCCTGTCCCATGAGCAAAGGGTGCCCACAGTGTCCCTGTCCCCAATGGGTCCATGCCGCACAAGGACAGTTTTTGGACAGCCCCCACACTCTGTGCCCCCGGGTGCCACTGTCCCCACAGTGCCACCCACATCCAGCCCTGTCCCTTCTCCCTTCCAGCCCAGACCCTCGGCCTCGCTGGTGAGTCCTCAGAAGATGCCATGTCCCTGACCTGCTGTCCCCAGCCCTAAGGTGGCCCTGGCAGGCTGGTGTCCCCTGTCACCCACAGGTGCCCAGGCCACCCAGCTCCTGGTGGAGCCCCCCTGGATGCCGGCAGTGCTGTGGGACTGGGTGACACTGACCTGCCAGGGCTCGGGGACCGCTGGTGTCACCACCTGGTACAAGAATGGGCGGCGATGGGGGCAGGAGGGACCCAACCATTTCACTGTCACCGACAGTGGCACCTACATGTGTGACAGACCTGGCAGTGGGCTCAGCCCCCCCGTGAGAGTCTTAAATGGTGAGAAGGGTTTGGGTGTCCCCAGCCTGGCACCTGCTGGGACCCCAAGGGCTCTGGGTGGGCTCCACACCATGGGTCACCCCCTTGGTGTGACCAGAGCCCATCCCCTGCACACGAGGACATCTTGGAACATCCCAGTGTGAGGGGACCCTGTTTGTGGAATTGGAGACCACAGGTGTGCTGGGTGTGACACAATGGGGAGTGCCAGTTACAATGGGTCCCCTCCGGTGTCCCATCTGTCCCCCAGATCTGTTGGTGCTCCAGGTGCCGGCGTGGTTGCTGCTGGAGGGGGACACGGTGACACTGCACTGCCGGTGCTGGCAGGACAATTCACTGACCTGGGTGTCCTTCTACCACAAAAATGAGAAACTGCAACTGTTTAGGGATAAGACAGAGCTGTCCCTGTCCCCTCTGCAGCTGCACCACAGCGGCCACTACCGCTGCAGGGGCTGGGTGGACTCCGAGATATCACGGGGGTGGAAGGAGTCAGCGCCAGTGACAGTGACAGTGCACGGTGAGCACCACACAGCCATCACCCCGACACCCCCACAGCCCCTCCCCAGGGACATGGGGTCACAAATCCCTCTCCCCTCTCCTTCCCAGAACTCTTCCCGGTGCTGGTGCTGGAGGGTCCCCCCGAACCCACCGAGGGCTCCCCCCTCAATCTCAGCTGCCTCAGCACCCCCAGCCCCCTGCGGCCTCCAGTCCCACTCCTGCACCTCTTCTACCAGGACGGGCAGTTGGTGGGGGGCCCGCAGTTGTCCCCACAGCTCCTGGTGCCTGCCGTGGGGGTTTCCCACTCGGGGAATTACAGCTGCCAGGTGCGCTCCCAGGGTGGAGTTGTGCAGAAGAGCAGCGCCTGGCTCCGCGTCACGGTGCGCAGTGAGTGCAGGGATGGGCACAGGGAGACCCCACATCCCTCCCCAGGTCCCTTTGCCCTGCCTGGGCCAGTTCCCCATCCTTTCCCAGGTCCCTCATCGAGTCCCCCAGCCCTACGTGGATGCCCCCATCTTTCTTGAAAACTTTTTCCCCCCATCACTGCTTGGGTCCCAGTTCCTATTCCCCCCATCCCATCACTGGCTACCTTCACTCCCTCCGTGGGTCTGCTTATCACTCTCTGATCTCCCCACGGTCCCCAAGTCCCACCATCCCCTCTCTGGGTCCCCACACCCTCCCTGGTATCCCCCTCACCACTTTCTACATGTCCCCTTCCAGAACCCCCCCATCGTTCCTGAGGTTCCTTTTTAAGCCCCGCCCAGCACTGCACCCCCTGTTCCTCTCTGGGATCTTCCTGACTTCAGACCACCACTACCCAGTTCCTCACATTTGCCTGGTGTTCCTCCTACCTGCAGAGATCCCACTCTCAGGGGTGTCCCTGTCAGCGCAGCCCCCCGGGGGACAAGTGGCACTGGGGGATCACCTGGTGCTCAGCTGCACGGTGGCTACAGGGACAGGTCCCCTGTCCTTCTCCTGGCACCGGGGGGGCTCAGGGACACCACTGGGCACTGGCCCTTGCCTGGAGCTGCGCCACGTTGGGGACAATGACAGTGGCCACTATCACTGCCGGGTCAGCAATGGGGACAGTATGGCCGAGAGTATCACCCTGAATGTCACAGTCCTGGGTGAGTGGGACTCTCAGGCTTGGAGTGACCCCACCCATAGCACCCCCATCCCACCTCGCCAGGTGCCAGCCCCTTCTGTGTCCCCACAGTGCCCGTGGCCAATGCCACCATCACCCCCAGTCCCCCGGCACACCAGGTGCACGCAGGTGACCCTGTGACCCTGCGCTGCTCGGTGCAGGTGGGCTCAGCCCCTGTCACCTTCACCTGGCGGCACAATGGCCAGGAGGTGGCCCTGGGTGCTGTCCTGGATCTTGGGGACGTTGATGTGGGACATTCGGGCACCTACCAGTGCGTGGCCACCAACCAGCTGGGACAGGACGGGCACCGCGTCTTCCGGGCACTCAGCCCCGAGCTGGCCCTGGAGGTGACCCCTGGCTCACCCTGGGTCACAGGTAGAGTCACACGTGGTCACTAGGTTTTTCAAGACCCTCTGGGGTTCAGGGTGACCCCGATGTGTCCCCCTCTGTCCCCAGCAGTGGCTGTGAATGTCGGCAGGACCCTCCTGTTCCTGTTCCTGCTCGTGGCTGTCATCGGGGGCTGTCACTGCTGGCACCGCTGGGGTGGGTGACAATGGGGAGGGGATGGGGGTCCTGGAGTTAGGGGAAGCCCCCAGAGTTGGGGCAGATATGGCGCAGCAGCCAGGGCCCCTGAGCTGGGGGAAACTGAGCCCACAGTGACCTCGGCTGGGGGTCCTTGGGGATGTGGGGAGAATTTGGAGGGTCTTTGGCTTCCAGGGCATTTCTGGGTGGCCGTTGAGGAACATTGGGGTGGTACTGGGAGCTCCTGAAGGGTTTGGGGAGCTCTTGGAGGGTGGTGCAGGGATGTTGGGGGATCTTTCTGGGGTCCTGGTGTTTTTTGGCTGTGCCCCTCCCTTCCAGCCTTGGGGTTCTGGGACTCAAAGGGTTGGGTACGCTGTGGGGGTTGGAGACACTATGGTGATGCAGAAGTTCTGATGGGTTGGAGGGTGCTTGGAGTGTCTGGGGGGAATCAGGGCTCCAGTGGGAATTTGGGGATCCTGTGGGTGTTTGGAGCTGCTGAGGTCCCAGGAAGGTTCAGGGGTCTCGAGGTCCCTACAGTCACCCCCTCCCATTTTCCTTGCAGCCACTAGGAAGCCTCAGGACAGGTGAGTGGGGGACTCTGACCGGGACTCCCCTTTCCCCTCCCCAGACACCCCTCAGACCCTCCCTTATCCCCACAGGACCCCCCCGAGGAGGGGGAGGTGCGGGACCCTCACATCATGGGCACCGATCAGGCAGGGGGTGAGTACAGGAGGGGACAGGGACACATCACACATGGATGTCACCCCCCACCCAGGTCCCCACAACCGCTGTCTCTTTTAGGCCCCCCCGTGCCACATCCCCCCAGGTGACCTACGCGGAGCTGCCGGGACAGCACGGGCGACAGCGGGACCCCAGTGACATCTACGAGGACATGCTGTGATACTGGGGACCCTGTGGGCACTGGGGCCTGC
This sequence comes from Acrocephalus arundinaceus, assembly GCA_021534815.1. Classification (NCBI taxonomy): domain Eukaryota; kingdom Metazoa; phylum Chordata; class Aves; order Passeriformes; family Sylviidae; genus Acrocephalus; species Acrocephalus arundinaceus. The sequence continues at coordinate 100,644 of JAJEOU010001916.1, forward strand.
CCAAGGGCATCTCCCGTGTGTGTCCCCCCTCAACTCCCATGCGTGCCACCGTACCCAAGGGGTGGCCACGAGTGGGAGGTGCCAAGTGAAGCTTCCCTGAGCTCCCCAGTCCAGTGCTCCCAGTGCTCCCAGTACCCCCAGGGGCTCCCCATTCCCTTCCCCAGTGCCAGGGGGCACAGGACTCTTGTCCCTCCCATTGCACCCAAAATGCAGCTTTTTGATTAAACCCGGAGAAATGGTTTTTGTTTGTTCAGCTCTGCCCGGTCAGCTCAGACAGAGGAGGGTCCCGGTCAGGTTGTTGAGCAGATGGGTGTGGGATTTGCAGGATTTTTAGGGCTCTCTCAGTCCCTTGGGGACAGGGACAAAATGATCAATTGGGGCATTTCCGGACTGGTTCCCTCCCAGCTGACCTGCAGAGGGGAAGGATCTGCTGCTCCCTGTTTGTCCCCTCTCGGTGACACTGGCCAAGGGCTCGGGGACCTGTGGTGGTGCCACCCTGCAGCCACGGGCACCAATCCTGCAGCCCCTCGAGCCCCTTGGGCCGAGCTGGAGCCTCGGGATGGAGCCCGGGGTGGACAGGGGTGTCCCCAAATCCCACCCCAAAGCCCGCCTCAGCTCCAGCCCTGCCCGGTGCCCAAAGCCCCGCATTCGGCACTCCTCGAGCGGCGTCTGAGCCCCGGAGCCACTGCGGAGCCTCCGCTGGACCTGGCACTGGGGTGGGCAGGGGGCGCCAGGAGGGAGGTGCTGGGAGGGCAGAGGGGACCGGGGAGCCCGGGGAGGAGCCCCTGGCACTGCGGGAGCCGAGTCCTGGCCTCAAGTCACTGTTGCAGGGCACGGCTGCCATCGCTCTGCCAGGGCCAGGACTCTCCCAGGCTGCTGGCACCCACGGTGGCCATGTGTCCCGAGCGGCTGTGACAGCATGTCCGAGGACCCTGTTGCCATCTAGGAGGGGTTACCACCCCCAGCCCCAGCACGGCCGCAGGGCTGATCCCCTGCTCGATCTTTCCACACTTTTTCCTCTCATCTGGCAGCTGCAGCCAGAACCCAAATATTCTTTCCGGGATATTCCAAAGAGCTGCCGCCTCGTGAAGGCCGCCTGGATGCCGGCGGTGCTGTGGGACCAGGTGACACTGATCTGCCAGGGCTCGGGGACCCCAGTGCCACCACCTGGCACAAGGATGGGAAGCGCTAGGGGCAGGAGGAGCCTGACAATTTCATTGTCACTGTCAGTGGAACCTACAGGTGTGACAGACCCGGGACTGGGCTCAGTCCTGCTGTGAGCATTTCAAATGGTGAGGGCAGGGACAGGGATGGGTGCCCTCCCCAGGGTTCTGCATGGTCTGGTGTGACAGAGCCTGTCCCCTGCACGCAGGGACATCCCAGTGCATCCCAGCATTTTTGGAAACTCTTAGTGCAATGAGGGGCCCCTGGTGTCTCTTGGTGCCAACAGGACGCCACAGAACCCTCCTGTGATGGGACCCCTCTGTCCCACAGACCGGCTGGTGCTGCAGGTGCCACCGCGGGCTCTGCTGGAGGGGGACGTGGTGACACTGTGTGGCCAGGGCTGGCTTGACAAGCTGGTCACTGGGGTGCAATTTTATCATGAGAAGAAAAATCTGAGTGTGTTCTTCTGGGGAACAGAGCTGTCCCTGACCCCGCTGCAACTGCACCGCAGCAGCCGCTACCACTGTGGGAGAGGGGTGAGCACGCACTGCCACTGTGGTGGGAGTCGATGCCAGTGACAGTGCATGGTGAGCACTGCCAGAGGTGGCACCTGACACCTCTGCACCTCCACAGCCCCTCCCAGAAGATTCGGGGTCACTGTGTGTGGGCTCGGTATTTCTGGGCCTGAGTGAATTCGCAGCCTGTGAACTTGCAAGCTCCTTTCCCAAGGGAAAACTTTCAACAGTTTTCTTTCCCAAAACATCCTTCCCTGTTTTCCCAAATATTTCTAAGTGGGCAGCGGTTTTTCTCAAAACAATCTTCCTCAGCTGTCATTTACAAAGGGAAGAGGCATCAGTTCTACTGACCAATGAATAGTTTTTTAGCTTAACATGCTATAAAAGGAACCAAGAAACTTGTAATAAAGCCACCTGATGTTCTCAGAAACTGGCAAACTGGAGTCTGTGTCTTCTTTTTGTGTCCTACTGCAACATCTGGTGACCCCTTGTGGCACTGCATCTGGTAGACACCGATGTGTGCAGTCGGCTGTGAGGTAAACCATATCCCTCCCTGAGCTAAAGGAAAAGAGGGGTTTCTTGGTAAAGGCAGCCCACGAGCTTTTTGCCAGCTTGTTCTCCCTTCATTAGGGAGCTCCATTTTTGGAAAAATTATGATCTCTACCTTAGACCCATGAGGATGAATTCATCATAGAGGTCTGGAGAGACATTTTGGAGCTAAGAGGGGCAGATATCTCCAGAGAGCATTTTAAAACCCTATATCTCTGGGGCAGAGAGGGAGGCATTTTCCCTAGTGCTGAGAAGGCGATTTCCAAGAGCCTGTGGCAGTCTTTGGGGGACAGACTGCATGAAAGTCTGTATTCTGGAAATGCATCTATCGTGAATTTAATAATATCTTGGAAAAGACATATCGTGGTGCTTCAAAGCTATGGAGAGACTCCCAGTTCAAGTGCCAGTTTGGAAGTTTCTGCAAATGAAGGTAGCCTTCACAGTGATCTCAAATCAGATGCAGAGACTGATGATGGACTCCTGGAAGACATAGCAGGAGCTGGGGCAGACTCTGAATCTAGCCGTGCGTTGGGATCCCCCTCGCCCACCCAAGTCACCATGTTCAGTTCAGTTTCCACTTTTTCTAGTGGATTTAACCCTTGGGAAAGGGCTTGGGCTCCTTGCACTGTGTTGAGGGTGGTCAGTGAGACAGGGGTGGGCTCGGGACCCTCGGGACTACCCCTGTCCCGGCCCCATGGACACCGCGTCTCTTGGCATTTGGGGATCTGTGAGACAGCAGGGACCAGCCCATTCCCCATGGATTTACCACGGTGGTGAGGGGAACGGGCTGGTAGGGCCACCTGTGCTGGTGGCAAAATCAAGAACGATCACTACGTGGTGTCCACATTGTGGTCTGTGTACACGGTACACGCTGGGGCCCGCCAATACCATGGGCACGGCCCCTGCTGGTGGCAGTGCTGCATCTGCGGTGCAACTGGCCCCTGCCATCGGGGAGGGGATGGGTCCACTGCCAGATGTGCACTGCCCGCTGTGCCTGCACAGCCAATGGGAGCACCTGCACAGTCAGTGGGACTGCCGGCAGGCTCGGTCTTGGTAGACCTTTTCTCAGATTCCGTCCCTGCGGGGTGTCAGCCTGCTCCCCTTTGCCCAATGCGAGCAGCACCTTCAGTGTGCACCTGTGTAACGTCCTCCCCTGCCCACACGGCCGGCCAGGGCACAGGGCGGAGTGGTGGCTCCGCTGGCCTGGCCCCTGCCAGTGCCCCATTCCTCCCCTGCCCCAGGGAAGAGTGGTATGGCGGCGGTCCTGCTCTGAGCCACACTGGATGCGAGTCCCACCAGGACCAACGCCTTCCATGAGACCCTCTGCCCTCGCTGCAGCTGCCGGCACTGCTAGGTTGTTAGTGGGTGGGGGCTCCACTGGGGCTGGAGTGGCCCCAACGGAAGTGGTGGCAGCGGTTCCTGTCTCCAGAGGGTTCGGGGCTGCA
>JAJEOU010002834.1:0-18576 GCA_021534815.1 Acrocephalus arundinaceus
GCTGGGCACGGCTGGCAGGGCCACAGGCACCCAGGCCTTTGTCCCCTGGCTCTGGCAGCGCCTCTGGAGGCCCCACTGAAGGAACTTTCCTTTCAGGGGCTGCACTTTGCTCCTCCCTGGCCCCTCCCTGAGGAGGCTGGCAGGGGTTGCAGTTTGATGCCATTTGTCCTTGCTGCCCCTCCCATCCCAGTGCCCCACAAACAGCCCCGAGCCACCCGTGAGGGACAGGCCCTGCTGTGCCAGGCCTGGGCTCAGGGCTTGGCCTTTCTGCTTCCTCCAGCCAGCCCAGGCCTTGCTCAGCATTGCAGTTCCTGCTGCTGTGCCCCGAGCTCCCTCAGCTGGTGTTGGAAAGGGACTTGAGGTACCTCGATCCTCTCAGCTGGCATATAAGAGAAAACAACAAACTTCTCAGGAGGGTGGAGAACAAACTTTGAGTTGCAAACTTCAGAGAATGAGGTACTTGGGAAATCTTAAAGCAACATGGAATTACAGTACATCACTTGACAAAGCACTAACTGAGCCAACTCAAACCTGCACAATTTCAGGTTCTCAAGATTTTGAGAAGAGGAAGTCAGGAGAAGGCACAGAGAGAGATCCACAGTCACCCTTGGATCCAGCACCATCTCAGCTGCTATGAGCTCTGGGGCCGTGGGACGTGTCAGTGTCACACCCATGTCACAGCCTCACCTGCCCTGGTCTCTCTCACAGGTGGGGTTTTTGGGGTGCCACGGGCTTGGCAACCACTTTGGGGCTGGACCAGAGGCTGCAGTGACTGGGGCTGGGGCAGTGACCACCCCACCTCTTCAGAACTTGCCCTGCCCCCCAAACACACACTGCAGATGTCTGGGGCCATTCATCATTTCTCTGCTCTCCAGCACTGAGGCAACGGACTCTGGCTGCAGCTCTGAGCTCGTACCCAAGGCAGCCACCCCTGGCAATGGTGCTCCATGGAGCTGCTTTCAGGAACCACCACAAGAGTTTGGGTGCCCCAAAAAAGCCGCAGAGATGTGGGATACCCCAAAATCTCTTCAGGAATGTGGAATATCCAAAAAATCACTCAGTAACAGGCTCGTCTCCCTTCATCATCCCCAAACTTTGGCTCTCTCATTCCAGACCCCGCCCCACCTCCCCAGTCCCAACCCCTGCTGGACATCAACATCCCCTTCCCAAACCATATTTCACCCATTTCACACCTCCCAAACCCCATCCCACCCATCCTGCCCCAACCAATGCCCACCTCACTCCTCCTGATTTCCATCCCACTTTACCCAATCCCCTTCCAACCCCATTCGACCCTGAAGGGCTCTGGAATCAAGTCATTTTGGGGTGGGATTGAGTGGTTTTCAGGTGACAGATAAAACCCTCTTGTCTCTTTGAGTGCCAAGAAGTGGAGAAAACAACACCAAATATCCCCCAAACCCCCAAATCCTTCCAAGTATCTCTCTGATCCCAGATTCCACTGAAACACTAGTTAAAAGTGAGACTTTGGATGCCTTTGATGAATTTGATTTTTACCCCAGTTATTTCTGTTTTAAAATAATGAAGGTGAATCAAAAGAATATTATGGACCACCAAGCTAAAGGACCACCAGCCCAGTGTCTTTCCCAGCACAGATCACTGGGAATGTGGATCACCAGGATTCTGCCCATTGTGGATCCTCTGATTCTGGATGAAGTTGGAACAGTGGAGGGAGCTCTTCCTGCAGTCGGGGTGCTCGAAGGGCTTCCCTTAGCGGTGCCTCCGTTGGTGTTGGGTCAAGTCAGAGCTCTGGGTGAAGCTCTTCCCACACTGGGGACACTCGTAGGGCCTCTCCCCCGTGTGGATGCACCGGTGGGTGATGAGGGTGAAGTTGTGCCTGAAGCCCTTCCCACAGTCAGGGCAGCGGAAGGGCCTCTCCTCAGTGTGAATGTGCTGGTGCACAAGGAGATGGTAGCTGCTCCGAAACCTCTTCCCACACTGGGAACACTCATAGGGCCTCTCCCCAGTGTGGATCATTTGGTGGATGATCAGTTGAGACCTCTGGTTGAAGCCCTTCCCACATTCCCACACTTGTATGGCCTTTCCTCAGCGTGGATGTTCTGGTGTCGGATCAAGTTGGATCTCTGGCTGAAGCTCTTCCCACACTGGGGACACTCGTAGGGCCGTTCCTTGGTGTGGATCCTCTGGTGGCAGATCAGGCTGGATCTCTGGCTGAAGCTCATTCCACATTCCCCACACTCGTAGGGCCTCTCCCTGGTGTGGATGCGCTGCTGGGTGACAAGGGTGGACTTCTGTTTGAAGCTCTTCCTGCAGTGGGGGCAGAGAAATGCCTCTCCTTTGTGTGAATCCATTGATGTGGCAAGGAGATCTGAGCTGGTCTGAAACTCCTTCCGACACTTGGGACACTTGTAGGGCCTCTCCCCAGTGTGGATCATCTGGTGCTGGGTAAGATTGAAGCTCCGGCTGAAGCTCTTCCCACTCCAAGCACTTGTAGGGCTTCTCCCCATCATGAAGCTGCTCATGGACCACCAGCTCCAAGCCCCAGATGAAGCTCTGTCCTCCTTCTTTGAACAGGGTGGGTATTTCCTCCTCAGAGCCACCTGGGATGGGTTTGGAGCCCCTCCTCATGCCGGATCGCCGGGTCTTTCCTTACTGTGGGAGTTCTGTCCTATGGATCTGCTCAAAACAGCTTCTTCCACAAGGTTCTTCCGAGGGGATTTGTCCTCCCTGGTCTCTGTCTTCAGGTCCTTGTCTGGGGTAGGAAGGACGAGAGAGGGTGGGATTTGCCTCCCTTCCAGAGGGAAGGCACAGGAGATCCTCAATGCATTCCCGGCAGGACGGCGTTGGCAGCAGGGTTGTCCTGAGCCGGAGCCCATGCTGGGCTGGGAGATGGGGCAGGAGAGAGGGGGAAAGGGGCAGTGATTTCCTCCTCACCTGCCTGGCTGTCCCAGGGCATCTTCCTCTTCCTTCCAGCGTTCTCCTCCATCTGGTCAAGGTTTTGGAATGGGAAATCCTGGTTTGGGGAAAAACAAGGGAAAGCACATTCACTTTAATGTTCCTCTGCCCAAGTCCATCTCTAGAAGCACCGACATCTGGTGCCCATATAAACTTCCCAAACACCAAGATTCAGCCCTGAAAATGCCTCCAAGGAATTTCCCACCCCAGGTCTCTCCCCTTTGGTGTTCAGGGATCCCCCCTGTCCCAGCTGCTGGGGGGTCACGCTTGCATTGAGGGTCCCCCATCTACTCAGTCCCAGCCCTCCCCAGGCTGCTGGGAGTCCCAGGAATACAAAAAGTTCCTCTTTTCAACCTCCCAACTTAGGGATGCTGGGGGATTTTGGGGGTTCCTGGGGTCCCTTCTCCCCTTTTTCTCTGTTTCAGGGTGCAGGGGGTCCAAGGAGTCCCCCTGCCCCTCTTTAGGCTGTTGAGGCTCCCACAAATCACGGCACTCCCCCCTTTTCTGGGGCCCCCACTTTGGGGTCTTGGGGGACACGGGGCTCTGCTCCTCCAGGCTGCCTCTGCTGGCAGCTGCCACCGGGACCCCCAATGCCCACCCAAGGGGCATTTTCCACTCAACTCTGGCAGCTCTTCATTCTCCAAAACTCCCCCCCAAAGAAAACCTCAGCTCAGTGACCTCCCAGATTATCTGGGTAAAGCTCCCTGTCTTGGTTTGGAAAGACAGGTGTCTGTAAGGAAGGCAGGAGCTCCTTTGAAATGGAGAACATAAACCCCCACATAAATCCACATAATTTTGAAATTACCAGGCTCTCATGCAAAGATATGGGAATAACAGTTCTTTAGTAAGTAAATAAAACTAAAAATTCAGTAGTAAGAAAAAGAAATGCTGACAGAGTCAGATACAACCTGACACCGTTAGCAGGGTGTTGGTAGCAGTGCAATCAAATCGTGGCTGCAGTCCTCCTGGACTCACAGATGTGCTTTTGTTGAAGCAATGATCCTGTACAAGGGTGCAGTTTTCCTCTGAAGGTCAGGGTGGTGAGATGGGTCTGGTGTTCCTCTGGGAATCCAGTGGAAACAGGCTGCTTGTGGTGTGTTAAATCTCAGATTATATCCAGGTAGGAATGCTTGGCTCCTCCCCCTGGGTGGAGCATCTCACAATGGGATGATGGAATTTGATCAGCCATGCAGTGAGACTCAATGGCCTTACAGAAGATATCTCCCTGGAGGGAGTGTGGGTGGTGGAAGAGATAAAGAACACTGCCCCACCTGGTTTGAACAGCTGGCCCATTAACAGAAGATATCCCCAGAGTTATGAGAAATGGGTCATGGAACAGTTCTTACTTGGGATCTCCAGTTGGTTTTGTTTTCAAACTGGCACACTGGGGAGAAGTGGGACCATGCTGGGAACTGCTGTGAGCAGGTTGGAGTGACTGGTCTACACTGTGGGCAACTGGGCATGACTGGGACTGTGCTGGGAGAGACTGGCATCATACTGGGGGTGACTGGGACATAGAAGGGGCAACTGGGAGCCACTGGATGAAAGTGGGAGGAACCTGGCTTGCTAGGGGCAAACTGCATCATAATGGGGAAGGACTGGCAGTGACTGGGCTCATAATGGGAGTGCAAGGAAACTGGAACCACACAGGGGGAGCAACTGGCTGATACTGGGAGCAGCCACTTTTGGCACCGGGACCCCCAAACCCTTTTCCTGGCCACCTCACCTCTCCCAAGCCCACCATTTTCTTTGGCCCTGGGACCCCTGTACTCCTATTCCTGCCATTCCCAGCACCCAGCCCATCCTTCCCCAGTCACTGAGGACACTTGTGACCCTATTCCCAGCCATCCTGGGTTTTCCCACATTTTGATGGGAATGGGGACACCTGACAGCCTTGGAGCTCCTTTCCTGACTACAGGGACCCACTTAACCACATGTCCTAGGGTGACATTATAATGTTTGCTTCCCCTGTCGTCTTTTGGGTGATGCCAGATATTACACCCTGTACCTTTAATATTGGGTCTGAGAGCAAAGGGGAGAGGGAAGCACGGTTTGTTTTTTTTCTCCAGGAAAACTCTGCTCCTCAGAGTGGCCTTGAAGTGGGGGAGTTCAGCACATGGCAAGACAGAGAGAGGCTCTGCTTTTTTTTCCCAGTTAGTTAGCTGTCGCTAGTTAGTTAGCTGTAGGTCTTGTAGCTAGATGAAGTATTTTTTCTTCTTTTTTTTTCCCCCTTTTTTTTTTTTTTTTTTTTTTGCCTCTCTTCACAACTGTTTTGATCTCTCTGGACTGAGGACCTGGGGGAAGTGCCAGGGGGCTTCCACCTGGGACCCACCCCACCAAGACAGCCCTGTGCAGCAACTCCTTTTTCTCCCGGTGCCTGAGGAACTGAGCAACAGAACACAGCAACTATCTTCGGCGGGGGACCTGCTCTGTAATTTGTCATCTCCCCAGAGCAGCACAAAGTTCCTGTCATCGGGTATTGTTCAATTTATTGTGCTGGGGAGTGCTTTGCCTGTTTAATAAACAGGTTTCTTTCCACTTCTCTCTGAGGAAGTCTTTCCCAAACTAGTTGGGGGAGGGGAGGGAGGGCCCCTTAGGAGGTTTTCTCCCAAATCTGCCTGAAAGTAGGACATCACACCAATCCCACATCTACCCATCCCCACCCTCCCCTTTTCTCAACCCTGGAACCCCCAAACCCCCTTCCCTGCTCTCCCAGCTCTCCCTTCTGCCCCTTTCCTTCACCCGTGACCCCCCAGACCCCAAATCTCCGTGTCCCCAGTTCTCCTCTCCCTGCGGTCCCTGCCCGTGGCGCTGTCGGAGCCCGGCCCGGGGTTCCCCCAGTTCCTGTCCATGGGGTCCCTGGATGGGATCCCCTTCCAGCGCCGCCACAGCCAGCGGGGCCGGGCGGAGCCGCAGCCGCCGGGGATGGCGGCCGGAGCCGAGCCGGGATATTGGGATGGCCGGAGCCGGCACAAGGAGCGGCACCGGCACGGGCCAGCAGGGAACTGCAGATGCTGCAGGAGCGGCACAGCCAGAGCGGGGCTCAGGGCGGGGAGCCGGGGCTGGGGGATCTGTGGGGCTGCCATGGCACCTGTGGGACTGCAGTGGGGATCCGTGGGGCTGGTGCCGGGATCTGAGGCGCTGGGATGTGCATCCATGCGGATCCAAGGGGCTGGGATTAGGCTCTGTGGGTCTCCATCAGACTCTGGGGCTCCGTGGGGCTGGAATGGGGTTCTGTGGGGCTGGGACACAATTCCGAGGGTCTTCATGGGTCCAATCCCTCCCCAGGTCTCCACACCTGCAGGAGGTTTCCAGCTGTGACCTCCTGTCCCATGGGAGCATCCGTGGATCCCATCAGCTTGGCTCCAACAGGCGGGAATTCCTCTCCTTCCAGACAGGATCCAGGGGATTTTTGGTCACCATTCACATGAGAATTCTGTAGATGCATCTCACAACCATCCCATTCCCATGGAATTCCATGGGCAGATCTCATCCCTGTCCCACTCCCGTGGAAGCTCCTTTCTGTTTCCCCCCAAACCCATCCTGGGGGGTCACCCTCTTCTTTGCCCTCCCACCCCCCACAAGACACCTGGGGGTTCCCCATGACCCACCCTGCCCCTCTGAAATTCCTCCTGGGTCCCCCGTCATTCCCCATGGGGATTCCCCCATGTCCCCTCCCCTAAGACTTCGGGGGGTCCCCCTGACCTGTCCATGCCCCTCCCCTGTTTCTGTCCCCCTGTGATGGTGGGGGTGGGGCCGAGTGCTGGTGCCCCCCTGCCTGCAGCAGATCCAGCAGTGAGGGGAGTTCAGGGGGTCCCTGAGCATTTGGGGTCCCCTGGGATTTGGGGTGACCCCTCAGGCCCCAGGATCTCCCTGAACACGCTGACACTGCCCGTGCACAGTGAGAAGGGTCAGACCTGGCACGGGGTCCCCAGCTCTGTCACCAGCATGGCCGAGGTATCCCCAAAACCTCCCAGGAATCCTCAAATCTTTCTGGGACACCCCAAACTCCCCAGGATCAAAAAAACATTCCTGGGATCCCCAAAAAACTCCTCAAGAATGAAAAACTCCATACAAACTCCCTCCCAAACCCTCTCAGGACATAAAAAATTCCCACAGGACCTCCCAACACCCCTGTCAGACCCCCTTGAGAAGGTTTATACCGGCATGAGGTCCCCATCTGTTTCAGCAGCAGGTACCCAAAAAAAGCCCTGGGATTCCCCTGGGATCATCTAATCCCTCTCTTTAGGACCCCTGAAAAACCTGTGGGAACCTCCAAAATTGCACCATGACCCCAAAAGTCCCCGGCATCTTCAAAACCCTCTCCAGGAACACCTCATGCATGTTTACACCCAGCACGGGGTTCACATCACCATCATCAGCATCACCCAGGTACCCCTCAACCCTCCTGGGACCTACAAACCATTTTTGAGACCCCCAAACCCTCCCAAGACCCTCAGACCCCACCTGGGACCCCCAAAACCCCAGGGCTCCGTACTGGAATCAACGGGAGTGGTGTTGGCCTTTTAAGGGCAGTTATAGCAGGACCCAACAAGAGCGGGGGCTCTTAAAGCAGCTGTCTTGCTTTTGAAAGACAGTTGTCTGCCAGGGAGAGCTGGAGCTTTTCTTGGAATGGAGAATGTCACCCCCCTCCCCTCCAAATTATTATAATTTTGCAATTAGGGGCTTTCAGGCAAAGATATGGGAATAGGAGTAACAGTTCTTTAATAGGAATAAAAAAAAAACAACAACATCAACAAAACCATCAAAATACAAATGCAGCAGTACAAAGACAAGCAAGCAAGCAAAGCAGAAATCATGGGAAAAAATCCTGACAGAGTCAGGGATACGACCCGACACTGTTGGTAAGGGTGTTGGAAGCAGTCATGTCCTTGATGAGCCTTAATGGCCCATTAGCAGAAGATATCTCCCTGGAGGATGGACAGGAGGTGAAGGAGATAAGAAACACTGCCACACCTGGTTTTAACAGCTGGGCCATTATCAGAAGGCATCTGCCCCCCTCCCCACTGGAGTTAAAGAGATAAAGAAATATCTGCTTTTACAACAGATGAAATTGAATACAAATCTCTTGGCTAGCCAACCCAAGACAGTTGTGGAAGAGATAAAGAACACTGCCCCACCTGGTTTGAACAGCTGGCCCATTAACAGAAGATATCCCCCCAGAGTTATGAGAAATGGGTCATGGAACAGTTCTTACTTGGGATCTCCTGTTGGTTTTGTTTTCAAACTGGCACACTGGGGAGAAGTGGGACCATGCTGGGAACAGCTGTGAGCAGGTTGGAGTGACTGGTCTGCACTGTGAGCAACTGGGCATGACTGGGACTGTGCTGGGAGGCACTGGGATCATCTATGGAGTGACAGGGACTTAACATGGGGCAACTGGGAGCAACTGGAAACACACTGGGAGGAACAAGGAGCAACTGGGACCATGCAGGGGAGAACTGGGATCCTACTGGGATCACAGTGGGAAAGGCTGGGTCCATGCTGGGGTGCGCTGGGACCATACTGGCAGCAACTGGAAGGCACTGAGGATGACTGGGAGTGGCTGTGAGCAACTGGGATCAGGCTGGAAGCCACTCAGGGCAACTCAGAGGGACTGAGAACAACTGGGATACACTGGGAGAGACGGAAACCACAGTGGGGGTAAATGGGAGCAACTGGAACCATGCTGGATTATAATGGGAGCAGCTGTGCCCATGCTTGGGTCAAACTGGGATCCTACTGGAACTGACTGGATTCATACTGGGAGTGACTGGAATAGTTCTGGGTGCATTTGAGAGTGACTGGGATTATACTGGAATAAGACTGGGAGTGACTGGAAAGGTGCTGGCTGTGACTGGAACCATACTGGAACTGGAACCACGCTGGGAGTGAAAGGGAGTCACTGTGGGCATGACTGGAATAATACCTGGAGTATCTAGGAGTGACTGGGAAAAACTGGGAGTGTAATGGGAGTGACTGGAACCATACTGGCAGCGACTACAGGTCCTAATGGGATCATCCTGGGAGCCACTGGGACTGCAATGGAACCTGACTGGGAGTTACTGGGAGCTACTGGGCCCATGTTGGGAGGAAAATGTGGACACATTGGGAGCTACTGGCATCGACTGGAAGGGACTGTGTCTTGGGTTGGGTAGCCAAGAGATTTGTATTCAATTTCATCTGTTGTAAAAGCAGATATTTCTTTATCTCTTGTAACTCCAGGGGGGAGGGGGCAGATGCCTTCTGAAAATGGCCCAGCTGTTAAAGCCAGGTGTGGCCGTGTTTCTTATCTCCTTCACCACCTGTCCATCCTCCAGGGAGATATCTTCTGCTAATGGGCGATTAAGGCTCATCAAGGACATGACACATTACATCATCCCATTGGGAGATGCTCCACCCAGTGTGTGGGTGCCAACCATTCCTACCTGGATAAAAACTGAGACTCAGGAACAGCAGGCATCTGTTTTTTTCCATCAGAGGAAGACCAGACCCATCTCTCCACCACTGGACTTTTCCTACTCCATTATCTGTACCCCACAGAAACTCACCTAGGATTTATTTGGACTGCTTCCAACACCCTGACCAACAGGGTGTCAGGTCATATCCCTGACTCTGTCAGGATTTTTTCCAGGACTTCTGTTTTGCTTGCTTGCTTGTCTTTGTACTACTGCATTTGTATTTTGTTGTTGTTGTTGTTTTTATTCCTGTTAAAGAACTGTTATTCCTATTCCCATATCTTTGCCTGAAAGTCCCTAATTGCAAAATTATAATAATTTGGATGGGAGGTGAGTGACATTCTCCATTCCATGGGGAGCTCCGGCTCTCCCTGGCAGACAACTGTCTTTCAAAACCAAGACAGCTGCTTTAAGAGCCCCCGCTCTTGTTGGGTCCTGCTATAACTGCCCTTAAAAGAGCAACACCACTCCCGTTGATTCCAGTATGGAGCCCTGGCGCGTTTGGGGGTCCCAGGTGGGGTCTGGGGGTCTTGGGAGAGTTTGGGGATCCCAGAAGGGTTTGGGGATGCCAAGAGGGGATTGTAGGTCCCAGAAGGGTTCAGGGGTACCTGGGTGATGCTGGTGATTTGGACTCCGTGCTGGGTGTAAACATGCATGAGGGGTTCCTGGGGAGGGTTTTGCAGATCACGGGGGTTTTTGGGGTCATGGTGCAATTTTGGAGGTTCCCAAGGGTTTTTCAGGGGTCCTAAATGTGGGGATTAAGTGATCCCAGGGCGATCCCGAGGCTGCTTTTGAATACCTGCCAGTGACAGAGATGAGGACCCCATGCCAGGTATGAACCTTCTCAAGGGGGTCTGACAGGGGTGTTGGGAGGTCCTGTGGGAATTTTGATGTCCTGAGAGGGTTTGGGGAGAAGTCTGTATGGCTTTTTGCATTCTTGGGGAATTTTTGGAGGGTCCCAGGGATGTTTTTGGGATCCTGGCAAGGCTGGAGTGTCCCGGGAGGGGTTGGGCATTCCCGAGAGGTTTTGGGGGTACCTGGGCCATGCTGGTGACAGAGCTGGGGACCCCGTGCCAGGTCTGACCCTTCTCAGTGTGCACGGGCAGTGTCAGTGTGTTCAGGGAGATCCTGGGGGCCTGAGGGGTCACCCCAAATCCCAGGGGATCCCAAATGCTCAGGGATCCCCTGAACTCCCCTCACTGCTGCATCTGCTGCAGGCAGGGGGCAGCAGCACTTGGCCCCACCCCCACCATCACAGGGGGACAGAAACAGGGGAGGGGCCGAGTGCTGGTGCCCCCTGCCTGCAGCAGATGGAAAGGTCAGGGGGGACCCCAAAGTCATGGGAAAGGGACACAGGGGACTCCTAACAATCCCTGTGGGGGATGAGGGGGACCCAAAAGGAATTTGGGGGAACTGGGTGTGTCATTGAAGGGCCCTCAGGAATCTTGTGGGGGGTGAGGACAGCAAAGAACAGGGCAACCCCAGGAGGGGTCTGGGGGGGAAGAGGATTGGAGTTTCCATGGCAGTGGGATGGGGATGAGATCAGCCCATGGAATTCCATGGGAATGGCATGGCAGTGAAATCCATCTAGAGAATTGCCATGGGAGTGGGACAGCAGTGACATCCATCTATGGAGGCCTCATGGGAATTCCCATGTTCCCAAATTTTGCCCTCCCAAATCCCACATTTCCAAATTTCACATTCCCAAGGAAATTCTACCCTCCCCACCTTTACTCTCCAGCACTTCCCACCCATATCTGAAATATTTCCAGAGACATTCCAGGCAGGTGTGCCCCAGGGGATTTGTGAATTCCTCAGCCTCCATCTCATCCTGTTCCCAACGCCTCTTGGTGACCTGGGCAGTGTCGTCGGCCACCACAAACCCGTCTAATCCCAGCTGGAAGGAGAGGAATTCCCGCCCATAAGCTGAGCTGATCGGATCTGCGGACGCTCCCGTGGGACAGGAGGTCACAGCCAGAAACCTCCTGCAGTGTGTGGAGACCTGGGGAGGGATTGGACCCACCGAGACCCACGGAATTGTGTCCCAGCCCCACGGAGCCCCATTCCAGCCCTGCAGAGCCTCAGAGTCTGATGGAGACACACAGAGCCTCATCCCAGCCCCTTTCATCCGCATGGATGCACATCCCAGCGCCCCAGATCCCGGCCCAGCCCCACGGATCCCCACTGCAGTCCCACAGGTGCCATGGCAGCCCCACAGATCGCCCAGCCCCGGCTCCCCGCCCTGAGCCCCACTCTGGCTGTGCCGCTCCTGCAGCATCTGCAGCTCCCTGCTGGCCCCGTGCCGGTGCCGCTCCTTGTGCCGGCTCCGGCCATCCCAATATCCCGGCTCGGCTCCAGCCGCCATCCCCGGCGGCTGTGGCTCCGCCCGGCCCCGCTGGCTGTGGCGGCGCTGGAAGGGGATCCCATCCAGGGACCCCATGGACAGGAACTGGGGGAACCCCGGGCCAGGCTCCGACAGTGCCACGGGCAGGGACCGCAGGGAGAGGAGACCTGGGGGGACACAGAGATTTGGGGTCTGGGGTGTCACGGGTGAAGGAAAGGGGGAACAGAGAGAGCTGGGAGAACAGGGAAGGGGGTTTGGGGGTTCCAGGATTAAGAAAAGGGGATGGTAAGGGTGGGTAGATGTGGGATTGGTGGGGTTAAAAGGCTCCATTTAGTCAGGAAAGGGAGCTCCAAGGTTCCCCGGTGTCCCCGTTCCCATAAAAAGGTGGGAAAACCCAGGATGGCTGGGAATAGGGGTCCCAAGTGTCCTCAGTGATATGGGAAGGAGGGGCTGGGTGCTGGAAAAGGCAGGAGTAGGAGTCCAGGGCTCCCAGGGCCAAAGAAAATGGTGGGCCTGGGTGAGGTGGGGTGGCCAGGAAAAGGGTTTGAGGGTCCCAGTGACAGAAGTTGCTGCTCCCAGTATCAGCCCAGTTGCCCCCCGGTGTGGTTCCAGTTTCCTTGGCACTCCCATTATGAGCCCAGTCACTGCCAGTCCTTCCCCATTATGATGCAGTTTGCCCCTAGCATGGTCGAGGTTGCTCCCACGTTCATCCACTTGCTCCCAGTTTCCCCTTGTCCAGTCCCAGTAACTCCCAGTATGATGCCAGTCTCTCCCAGCATGGTCCCAGTCATGCCCAGTTGCCCACAGTGTAGACCAGTCACTCCAACCTGCTCACAGCAGTTCCCAGCATGGTCCCACTTCTCCCCAGTGTGCCAGTTTGAACACAAAACCAACAGGAGATCCCAAGTAAGAACTGTTCCATGACCCATTTCTCATAACTCTGGGGGATATCTTCTGTTAATGGGCCAGCTGTTCAAACCAGGTGGGGCAGTGTTCTTTATCTCTTCCACCACCCACACTCCCTCCAGGGAGATATCTTCTGTTAATGGGCCATTGAGTCTCACTGCATGGCTGATCAAATTCCATCATCCCATTGTGAGATGCTCCACCCAGGGGGAGGAGCCAAGCATTCCTACCTGGATATAATCTGAGATTTAACACACCAGAAGCAGCCTGTTTCCACTGGATTCCCAGAGGAACACCAGACCCATCTACACCAACATTGGACCTTGAGAGGAAAACTACACCCTTCTACAGGATCATTGCTTCAACAAAACCACATCTGTGACTCCAGGAGGACTGCAGCCACGATTTGATTGCACTGCTACCAACACCCTGCCTAACCGGGTGTCAGGTTGTATTCTGACTCTATCAGCGTTTCTATTTTCTTACTACTGAATTTTTAGTTTAATTTTCTTACAAAAGAAATGTTATTCCCATATCTTTGCATTAGAGCCCGTTAATTTCAAATATATGTGCGTCTTCTGTGGAGGTAGATATTTTCCATTTCAAGGGAGGCTCCTGCCTTCCTCAGCAGACACCTGTCTTTCCAAACCAAGACAGGGAGCTTGACCCAGATACTCTGGGAGGTCCCTGAGTTGGGGTTTTCTTTGGGGGGGGGGGATTTTTGGAGAATGAAGAACTTCAAAGTTGCGTAGTAAATGCCCCCTGGGTGGACATTGGGGGTCCCAGTGGCAGCTGCCAGCAGAGGCAACCTGGAGGAGAAGAGCCCTGTGTGCCCCAGGACCCCAAAGTGGGGAGCCCAGAGAGGGGGGAGCACCGTGATTTGTGGGAGCCTCAACGTCCTGGAGAAGGACAGGGGGGACTCCTTGGACCCCCTGCACCCCAAAGCAGAGAATAAGGGGAGAAGGGACCCCAGGAACCCCAAAATCCCCCAGCATCCCTAAGTGGGGAGATGGAAAAGGGGGGAACTTTTTGTATCCCTGGGACTCCCAGCAGCCTGGGGAGGGCTGGGACTGAGTAGATGGGGGCCCTCAATGCAAGCGTGACTCCCAGCAGCTGGGACAGAGGGGACCCCTGAACACCGAAGGGGAGAGACCAGGGATGGGGAACTCCTTGGAGGCATGTTCAGGGCTGAATCTTAGTGTTTGGGAGGTTTATATGGGCACCAGGTGTCTGGTGGTTTCTAGTGATGGACTTGGGCAGAGGAACATTTAAACTCAATGTGCTTATCCTTGTTTTTCCCCAAACCAGGATTTCCCATTCCCAAACCTTGACCAGATGGAGGAGAACGCTGCAAGGAAGAGGAAGATGCCCTGGGACAGCCAGGCAGGTGAGAAGGCAGTCACTGCCCCTTTCCCCCTCTCTCCTGCTCCATCTCCCAGCCCAGCATGGCCCTCAGCTGCAGGACAACACCACTGCGAACGCCGTCCTGCCAGGGATTCCCTGGAGGGATCTCCTCCCCCTTCCCTCTGGCATGGAGGGAAATCTCATCTTCTCCCTGTCTTTCCTCTCTCAGACAAAGAGCTGAGGACAGAGACCAGGGAGGGAAAATCCCTGTGGCGGGACCTCATGGAAGAGGACATTTTGAGCGGCTCCATGGTGCAGGAATCCAACGAGGAGGAAAAACCCCAGAGATCCCACAGGAGAAGGGGCTCCAAACCCATCTCAGGCTGCTCTGAGGAGGAAAGGCCCACACTGTGCCAGGAACGTGG
This sequence comes from Acrocephalus arundinaceus, assembly GCA_021534815.1. Taxonomy (NCBI): domain Eukaryota; kingdom Metazoa; phylum Chordata; class Aves; order Passeriformes; family Sylviidae; genus Acrocephalus; species Acrocephalus arundinaceus. The sequence continues at coordinate 14,412 of JAJEOU010002834.1, forward strand.
CCAGATATCGAGCCAGAGCTCAGAGTTGGTGGTCCATGAGCAGCTTCATGACAGGGAGCAGTCCTATGAGTGCTTGGAGTGTGGGAAGAGCTTTAGCAACAACTCCCACCTGATCCGCCACAAGAGGATCCATAATGGCGAATGGCCCTACGTGTGTGGGGAATGTGGGCAGGGCTGCACAGACAGCTCCAACCTGATCCGCCACCTCAGGACCCACACTGGGGAGAGGCCGTATGAGTGTGGGGAATGTGGAAAGAGCTTCGGCAGGCGCTCCAGCCTGATCCGCCACCAGAATATCCACGCTGAGGAAAGGCCATACAAATGTGGGGAATGTGGGAAGGGCTTCAACCAGAAGTCCAAACTGATCATCCATCAGATGATCCACACTGGAGAGAGGCCCTATGGATGTCCCCAGTGTGGGAAGAGCTTTCTGACCAGCTCCAATCTCCTCCAGCATGAGCGGATTCATACGGATGAGAGGCCCTTCCGCTGCCCTGACTGCAGGAAGGGCTTCAAGCACAACTCCACCCTCATCACCCACCAGCTCATCCACACTGGGGAGAGGCCCTACGAGTGTCCCCAGTGTGGGAAGAGCTTCACCCACAGCTCTCACTGTACCCGACACCAACGGAGGCACAAGTAAGGGATATCCTGCAAGTGCCCCTACTGTGGGAACAGCTTCATGTGTGTCTCAAACCACATCCCCCATCAGAAGATGCACACTGGGAAGAGCCCTACTGATCCACAGTTCCCTGTCATTCATTCTGGGAGGGCACCTGTCCCTTTCCCTGCCCCTGGCAATGATGTGAGATGGGATTTAAAAACGTGAGCGTCTGGCCATGGCCCCATCATTGTATTTGATCCCATCTCAGGTCATTGCCAGGGCTAGGAAAGGGACTCTATCTCTCCCCCAAGGTGAAGGGTGTCCCTTCCAGGAAGGATGGAACTAGCCAGTTGATGTTATTGTAGTTTTCCCTTTATATTGTTTGTTTTATCCCGTTTGTTATCATTATTGTTTCTGTTCCTGTTTGTTCCTTATGTTGTTTCTGTTCCCATTAAATTGTTCTTAACCCAGTCTGGAATTTTTGCCTTTTGTACTTTCAATGGGAGGCTGGAGGGCAGCGAGCAGTTGCACAGTTTTAGTGGGAGCACAAAATTGGGGAATCCCATTCCTAAAGCCCGGCCCTTGGAAACCGAGCATCCCAGCTGGTGCCAGCCCTGGCTGCCCTGGAACAGCCTTGGGAGCGGGTCCCTGGCTGGGGCTGTGGGAACCTCTTCCCTCTGGTGCCCAGAGACAGGACTGGAGGGAAGGGCTGGAGCTGAGCAAGGGCAGGTTTGGGTTGGATGTGAGGAAAAGGTTTTTCCCCCAGAGGCTGCTGGGGCACTGAACAGGCTCCCAGGGAAGGGTCCCAGCTCCAGGGCTCTGGGAGCTCCAGCAGCGTTTGGACAGCACTGCCAGGCCCAGGCTGGCATTGTTGGGGTGTCCTGTGCAGGGCCAGGAGTTGGACTCCAGGATCCTGGAGAGATCCCAGGGGTTTCTGGGGATGCTAAAGAGCCCTGTGCTCAGAGGCAGTCACAGCCATTCCATGGGGACATCCCAGGGCACCTTGGGCTGCAAAGGCACCCATCTGTCACAGGCACTCACGGGGGCTCCATGGTGACATCCCAGGAGTCCCCAGGCTGCCAAAGAGCCGAGATGTCCCAGACACTCCCAGGGGTTCCTTTCATGGGCATAGTGGGAGCTTCATGCAAAAGCTTGATTTCTTCATTGGAGAAACTCCTGCTGAGTCATGAGGTGGAGAAATTACACCCAGCAGCCACAATGGATCCTCATATGCTTGATGAGGCCTAGACTTTTAAAATTACATCTAAGAAAGGAGACTGGGAGATGCTGGATCCAAACCTAGCCCCAGACTTTGTCTAAGGTTTTTGTGTAAAGAATTGGACAGGTGGAATATAACCACAATGAAATTTGTCCCACAGGATTAAGTATGGAACACCAGATATATTTCTAGAAATACCATTATGATTGCTTTGATGAGGATTAGAGAGAAAGATTTATTTACACCACAGAGTAAAAAAAAAGAGAACTATTTACATCACAGTATAGGAGATAAAACAATTCCTGCTGCAGCAGGAACGCCTTTCCTGTGACAGAACCAGGGCAGATCCCACTGCAGGAAAAGCCCCAGGCCAGCCCCAAGACAGTGAAGGCCTCGGGCACAAGTGCAGAGTGCCGTGCTGGGAGCTGTGCCAGGGAGAGCCTGAGGCACCAAAGGCACCTTGGCAGCAGCAGCTGCTCCCAGGCCATGGCCACAAGCCTCCCTTGGCAGCCCTGTCTGGTGGCCAGCACTGCAGAGCTGCTGCTGCTGCTTCAGGGCTCCTTTCTGCCTGGGCTCTGCCCCAGCCCACAGAGTGTGACCTCAGCCCTGAGCCTGGCACAGCCGCTGCGCCTGAGCCCTGCAAAGCCTCAAGGTCACCTGGGCCAGCCTGGCTCTGTCAGCCCCTGGGGAAGGCAGGGCCAGCAAAGGCCACAGAAGGGGCTGCCTTTGCCTGCTGCATGTGGGCTCCAGCAGAGACAAGGAGGAGTCAAGGCAGTGCATGGAGTCCAGGGAGCAGCCCCTTCTCCCCATGCACTCCTGGAATGGTTTGCATGGGAAGAGCTCTGCAGTGCTCATCTCATCCAAACCCCTGCCATGAGCAGGGACATCTTTGAGCAGCTCAGGTTGTTGAGAGCCCTGACCCAGCTGGACTGGAATGTTTCCAGGGATGGGGCATTGACCACCTCCCTGGGAACTTGTCCTGCTGGATCACCAAACTCACCATCAAAAATTTCCTCCTTATCTCTCCTTATCTGAACCTCCCTTCCTTTAGTTTAAAACCACCACCCTTTGTCCTGTTGGGACAGGCCCTACTAAAACCTTTGTCCACCCTTGCATTTCCCATGAGCCGGGTTTCCATGGAAATTGCCATGCCAGGTGACCCAGGGGTGGTGTCCCAGTGAGGGCTGCCATGGGAACAGTGCCCAGCCCTGCCCCTTTCTGTCTGCCTGAGCTGGCCTTTGGCCCTGGCAGTGGCGTTTGCTGCTGGTTCCGCGGTGCCTGAGCAGCCAGCGCGGCACAGGGCAGGTGGCCATGGCACAAGCCCCCAGCAAGGGATCCCCTCTGCCTCTGGGCACTGACACCAGCCCTGAGCAAGGCACTGCCACAGTGGGCTCAGTGCAGTGTCCATGGCCACAGCCCCTTGCAATGGCCCAGGGCAGCTTGGGATGATGATCCAGCCTCACTCCTGGCCCAGGCCAGGCCTGCAGTGCCCTTCCCCACAGCCTGGCTGCACACAAGCACTTCCAGGGCTCTCTGCAGTTCCCTTGCCGTCACTCTTGGCTCACTCACACACCTCCCAACAACCCAGCTGGAGCTTTGAGCTGCAAGGAGTTCAAAGCTTGTCTGTCCTTCAGCAGTTGGTCTAATTCTGCCTTCAGCCAACTCTGGATTTGTGTTTATTGCAGAACTTCCTGTGTATCTAAATCATTCCTTGCATGGTTCTGCCCTGGGGAAGTTAAACGTCCTTGGTGGCATTTTGGGCTTGGCAAAGACATGATCAGAGTGTCTGAATCTCAGGAGTTTTTGATTGCTTCAAAAAGGAAGAAAACCCCTCTTTGACTGAGTGCAGCCAGTTCTCTGAGCAAAGCAGGTCCCAGATGAGTGAGGAGAGAAAGGATGGGGATGGGGAATGTGGAGCAAGGTTTTCCACACTGGGTCAGACCTCAAGGCACAGCTTCTCTGAACAGGCCAGACCTCCGAGGAGAGACCCTGAGTCAATATCAATCACAAAATGCTGCAATCACCTCTTCTCTAAAGAGAAAAATACACCCTTGGAAATAGGAATGTCGGTTTATTAAAAGTTCTATGAAATATTTCTCCATAACTCTAGGAAAAAAAACTTCCTAATGAACAGCACCAGACCAGAGGGAAATCAAGGCACAGTCATGGTTTGTCAGCACTTGCTTGATCCTAATGAGCCTCATGGTGCATTTGGTGCTGAGCCCTGGAACCTCAGGGCCTGAGAGGAGTTTGCACAAACCTTTCCAGGAGTCAAAGTCAGAGGAAACACCCAAAGTGTCTCAAAGCAATAATGGGTCCTACTGATGTCCATCCTCAACAAG
>JAJEOU010002631.1:0-16231 GCA_021534815.1 Acrocephalus arundinaceus
TTGCTACCGTTTCTCTTCGATTTTATAAATAATAAGCTTCTAAGTACATTCCTGAAATACTGTATAATTTATTATGAGGAAGAGGACATACAAGAAGAACATTTTGGTTTTTAACCAGAGTGTGATCAGTCACAAAAAAAGTGAGACAAAGAAGCACTTGGAACAACTCCAATGGGTTGACCCAGGGCTGTAGAACTGGGGAATACGGAACCTTTTTCTGGATGTTTCTGTTAAATATTCTAATTAATAAACCTTAAAAAATTGTTGAAATCAGGGGCTGGGTACGCCACATCTTTACTGGGACACCTGGAGGTTTCCTAATAAAATTTTGGTTTTTACTTTACTTTTGTAAAGGTGTTACAAGGGTTTTTTCTCTTTTGATAATAGGCAACAGCAGGATAAAAGAAGAAGAACAGGAATTGTAATCACAGAATCACAGAACATTCTGAGTTAAAAGGAACACCCAGGATCATCAAAGTAATGTTTCAACATTTACAGAGACTCTCTGGCAGCTGTCTGCTGCCCTCCCAGGCACAGCACCAGCACATCTGCTCTTGTTTCTGCACTGCCCTGATCCTGTCCCTGTCATCTGGTGCTCTCAGGGAGGCTCTGGCCTTTGCAGCAGCTGAGTCAGGCACTGCCCTTAGCATTCCTGCCAGGCAGCTGTGGCCATGGCAATGGGGTGTCCAAGCTTCCCTGGGGCCTGTGGGGCTGTGGGCAAAGCAGTCCATGGGAAAGGGGAATGAGCTGAGCCCCCTCCCTGAGATCCCATCATGGGCACACCCAGGGATCTCCTTGCTGTGTCCTTCCCAGCTCTGAGCTGCCCTCCTGGCTGCAAATCTGTGCCAGAGCCCCGGGGAGTTCCCTGAATGTGCCCCAGGGAAGTGCAGAGATGGCAGAGCTGAGGAAATGCTGCTGGGTTTGCCAAGGGAGCCGGGAGTGTCCTTGGCAGAAGGGGGTGCTGAGACCTTGCCCAGAGCCCTTTGGAGAGGGGGAGACATTGAGGGATCCCTGTGCTCTGGGCAGGGTCTGGTTTATCCCAGGGTGACTGGGGAGTGTGACTGTGCTCTGATTGCAACCAAAGCTGCAAACCCAGGGCAGTTGGGAACAAGCCCATCCAGCCCCTCACCTTCCCTGAGCCACAGGGAATCCTTTGCCTCTCTCATCTCTGAGTGGCAAATTCTGAGTGCAGCAGAAATGCTGGGGATTTCTGACATCACAGAACTATAAAATGATGTGAGGGCAGGAAAATAATGGCAAAAATTGCTTCCTGCTCTCCATGTCATTTAGAAGTGCAATTGCAGGTGGCAACAAGCCTGTCTGCATTAGAAGTGTTTCCAGTGACCAATCCTGATTATCCAGCCTTGTCCCTCTGCCACATGGCCACAAACCCAGGGCAGCAGGGCAGGGATGGCTCTTGGAGAGCCCCCACGCACAGGCCTGGCTGCTCCTGGCACACTCAGACAGCACAACTGGAGCTCAGGCAGGGACCTGGGGGAAGGTTTTCCCAGAGCAGGAACAAGGGTGGGTGAGTCACAGCAGGACAGTCTACAGAAAATGGCCCAGGTTTGGCTCAGAGCAGCCTCTGCTGACTTGTCCCTGTCCTTTCTCCATGAACAGGTGCCCATGGCCAGCCAGAGCAAATGTCCAACAGCAGCTCCATCAGCCACTTCCTCCTGCTGGCATTGGCAGACACGCAGCAGCTGCAGCTCCTGCACTTCTGCCTCTTCCTGGGCATCTCCCTGGCTGCCCTCCTGGGCAACGGCCTCATCATCAGCGCCGTAGCCTGCGGCCACCTCCTGCACAGCCCCATGTTCTTCTTCCTGCTCAACCTGGCCCTCACCGACCTGGGCTGCATCTGCACCACTGTCCCCAAAGCCATGCACAATTCCCTCTGGGACACGAGGAACATCTTCTATGCAGGATGTGCTGCACAGGCTTTTATCTTTCTGTTGTTCATCTCAGCAGAGTATTTCCTCCTGACCATCATGTGCTACGACCGCTACGTGTCCATCTGCAAACCCCTGCACTACGGGACCCTCCTGGGCAGCAGAGCTTGTGCCCACATGGCAGCAGCTGCCTGGGCCAGTGCCTTTCTCAATGCTCTCATGCACACAGCCAATACATTTTCCCTGCCCCTGTGCCAGGGCAATGCCCTGGGCAACTTTTTCTGTGAAATCCCACACATCCTCAAGCTTTCCTGCTCACCCTTTAAACTCAGTGAATTGGGGCTTCTTGCTGTTAGTGTCTGTTCAGTATTTGGTTGTTTTGTGTTCATTGTTTTCTCCTATGTGCAGATCTTCAGGGCTGTGCTGAGGATCCCCTCTGAGCAGGGACGGCACAAAGCCTTTTCCACCTGCCTCCCTCACCTGGCCGTGGTTTCCCTGTTCATCAGCACTGGTACATTTTCCTACCTGAAGCCCCCCTCCATCTCGTCCCCATCCCTGGATCTGGCCCTGTCAGTTCTGTACTCGGTGGTGCCTCCAGCCCTGAACCCCCTCATCTACAGCCTGAGGAACCAGGAGCTCAAGGCTGCAGTGTGGAGACTGATGACTGCATGGTTTCAGAAACATTAAACTGCTGGCCAATTTCTGCAAATTATTTTTAATAAAAGACATGTTTGCTACTTCTTGCTGGTATAATTTTGGAGGTTCTATTTCTTTGTTTTATTTTTTTAAACTTGTCCACGAAGAAACTCATTCTGTGTGGAATTTCCCATTTTTTTAATCTCTATCTTCCCTTTGGCCACAGACTGTGTCAATGAGGGGCTGCACTCTTTGTGGCTTCAAATGAGCTCAAGGATCTCCCAGCCAAGTTTTCTGCAGAGATTCCCCTTTGGTTCCCTTGTCTGCAGCTGCAGCAGCAATGTCTGTGTGCAGAGCTGGGGGCAGATCAGTGCTGGCACAGCAGCTGTGCCCAGCAGCAGCAGCAGCAGCCCTTGGTGTTGCCAGTGCTGCTGCCGTGGCCCTGCCCCGCTGCCCTGCTGGCCCTGGTGTTGCTGTAGGGCCTGAGTGCTCTCGGGGCCGGGCACAGTGCTGGGGGTGGCAGTGCTGGGGCTGCAGCAGGGACAGGCCATGGGCACTGCTGGGGCAGCGCTGACGCCTCAGGCCAGGGCCTGGGGGCTGTAGGCTCCTTGCCCAGGCTCTCTCCAGAACACTTTGCCCAGGCCAATGCTGAGCACAGAAAAGCCCTGGGAGCAGCCCCAGGCTGGCCGTGGGCAGGCTGGTTGGCAAACAGCATGGCTGGGGCTCTGCAAGGTGCCTGGGGGAGACAAGGGGAAGGAGCAGCAGAGCAGGGGCTTATCCATCCCCACTGCGCTGGACACCCCAGGGCAGCGTCCCACAGCGTCCTCATGCACCTGCCAACAACATCCCCCCTCTGCAGCCCTGGCCTCTCCCCCAGCTCACACAGGTGCCGCATCCTTGTAGGCACAGACACGGCAGCACTGCCTCAGGAGCCCCTGTTTGCACTGCCCAGAGCAGGCGTCAGCACCCCCATGGTGTTGGTGTGGGGAGATGAACCTGAGGGAGCACAAATGCCATCAGCCCCTGGGGCCAGGAAGGGCTGGGGGACAGCAGGGAAACCCCTCAGGTTTGTGGTGGCCTCTAAAGTCACACAGAAAGTTTGTTCCCATTAGCTGGGAGTTTCCTGTGCCACTGCAGACATTGTTGCTCAGAGCCAGGGCTGCTTGGCAGCCACCCCCAAACTGCCCTGAGCATTTCCCTTGCTTCACCTTGTCTTACTTTACTCTTCCTGGTACAAATTTCTTTTTCTGCCTACGCCTGTTCCCTCCCCTGCAAACAGCCCATCCCTGGCTGCCCTTTCCTCTTGTGCCCCATTCCCCATTTCACTTCCTGAGTTGGCATCATGGGATAAAGCCAGGGTCCCCCCATTACATGGGAAACCTGACAGAGCAATGCAAGGTCTGACCAATGTGGTTATATCATGAGTTCTGACTTTATTGTCTCAAAATGGCAGGTTAAATACAGTTTCAGATAGTTTACAGTTACAGGGTCTTTGTAATTGGTATTCAGACAGAAAAGAATGCAAACAATCTCATCCTTAAGGCAGCCCCCAGAAATTCACTGTAACTATACTAATTAATGCTAAGCACACCTTAATCTAACTTTTTGCTGCACCACAGGCCTATCTACTGCTATGCAAGCCTGAATCTGAGGCCTAGCCTGGGATAGCTCAGATCTCCTTCCATAGCAATTCATGTCCCCTCTCCCCAAGATATTCCTCTGCAGGAACTCTCTCTTAGGCTGAACCATGAGTTTTGCTCTCTCTCTGCTCTCTGGCTCTTCCGCCCTCTCTGCTTCTGCCTCTGGCTGGGGCCTCACTCTGGGCCCCAAGCCTGGGCCTGGCTCTGGCCTTGGCCTTGGCCTTCTTGCCTCTTGCCTCTCGTTTGGGAGCCATGCTCAACTCCCCCAGTGTGGGACCCGGAATAAACCTCATCTGAGCAGCATCCTCAGAAGCCATGTCGTGTCTTGCCTGCCTGTATGCTGCCATTAGTTGGCACAACCAAGAGACGGCTCCCCAGGAAGCTCCAGTAAGGCTTTTGTACCTGCCCTCCCTCCCAGGACATAGGAGATATGTTGCCCCCAGCACCCATGCAGCTGCTAGCCGGGCCTGAAAAGAGCTGGGCGGGGACACAACATGGAAGTATTTGAGAAAGGATAGAAGATCATCCAGATTCTCCTGGAAGCCGGCTTTGCCATCAAGAAGAGCAAAGTCAAGGGACCTGCCCATGAGGTCCAGTTCCTGGGAGTCAAGTGGCAAGATGGAGAGCATCAGATTCCCACTGATGTCATCAATAAGATCACCGCAATGACTCCACTGACCAGCAAGAAGGAAACACAAGCTTTCCTAGGTGCCATAGGCTTTTGGAGAATGCACATTCCTGAGTACAGCTAGACTGTGAGCCCTTCTCTACCTGGTAACCTACAAGAAGAATGATTTCCACTGGGGCCCTTAGGAGCAGCAAGCCTTTGCCCAGATCAAGCAGGAGATCATTCATGAGGTAGCCCTTGGCCCAATCAGGACAGGACCAGACATGAAAAATGGGGTCTACTCCACAGCTGGGAGCAATGGCCTGTCCTGGAGCCTTTGGCAGAAGGCGCCTTGGAAGACTCGAGGCCGACCACTGGGATTCTGGAGTCAAAGTTACCGAGGCTCCAAAGCCGATTACGTTCCCACAGAGAAGGAAATCTTGGCTGCCTATGAAGGAGTTCAAGCCGCCTCGGAGGTGATTGGCACAGAAGCACAACTTCTCCTGGCACCCCGACTGCCTGTGCTGGCGTGGATGTTCAAAGGAAAGGTTCCCTCTACCCACCACGCCACCGACGCCACATGGAGCAAATGGATTGCCCTCATCACACAGCGCGCCCCTATTGGAAACCCGAATTGCCCTGGGATTTTGAAGTAATTACAAACTGGCCAGAAGGTGAAAACTTTGGTCTCATGGACCAAGAGGAGCAGGAACAAGCTACAGAGGCTGAAGAAACTCCACTGTAAAATGAGCTGCCAGCAGAAGAAACATGCTGCGCTCTTTTCACTGATGGTTCCTGATGCATTGTAGGGATGAACTGGAAGTGGAAAACAGCTGTATGGAGCCCCACACGACAGGTTGCACAAGCCACTGAAGGAGAAGTTGGATCAAGTCAACTTGCTGAACTCAAAGCCCTTCATTTGTCCCTGGACATTGCTGAAAGAGAGAAGTGGCCAAAGCTCTACCTCTACAGTGATTTGTGGATGGTGGCCAATGCTCTGCGGGGTTGGCTGGAAAGGCGGAAAAAGGCCAACTGGCCATTCAGGGCAAAAACCAAACTGGGCTGCTGATGAATGGAAAACATTGCCACTCGGGTAGAGAAGTTACCTGTGAAAGTCTGCCATCTAGGTGCCCACATCCCCAAGAGTAGAGCTAATAAAAGCATAGAAACAATGAGCAGGTAGATCAATCTGCCAAGATAGAGGTGTCAAAGACAGACTTAAACTAGCAACACAAGGGAGAGTTGTTCCTAGCTCAATGGGCTCATGATGCCTCAGGTCATCAGGGCAGAGATGCCACCTATAAGTGGGCACGAGACTGAAGGGTGGATCTAACCATGGACAGTATTTCTCAGGTTATCCATGACTGTGAGACACGTTATCCATGTGCTGTGATGAAGCAGGCCAAGCAGCTGAAGCCCTTATGGTATAGTAGGCAGTGGTCCTAATATAAGTATGGGAAGCCTGGCAGATTGATTATATTACACTGCCCCAGATATGCCAAGGCAAGTCCTTTGTGTGCTCACAATGGTAGAAGCCACCACAGGATGGCTGGAAACTGTCCCTTTGCCTCATGCTACAGCCCGTTACACCATTCTAGACCTTGAAAAGCAAGTTCTTTGGTGGCATGGTACCCCTGAGAGGATTGAGTCAGACAATGGGAACTCATTTCAAGAACAGCCTTATCAACACCTGGGCTAGAGAACATGGCATTGAGTGGGTGTACCACATCCCCTACCATGCACCAGCTGCAGGCAAAGTGGAGAGGTACAACAGACTGTTAAAAACCCAGTTGAAAGCACTGGGTGAGGGATCTTTCAAAAATTGGGAGCGGCATTTAGCAAGGCCACCTGGTTAGTTAACACCCGAGGCTCCACCAACAGGGCAGGCTCAGACCACTCTGAGCTCCTGCATACAATAGAGAGAGATAAAGTCCCAGAGGTGCATGGCAGAGGTTTGTTAGGGAAGACAGTGTGGATCAATCCTGCCTTGGGTACAGACAAACCCATCCATGGGAATGTCTTTGCTCAGGGTCCAGGTTGCACATGGGAGATAATGCAGAAAGATGGAACAACACGATGTGTACCTCAGAGAGATCTGATTGTTGGGTGAGAACCATGTGTAAATATCACTGCTGAATGTCACTGCCACTGTCTGTATATAGCTGTATACTGTGTATATAGATCTATGTATAATGTATGTGTATGTAGAGTTAGAATATCTTTTAGTTTTGGTAGTAAGCTGACAATATGGGGATAAGGGGTGGCATGTCCTGGGGTGACTTTTTGATGCTTGTATCCCCAACCATCTGTTCTGTTGATGTTGGATATTAAGTTCTGTACCTTTAGGACTGGTTCTGAGAGTGAAGGGGGAAAACGAAGAAGCGCAGAGTTTGTTTGCAGAAAACCGCATTCAATCCTATACATTCCACTCCTAGACTGTGTTCATCTGAAGCACGGACAGAGATCTCCTGTGCTTTTAGTTACTTTAGCTAGCTGAGGCAAAGAAGTTCCCTGGACTGTTTTTTTTTTACTTTTTCTTGGGACTGTTTAAACCTGCTCTGGACTGAAAAACCCAGAAAGAGCACTGGGAGCTCACACCTGTGGCCCACCAGGGCCAGGACTGCATTTTCCAGCACCAGAGGAACTGATAAGAGATTGAGCCCCCTGAGTTTCACCCTCAGCAAGGACTTCCTCAATTTTGCCATCTCTCTTTGGAGCAGCAAGAGGTTTTGTTGTTTCATGTTATTAATGTTTGTACTTGTGGGCACTTTGTTTGGTAAAGAAATATTTTTTCCACTTTCCTGTGAGGAAGTTCTTTCCTAGACCAGTTGGGGGAGGGACTGTTTGGGTTTGCCTTCCCAAAGGGACCCTATTTGGGGGTTTCTCCCAAATTGCCCTAAAGCAGAACACAGCTCTACTAAGCACAAATCATCAACTTTGATAGCAATGGAATTCTAAGTCAATCAGACTAAATTCAAATGGGCTGATTCAAGTATACTGAAAACTGCTCTGAATAGATATTCCTCCCAGCTACTATCAGGAAGCAACGTTCTCTCTGCAAAACTGGACTTTTAATTCTTTTAAAGCTCTGAAATGGAAAATTAGGAAATAGCCAGTGATGTCTCTGCTTTTGCTACTGCAGACATGGCAATGGATTTTCTTTCAGCCTACCCAGCTGGCCCTCTACACTCTACTGCCACAAGCCAAGCTCACACCTTGCTCCACAGTTCCTAAACACCAGGAACATCAAATGTTCCTTGCTCACTCACCTCAGGATCGGCACCTCTGAACACGTGGGTCAGGTGACCTGCAGTGGGCAAGAGAAAATGAAGCAGATTCTTGGAGAAAACTGGAGAGAACCCTGGCATTTTTAAAAGATCTTCCAAGAAGGTATCCCAGTCCACATTTTTAAAATTTTCCTGCTTGACCTGGCAAATGGATGAAAATTAAAGACTCTGCTGCCACAGACTCTCCCATGGAGAGAACAAAACCCCTGCAGGTTCCCCCGCAAATGCTGCCTGCAGAGCCCTGGCTACAGACACCTCCTTTCGAGCTGAACGTGTTGACAGGAGCTTTAGCCAAGTGGCATCCAAATGGTCTTTCTGTTTCCAAATCAAGTCAGTCACTAAGAAAGAGCAGGAAGACATGCAAAAACCAGCTTAGGTTACACCCAGGGAAAACCTCTACTTACGTGCCAGGTTAGTCAGGTAAAAGCAATTATTAAAATAATAATAAAGATTATATATAAAATTAAAAATATAATATTTGAATGTATTATAAAAAATATAAAATATAATTTTAAATAACAAAAATAATTAAATTATCAATAAAAGCAGTGCCATAAACAGAGTAAACTGCAGTGCGAGTTGCTCAATCCTTGTGGCACTGCTGTGCAAGTTTGCAGACTGTGCTCTAACACAAGAAAAAACAAGGCTCCTGTCAGTGTGCAGCTGCCCACTGACAAAAGCCTCAAGCAGGAGGATGCTCCTGCACTGAGCAAGCCCAAGAGCTGCTCTGTCACTGAGGCTTCCATGCACCAAGGCAACCTTGTGATGTCACCACGACGGCGTGGCAACCGCGCCCTGACATCACAAAGCAAACGCTCTGTGTTGGTCTGTGAATTTTTGCAGATGGACAGAGTGATGTTTGTTGGTGTCAGGGGGCCAGGGTGGGGGCGGCTGGCTCTCTCCCCGGCCACGCTGGTCAGGAGTGGCCATTTCCCAGACTGCAAGCAGTGCAAGTAAGGGTAGAGAGCAGAGCTGTTTCCTGCTCTCTAGATCCTCTATATCCTCCATGTCTAGGTACAAAGCAAAGGTCTCAGAGAAGGCTCTCTCTTACAGAGGTCTTTATTCCTCCAGGTGTTACGGGAGAGAGAGAGCAAGCAGGGTCCCTCAACTAACATTTAAACCAGGGGGCAGAGGGGTGGGGCAGGTGGGTGATTGGCCCCAGGTTAACACAGGGCAGGGTCAGGAAAGGGGACAAAGGATGGGGGAGGGGAAAATCTGGGTAAACCAGACACCAGGCACCGGGGGGTGGGGGGTAACAGGAGCAAACCATAACTTATCCAACCTCTCAAAAACCCACCACCTCTTTTCTGTTTAATTTTGAAGGGAAGGAGGGAGGAGACAAACTCCTTAAACTGCTCTCTCTGGCCTCTTCCACCATCTCTCCACAGCAGCCACTGTACATCGAAGGGGCCGTTTTTCTTAATACACCTTGTAATGACTCTTTTAGGTCCTAAAGCTGTGTAAATCAAATGACAACCAGAACAGCCAGTAAGACATCCTTTACAAATGATGACATTCCCCCTGGCAACCCTCGGTCTTTAAAGATGCTCTCCAGCCAGTCTCCTGCTCCTCACTTGATTTCCTCCATCATGCCTTTTTTTTCTGCAGAGTTCTGGATGCTCTGGGTTTTGCTGGATAGATTGAAGCAGTGATCCCTTGATTCCTCACATCATGTCCCTGTCCTACTGACTGAGTCAGAAGCAACAGCAAACACAGGAGTTCTGGCCTCATCTTGGGGTCAGGAGGATGCTCTGAAAAGAAATCTAAAAAGAACATCCACAGGTAAGCACAGTTTAACACAATCTATTTAAGGCACTGAGTTAGGGATAACACGGGGTTTGGGTTCCCCACTTCCTTTTCATCGTTGCCTAGAAGAAGCAATTGCCACGTCATCGGGTCAGGAAGGTGGAATTGGGGCCACATTCTGGGCCTTCTTTTCCCTGGGTGGAACATAGGGTTTGACCCATTTTTGTGTACCCATTTCAAACCTGTGGGGTGGATATGCAGGCGTATCTCACCCCCAAGTGACCAAATCAAAAGGCCCCTGGACCTTCCAAGTCTCAGGGTCCTTCACCAGGACCAGCGTTTCTCCTCAAACTTCAACCAATGATTTGATTGAAGTGCCCAGCTACAGGTGGATAAGTTTTCCAATGAACAGTTAAGGAAGTTCATGGTAACAGAGCCTACCAAGTCGTTGTTGTGGACTGTTTACCCTGACATCTCCTCTCTGCTGTCCCAAGTCTTCTTCAATGTCTGGGAGTTCTTTCTATCACTGCCTGCCAGTGGGGAGATGGATCCCCTGTTAGTTCACCCCCACTCTTGCAGGAACCATCAATTCCTGGAAACATAAGCTCGACCATGATCAGGTTTATCTCTTTGGGGATCCCCGCATGGAGAAGCCTGCCCAAGGTGTTTCTGTGACTCTGGTCTTCCCCTGTGTGGGCTGAGGCATAACAGCACCAGAGAAGGTATCACTGACACATGAACATATTTGAACTCCAAACTCGGAATGTGTGTACATCTGTCTGCCACACCTCACAACTGCCAAGCCCTCTGGGGTTGACCCCTATCCCAGCGAGAGTAAGGAAAACTTTTGGCAGCTTGGGCATGTGTCTATGATTGCCTTGGCTTGGTCCCACCTTAGTGGAATTGGCGCACCAGGCCTGGACATTCTGATGGAATTGCTGATGGCTGAGTTTGCCTGCTGGAAAATGTTAGGTGGCCACCCAGCTGCACAGGAGCAGCTGGGGCATCTGCTCTGCGGTTACCCTCTGCTGAAACCAGGAAGGTCAGTGTGTGATCTCACATGCATAACGTATAAGGATGCTCTCTGTGGGACACTGGGTGTGTCAGCTTGGGCAGCTTGAAAATGGCCGGATTTGAGACTTCTTTGAGAACTGCATCTCTGCTCTGACACTACCCCTGCTACATATGCTGAATCAGTAATCAAATAATGGGTTCTGAAAACTTCTCAAAAGCCCGACGACTGCGGCCAACTCAGCCACCTGAGGTAACCTTTGACTACCTCGATGTCAGCCTCCCACTGCTGAGTTGAGGTCCTTCCAAGTCACCACTGACTTGTGTGACCCTCCGATGTTCAGTAAAAATGTCAGAGCTTGAGAGGTTGGGCTCTGTTTCTTTTGGAATCAAATAAATTCGAATGAAATAATTTGTGCCGGGCAATGGATTGAAATTTTCCTGGAGCTATCCAGCAAACTGCAAACATCTCATTCTCACAGAGCAAACTGCTCCAAAGCCTCCTTTGTTAACCTTCCAGCTGACAATTGATGGCACATGAATGCATGCAAACTCACACCCTGCCAGCAGTCCCATCCTGACCCTTGCTTTGCTATCAGCTGAGCCATCAACTCCTGTGGTTAGTGATACTTTTGGACAGCTGATGACCTAGGAACACCCCTCTATGATCAAGAGGGATCCTTCTGTCCTTGCCCACTGAAAAATCAGCCCATGCCAGTGTGGCAGTTTCCCAAAATGATGACATAAATGGAAGTTCTGGCTGGCATGATGGGCCTGCGGCTGGACATTGCCATTGAACCCTCTCCAATGCCTGCCGAGCCTCCTGAGTCAGAGCCCTTGGAGAATCCAGCTCCTCTCCCTCCTTAACAAATTGAAGAGAGGGCTGGTCCTCCGTAGTAAGCCAAGCCAGGGCCGACCCAATCAAAGATCCACACAGCTGCTGAGATCCTTCAAAGTCTCAGGCTCTCACTGATTACCAACTTCTGGTGTTCTGGTCTGTTGGCAATCTCAAGCCCAGGTATTCCAAGGTGGCAGTCTCTGCACTTTTTCCTGCTGCACTCAATCCCCAGCGGCCAAAGCATGATAGTCTCATCCGAATTTGTGTAAGTCATGTCACTGGGGCACACACAAGCACGTCACCATATATGAAGGATGACGCCTCTCCAGCCTTGGCACACACCGGGACAGTATTTGGCCACGTACCACTGGCAATACTTGTGAGTCTTTAACCCTTGCAGCAAAACTCTCCAGTGTAACGCTTCATGGGTGCTCCCCTGATGAAGGCACAGAGAATGCAAACTGGGGCATTGCTGGATCTAGGGGACTGGAAAAAACAATCTTTTATCATGACAGCCAAATTCCAGTTTTGGGGGAGCATTGAAGGGGATGGCATCCAGCTGAAGAGACCCCATGCCCTCAATGACCTCATTAATTTTTCACAAATGTGGAGGAGGCCACCTGTCCTTCCCTGGCTTTTTGATCACAAACACCAGAGAATTCCAGGGACTGTTAGTTTCCACAATGTGACCTTTAGCCAATTGCTCCTCCACGAGTTTGAGTGCCTTCAATTTCTGTTTGTTCAGTGGCCACTGATCCTCCCAAATTGGGGTATCTGTCAGCCAATTTAGTTTTTGGAAGGGCGCTCCTCAGTGGAGGCAATTAAAAATCTTTTGGGTTTTTTGGGATTTCTAGTTTAACTCCCCACTGGGACATCTCTTCCCCAAAGGTAAATTTGGAATCTAGAACAAACAAAGAAGCCAATTGCCCATCTGGTCCCTCAATTGCACAATGCTCTTGGATTGTTTTGCCATTGTGTGCCCCCTATACCTGTAACCTTACCAGCCACGGGTTGCAACTCCCAATGTGATGGCCACTTGTGTGGTGGTATGACTGTCACATCTGATCCTGTGTCCATCATTCCTGGAGTTGGATGAAATCCCCTCCCTCTTGAGCCCACACCAAATTATGGGTTTGTTCTCTCCCACCATTTCTGTCCAATAGACCCAAAGGTCCAGACCATCCTAGGGCAGTTTGGGCAGTGGTATGGCCTGGGCAATGACTCGGCCCTTTGGTAGGAAGAGGGAGGATGGACACAACGTGCCAAGAGAGCTCGTTGCTCCGGATCTGATGGCAAAAGTGCTGGACTAATCTTGATCTCAGAGGGAGTGTGCTTAGAATCCCTGATAACAAGGCACTTACTATCAGTCTGCTGTAGGTTGGTCACGTGTCCAGGGTCAAGTGACCACTTGCCAGTCCGGTGTGTTGAAAGGCACACCTGTTGTTAACTCAAGCCTAAATGGCTTCCATATCCTCTTGGTTGTTCCCAACCCTGAGGGTTCCTTAGGGTCCCACACCTTCCCAGAATTGGGTTGCCCCACACAACCCAGTGACCTGTCCCATTTTTCTCATCACATGGGAGTAGCTCAGGCTCCTCCCCTAGTTTTTTGGAACTGGAATGTTCCCTTTCTCCCCCTCCCCCACTGCTCCCACCAGTGTGTGTGATGTTTTATTCTTAAAGGGACAAAAGCACATCACATGTCCTCTCCCCCACACTGGAAACATTTGACCCTCCCAGCCACTGGTGGTCCAGC
The DNA here is from genome assembly GCA_021534815.1 of Acrocephalus arundinaceus. NCBI lineage: Eukaryota > Metazoa > Chordata > Aves > Passeriformes > Sylviidae > Acrocephalus > Acrocephalus arundinaceus. Next base: position 13,408 of record JAJEOU010002631.1, read on the forward strand.
TGGAATGGTGGCTGGTGCTGCAATCCGGCCTCTGAGCCCAGACCCTTTCCGCTGTTCATCTGGGTCCCTTATGGCTCACTTGGTGCAGGTCTCAGTGAGGAGGTCCAGGGTTGGAGGTGGAGCAACCAGAAGCCCGGAGATGATCCTCTTGCAGACATCACTGGCATTGCTTTGTGCCACTTCCAGGCACCAAGTGGCTTTGTGCCACTTCCAGGATCATCTTCTGTTGCAACTCCTGGTCCTCTCTCTGGTTTTCCACCACTGCATGAAGTCTATCTATAAAATCTAGGAAAGGCTCAGAAGGGGATTGTTTAATTGAGATAGAACTCTGCCTAGGATCTTTAGTGGGCATGATCTGAAATGCCCTTTTGGCAGCATCCTTCATGTGATTTAACACAGGAGGGGTTACTGGGTTACACTGTTTTACTGGTTTTACTGGGTGGGGTGCGGGGGTACTGGGTTATACTGGTTATACTGGTTTACGGGGGGTTGCATTGGTTATACTGGATTATACTGGGATATACAAGTTTTACTGGGATGGGAGCTGGAGTTTCTGGTTTTCCTGGTTTGTACTGGGTTTTACTGGTTTATGCTGGTTTATACTAATTTTTAAAGGGATTAGGTTAGGGGTGCATTGGTTTATACTGGGTTATACTGAGATGTACTTGGTTATATTGGGAAGTACTGGTTTATACTGGGATGTGGCTTGGGACCACTGGGAGTAACTTCAGGTTGTGCTGGCCTTACTGGTTTATACGGGGTGCCGCCCTACAGGGCCAGGGGATTGAGGGTGGCTCCCAGTGCTTACTGGTTTATACTGGTGCCCTCTCAGTATAAACCTGGTAAAAATGGGAGCCCCAAGACCATACTGGGAGCCCTTAGACCCGCCTTTCATGGGTAGACCTGATGTCCCAAATCCCCATTGACTTCAACATAGTAGACCTGGTGCCCCTAAATTCCATAGTGGGAATGGGTTTGGGTGCATTAACCTTTACTGGTTTATACTGGGAGCTGCCACCTCAGGCCGCAGGGGCCTGGGGGCAGTTCCCAGTGCTTACTGGTTTGTACTGGTGCCCCCCAGTCCACACCTGGGACCACCGGCAGGCACTGGTGGCCAAGAAGTACCCTGAGCCCAAGCTGGCCTTTGCCAGGGCCCTGTTGAGCCACGACTTCTCTAACTTCTCGACCTGGAACCACCAGTTGCGGCTCCTGGCACCCACCAGGAACTGCAGGAAGGGTCAGGCTGGGAAACTGTCCCCAAAAGGCTGAAGGAACGTGAAAGATTCCCCTGGAAAAATTCCCAGACTTTTGGCTTGATCCTATCCCAAAAATTCTCCAGCCCCTTGCTTGATGTTGAGCTCTGCTGGCTTCGATGAGTAGACCTGGTGTCCCAAAGATTCCCCATTGCTTTCAATGGGTAGACCTGCTGTCCCAGAAATCCCCACTGACTTCAGTGGTAGGCCTAATGTCCTCACAGTCATTAATGGATAGACCTGGTGTCCCCAGATCACCATTTCCATTGATGGGTAGACCTGTTTTCCTGAAATCCCCATTCATGTCAATGGGCAGACCTGGTGTCCTAAATCCCCCAATTGACTTTAATGGGGGTAGACCTGATGTCCCAAATGTCCCATTCACACCAATGACTGACCCTGATTCCCTAAACTCCCCATAGTAAGGGATAGACCAGGTGTCCCACTGAGCCCACTGGTTTCAGTGGGGTAGACCTGATGACCCCAAATCCCCATTGTCTATATTGGGTAGACCTGAAGTTCCTAAAATCTTTATTATTTTTAATGGATAGACCTGGTGTCCCTAAAAACCTATTGGTTTAAATAGGTAGACCAGGTGTCCCTTAATTCCCATTAATCATGGACTCAATTTTCCAAATTCCCCACATTAGTGGGTAGACCAGGTGTCCCAAAATTCCCTTTGACTTTAATAATGTAAATCTGGTATCCCGAAATCTGCATTGCCTTGAATGGGTAGACCTGGTTTCCCCAAATCCCCATTGCCCTTAACAGACATGGTTTCTAAAAAATCCCTATTGATTTTAATGGGTAGACCCCATGTCCCTAAATCCCCATTGGTTTCAATGGACAGACTTTTCCTTAAATCCTCATTGGATCAAGAGGTCGGACCTGTTGCCCCTAAAAATCTCCATTGGTTTTAATGGGTGGACCTCTTCTCCTTAAAAATCCCCATTGATTTCAATGGGTACACCTGAGCCCCCACACACCTGGGTGCCCCCATTCAGATCTTGGGGTGTCCCATGGCTGCTCCCCATAGATTTTGAGGTGCCCCCTTTGCCCCTCCCCAGAGCTGGAGCTGGTGTAGAACTCCGTCTTCACTGAGCCCATGGACCAAAGCACCTGGGTGTACCTGCACTGCATCCTCTCCTGAGGTAATTTGGGGCTCCCTCCCATCCCTGGGGCCTTCCCCTGGAGTTTTGGGGTTCCCCTGAATGTTGGGGTGCCCCCTGAATGTTGAGTTGTCCCCCCACAGCCCCCCGGCCGCTGAGGGTCATCTGTGTCCACATTGACTGGGAGGATGTGACAGTGGCTGTCATCTTCTCCCAACCATCAGGGTGAGTGGGGATCCCTGGGAACCCCAAAAAATCACCTGGATCCCCCCCAAATCACCCTGGTACTCTCCAAAACTACCTGGGTAACCCTGGGAACCCTCAAAAAATCACCTGGATACACCTGGTACTCCCCCAAATCACCTGAGTACCCAAAAAAATTATCTGGGAACCCCTCAGAAGGGGGAGCTTCCCAGTAAAATGCCATGGAGCCCTCCCCAGTAAACCCAGAGTCTCCCTTTT